>CAOKZL010002761.1:0-161535 GCA_948472985.1 Iguana delicatissima | reverse complement strand
TAGACCTCATCTTGAATACTGCGTCCAGTTCTGGGCACTCCAATTCAAGAAGGATATGGATAAGCTGGAGCAGGTCCAGAGGAGGGCAACCAAAATGGTGAGGGGCCTGGAAGCCATGCCCTATGGGGACAGACTTAGGGACCTGGGTATGTTTAGTCTGCAGAAGAGAAGGTTGAGAGGGGACAGGATAGCCATGTTTAAATATTTGAAGGGATGTCATGTCGAGGAGGGAGTGGGCTTGTTTTCTCCTGCTCTTGAGACCAGGACAAGGAGCAATGGATGCAAGCTGCAGGAGGGGAGATTCCGCCTGAACCTCAGGAGGAATTTCCTGACGGTCAGGGCTGTCCGACAGTGGAATGTGCTGCCACAGAGTGTGGTGGAGTCTCCTTCGTTGGAGGTTTTTAAGCGGAGGCTGGATGGCCACTTGTCGGGAGTGCTTTGAGGGTTTTCCTGCATGGCTGAAGGGGGTGGACTGGATGGCCCTTGTGGTCTCTTCCAACTCTACATTTCTATGATTCTATGATTCTATGATGTGCTTCAGGACATTCTTGCCTTCACAATTCACTAAGAGGGTTCTATAGCATCTTTTCGATGGCCATTTCCACACTAGCCTGTTATAGTGCTATTATTCCACTTTCAACATCCTGTGGAATCCTGGGGATTGCAGTTTAGGGAGAGACCTTTGAGGATGGCCTTTGAGGCCCCTCCCTAAACTGCAGCAGCTAAGAAAGCCAACGCGATTCTTGGTTGCAGCAATATCAATCAAATATTTGAAGGGCTGTCATGTTGAGGGGAGCGAGCTTGTTTTCCACTGCGCCAGAGACTAGGACAAGGAGCAATGGATTCAAGCTGCAGGAAAGGAGATTCCACCTGAACCTCAGGAAGAACTTCCGGCAGTGTGCGGTGGAGTCTCCTTCTTTGGAGGTTTTTAAGCAGGGTGGTCATCTGTGGGAGTGCTTTGCTGTGTGTTCCTGCATGGCAGAAAGGGGTTGGACTGGAGGGCCTCTGGGTCTCTTCCAGCTCTATGCTTCTATGAGACCAGGGTTCAATTCCCCACTCAGCCATGGAAACCCACGGGGTGATCTTGGAAGTGTCACATACTCTCAGCCCCAGATAATGCCATGATAGGTTTACCTGAGGGTTGCTGTAAGTTGGAAATGACTTGAAGGCACACAGCAACAACAACTATTACTTTTTCTATCTTGGAAGGAATGTCAGAGGAAAACAAAGATATTTGGGTTTGCTATGGGAGGTCCCAGCTGGTGGCAGGGAGGTGGGTTGGGATCCAGGGGGAATTAGCCCTTGGTAGTGATGTAGACTTGAGTCAACTGACTCACACTCAAGTCGGACGGAAGTCGCTTCAGTGACTTGACTTGGAAATAAACAATGCACTGACTTGACTAGAGACTTGTGTATTTTTAGTGACTGACTTGATGCCCTTGGTTCAGTAACATAACACATTCATCCAGAAACCTTATGACTTGGAACAACGTTTCCGTCCCTTTTTGTCTGCTGGTCACACGGCAATCTGTCTCAAGACCAAAGTGTGGGTGCATTTATCAGAAGGAACAGCAGACAGGTTGGGCTTGAGGTCTGCTCAGCAGCCTGTCCCTGCTGCATATCGGAGGAACCTTCTAAAACTTTTCCTAAGACAGTGGTTCTCAACCTGTGGGTCCCCAGATGTTTGTGGACTTCAGCTCCCAGAAGCCCCAGCCACTATGGTCAATGTTCAGGGCTTCTGAGAGCTGAAGTCCAAAAACATCTGGGGACCCACAGGTTGAGAACCACTGTCCTAAGAGCAGAAGACCAGGGTGCATTTCTCAGAGGGGAACAGCAAATGTGTTAGGCAACAGGCTTGAGGAGGAAGGATCCTTCCTTCTAAGCCTTTTGAAGCTTCAGTAATGGGCAGTAAGAAGGATCCTATTCCCCACTTCTGAAAAATCCTCCAGCTTCCAAAATGGGAAGGAGGAAGGATCCTGTTCCTCACATCTGAAGCTGCAGAGGGCAAAATTGCAAATATGGAGGGCCGACTCTGCTTAAGTTAAAGTTAAGTTAAGTTAAAGTTAAAGTTAAAACTGACTTTATTCAACTTTGTCCAGAAATTCTGGCATATAGGTTGGGGTATAAAGTTGGCTCCTAGACTTAAGACTTAACTTGAAAATATCATCAAGGGCTTGAAATTTGACTTGAAACTTGGAGTAAAAGACTTGAATACGTCACTGGCCCTTGGCCCTCATGCACTTGCCCATTTAGATTGACGGCTGCTTGCCCAGGGAGTCTGTACCTAGGGCTGTTCTTCTCAATTTGGCTAGACCATTTATAGTCAGCTAGAGAGAGATGATCAGCTTAGGTTAGGGATGACAGCTTGCAGACGCCCATCCCTTGATGTGTTTAAATACCAAGCCATTTTTTAAAGCACACAGTTAGTATTAAACGCTTGCCAACACCAGGAACTTTTTTTCCTTTCCTTTTTTAAAATTTTTTAGCAACCTGTTAAGAAACAAGAGGGGAAAATTGTGGGCAAATTGTTGTCACACTCCTGCAGCCGAGAGGTGCCAGGGAAGGATTGTGTGGGTGCATCTATGCTGTGAACAAACAATGAAAGCCAACCCAGAGTCGTGAACATCAGTTGTTGTCTTTGGCCATTTCCTCACTAGCCTGTTATAGTGCTATTATTCCACTTTCAACATCCTATGGAATCCTGGGATTTGTGGTTTACTGGGGCCCAAGAGCAAACTGGCTGAGTATGTTAAATGCCTCTCCCTAAACTGCAAACCTCAGGATTCCATAGGAGGTTGAAAGTGGAATAATAGCACTATAACAGTGCAGTGCGGAAATACCCTGTGGAAAAGTTATCACACCTACTCTCAGCAGATCAAAGCTGTCCTTCATCACCACTGCTGTTGACCAGGGCCCTCATGATACATGCTTTTGGAATCACAGTCTGTATGTAGACAGCACAGTTATACTAATTTGGTGCCACTTTAACTAACATGACTCTTTTCTGTAAAGTCCTGGGATCTGTAGTTTGGTGAGGCATTAGAGCTCTTTGACTGAGAATTCTGAATACTCTATATACACCTCCCCAAGCCACCAACCACAGTTTAGGAATGGTATTGACAAGCTGGAGCGTGTCCAGAGGAGGGCAACCAAAGCGGTGGAGGGTCTGGAAGCCATGAAGCCCTCTGAGGAGTGGCTTAGGGAGCTGGGGATGTTCAGTCTGCAGACGAGAAGGTTAAGAGGGGAAATGAGAGCCATGTTTAAAGATTTGAAGGGATGTCATGTTGAAGATGGAGCAAGCATGGAGCGATGGATTGAAGCTGCAGGAAAGGAGATTCCCCCTGAACCTCAGGAGGGGGAGGAACTTCCTGACGGTCAGGGCTGTCCGGCAGTGGAAGATGCTGCTGCCTCCATGGAGGGTGGTGGAGACTCCTCCTTTTTTGGAGGTTTTTAGGCAGGGGCTGGACGGCCGTCTGTTGGGAGTGCTTTGAGTGTTTGTTCCTGCATGGCAGGGGGTTGGACTCGATGGCCATTGTGGTCTCTTCCAACCCTATGTTTCTATAATTCTATAATCCCAGGCTTCCACTGGATGGACCCTGTGGCAACTAAACTGGAATCATAGTGCTATAACTGTCTAGTGTGAAAGGGCCCCAGGGTCTCAGAGCCTATGTTGAGCTCTGGGCCACGTAGAACTGACCTCTGTCCTAGCAATAAAAAAGGTTGTGAAAAGTAGGTTAGAAAACTCTCTGGACTTCTGGGATTTGTAGTTCAGCGAGGGAACTAAAATCCTCCACTGCCCCTCCCTGAACGGTAGCGCGTAGTGTGGATACACTCATTGTTCTCTAATTTTGGAAGGATAAAAAGAAGTCTTTTTTGGGGAGGATCAAGACGAGTGCAGGTCCACATGGAAAGTCTTTGAGGCCGCACACAAGCCACTGACTGTACAGTTCCCATCCGATTGCTAGATAAGGAATAAGGACAAACAGACCCATTAATTTTATCGGGTTCAAGCTGTTACGTGGTTGAGCTGGCATAAATTTCAATTTCCTTAATTATACGTTTTGATTATTTAATTGTTTGGATTTTCTTAAAATTAACTATTGATTGGCTAACATCATGCAAATAAACTACCTTCAGGAAGGAGAATCAACCAAGACGTTCTGTTTCTCTGACGAAACTGGCCATATAATCAGAGGCAAATGATTTTAACCCCAAATGATTGACTACGGTTAACATTCACTTTTTTAAAAAAGTTTTTATTAAGTTCAAGCATCATTATAAATCAATATAACCATAAAATGCAATAGGTATGTATATTGTATTTGTATACTGTATTATATTTCACAATGTAAGTCAGTACATTGTGTATATAAGACAGTAATATATAAGTGTATATAAGTCAGTAATATAATATAATTCAATATATGTAAGTTTAAAGTTATAGTATTGTTCAATATTTAGCTGTACTTTAAAAAAGAAGAAAAAAATAAATAAATTTATGCTTGTCTGTAGCTAATATGACCCAGAAAAACAATAATTATTTTACCCCCCAAAATCCTAATCTTTATGAACACTATTTCTTATCCTAAATATCAATATGAAGATCTAATTTCACTAACACTCGGACAAGAAAAGATAGATACAGATATAAATAGTAGAAAGGAAAAAGGAAAGGAAAAAAAAGGAGAACATGAAATAAAATGGTGAAGAAGAAAAGTCATGTAGAAATAGATTTGTGACTCTGGCTTGTGGTGTATAATTCTAAAAGAAACATTTCCCCCTCTCTCTTTCCGTACACTTTTTAAGGTGTTCCATTCTTGATTCAATTTATCTATACTTTGATGTTGCCTAAGCATGGTTAGTATATCCATCTAATACATATCGAGCAGTTTAGCATACAGTATCTCAGCCACTGTTATCATATATAGGAGCGGCCTTCCATATCTCTCTTGTTCATTAATATTAATTCCATTAATTAATTCCTAATTCTGGTTTCTCTTCAGATCGTATAAATCCTTTGCCTTTTTGACTACGGTTTGACATTCACTGACGGCTTAATCATGGAAAAACCAAACGTCATTTTGTTTCCGTATCTCAAACTGTATGTAAATAAATCCTAGCGTTCTAAATAAGAGGGTGGAAATGAAGGCAAACGACAGTTAGCCCTCCGCATTTGCAGGTTTGACTTTCACAGATTTGATTATTTGTAAATTTCTCCAAAAGCGGTTTCCCCCACCCCAAGCACTTCTTTTCCAGGGGAACATTCCCTCTCGGTGGCTCCGATCAGACGATGCAGCCCTTTGAAAACCCACCTCTGGTCCTCCTCCTCCTCCTCCACCAGCCATGCTCGCAGCCAAATTTCGAACCCCAAACCCTCTCTCGATGCCCCCCAACACCCAAGGAGGAGATGGGCAACAGAGAGGAAGTACAGGGCCCCTGTGCCAACCCACCCCTTCTCTCTCCTTTACCTGAGCTGGTTTGGATCCTGGGTGCCCTTTCCTTGGAAGCGAAGTGGGGGTCAGTCCTGGTTAGGTGGGAAACCACCAACAGGTCCTAGGTGCTGCAGGCTGTATTTCAGAGGCAGGAACTGACAAAACCACCTCTGAGTATTCCTTGCCTGAGCAAACCCTATGAAATTCAGCACAAGTAGTTTTGCTGATATGCGGTTCTCATCAAACAGGTAACAAAAAAAGCAGCAAGCTACAGCAATAGGTTGGGCAACGTGTTCTGTTTGAAAACATCACTGTGAAACAACAGCAATGGCATACGTACCTTTTTTCCAAACGTCAGACTTAGTTTTAAACAGTAGCTTTCCAAGCTCTGCTGAGCCAAAGGGGGCACCGGTCCACCTCGGTATAAAGCAGTGGCCTGTGAACCCTAAACGTTCAGAGTAATGGGGTGCAGCGTTCAAAAAAAAATTGTATAAGTAAACGTCAACTGTCCGCAAGGTTCTGCTTTGAAACCTGCTCAGCTGTGGAGCTGCCTTCCAACTGCCTTTTGGGTATGATTTCCACACCAGACAGTTATAGTGCTATTATTCCACATTCAACATCCGACGGAATCCAGGGGTTTGCAGTTTAGGGAGGGACTTTTGCAAGCCTCAGGCTTCCATAGGATGTTGGAAGTGGAATAATAGCACTATAACAGGCTAGTGCAGAAATGGCCCATAAAAATCACTTTTGTTTCACCGGTTCTCAGATTCAAAGGAGAACAATTTTGCAGGAGAAAGGGGAAAAAATCCAAGTCACACTTTGGTCTCTCAAACTCCAAATATTTGACTTTTCCTGAGAGTCTGGAAATCTTCATTTCTCTGTTTTTGGCTGTTTCAGAGGCATTCATACCAAGCATCTTCAGGCTGTTTCTAAATCTAGCTCCCATCCATATCAATTAAATGAATCTTTCTTTCTTTCTTTCTTTCTTTCTTTCTTTCTTTCTTTCTTTCTTTCTTTCTTTCTTTCTTCCGTCCTTCCTTCCTTCCTTCCTTCCTTCCTTCCTTCCTTCCTTCCTTTTTTCCTTTCTCTCTCTCTCTCTCTCGTAAGCAAACAAAAAACCTACATCCTTGTGCTGGTGTTTTTCCTGAAATTATTTATTATTTCTATATAGCATTTACTTTCTACCCAGCATCTGGGAAGTCTCTTGAAGAGGACTAAATGTCAATAAAAACAGGGGGGGAAACAGCCCTTGCTTCCATTCTTAAAGGCCATGACACCAAAGGAAAGCAAGGTGATTTAGATGTAAGTTCCTGAATATTAGTGTACCTTTTTCCAGGTTCTGTGAGGCCAAAAGGGCATAACATTTGTGGATGAGCAGAAAAATAAGTAATTTGGAAGATCTGGAGCCATCATATAGACTATTTCCACCGTAATCTATCTATCCAAACATCCATCCATCCTTCTATCTATCTTTGAGGCCCTCCCTAAACTGCAAACCCCAGGATTCCATAGGATGTTGAAAGTGGAATAATAGCACTATAACAGTCTAGTGCGGAAACGGCCGTATTCTGAGCTTTAGTCTGCTCTGTTGATGTTGGAGAGGGGCCAGAATATAGATCAAGAATTCTGTATAGGCCAAACTTTCCCCAATCCTTAAAGTAAGCCCACTTATCTGCATTGTAACATATAATAGATTATCAATAGGATTACCATAAATCAGCAAGTTGAGAATGACAGCTGGAATTATATTTTTTATCCTGTTTTGCAGAATACAGAGATGTGCCTATATTATAGATCGATAGATCAATAGAGTGATAGATCAATTGATTGATCCAGGTTTTACCTGAAAATAATGTTATTCAGTTGTTGTTTTTCAAGTGTTTGAGAGTGAGACAGACAGAAATAATAATAATAATAATAATAATAATAATAATAATAATAATAATAATTTATTTTTTTATCCCGCCTCTCCCAAATGGATCGAGGCGGCATCACAGAACATATAAATATTAAAACATCAAAATGTAGCCCACCCTCCCCACCCACCAACCCTACCATCCCCCCAACACACTATTAAAACATATTAAAATAAAATTAAAACTAAAAATTAAAAACAAAACAATTAAAAACAATTAAAAACAAAGGGACAATTGATGAGAGGCAGTGGAACACTAGTCTGGGAAGGCCTGTCGGAAGAGAACAGTCTTGACTGCTTTTTTAAAGTAGTTAAGACTGGTAATGTGCCGGGTCTCCTCCGGCAGGCCATTCTATAACCTGGGAGCGACCGAAGAGAAGGTCCTCTGGATAACCGCAGCCAACCTAGTTCTGATTAGCTGCAGTAAATTCCTCCCAGAGGACCTTAGTGTGCGGGGCGGATTATATGGGAGAAGGCGATCCCGCAGGTAGGCTGGCCCCAAGCCATGAAGGGCTTTAAAGGTAAAAACCAACACCTTGTACTGTGCCCGGAAACTAATAGGCAGCCAGTGTAAAGACTTCAGAATAGGTGTTATATGGTCAGTTTTAGATCTTCCGGCGACCAACCTGGCTGCCGTACTCTGAATTAATTGAAGTTTCCGGACTAAGCACATGGGTAGCCCTATGTAGAGCGCATTGCAGAAGTCAAGCCGTGAAGTTACCAGCACATGTACCACTGTTTTTAGGTGTTCCAAGTCCAGGAAGGGGTGCAGCTGGCGTATCAGCCGAAGCTGATAGCAGGCACTCCTGGCTGCCGCATCAATTTGAGCTGTCATCTGAAGCGGTGAGTCCAAGAGCACCCCCAAGCTGCGGACACAGTCTTTCAGGGGAAGTGTGACCCCGTCTAGAACTGGTTGACAAACCTCCATACCTGGGCTAGGGCCCTTAACAGCAAGTACCTCCGTCTTATCTGGATTCAGCGTCAGTCTGTTTTTCCTCATCCAGTCCATTACTGCTTCAAGGCATACATTTAGAGGCGAGATGCCATCCTAGTTGATGCTATTATCCGAGGCATGGAGAGAGATATCTGGGTGTCATCAGCGTACTGATAGCACCTTGCTCCATGCCTCCTGATGATCTCTCCCAGCGGTCTCATGTAGATGTTAAATAGCATTGGGGACAGGACGGCGCCCTGAGAGACGCCAGATTTAAGCTCCTTTTTCGAGGAGGAGCAGCTGTCCCCAAGCATCACCATCTGGTATCTACCTGAGAGATAGGACCGGAACCACTGAAGTGCAGTGCCCCCAATCCCCAGCCCTCTCAGGCGTTCCAGAAGGATACCATGGTCTATGGTATCGAAAGCCGCTGAGAGGTCCAAGAGTACCAGCAGGGTCACACTTCCCCTGTCGATACCCAGACGTAGATCATCCACTAAGGCGACCATGGCGGTCTCGACTCCATATCCTGCCCTGAAGCCAGTTTGAAATGGATCTAGATAATCTGTTTCATCCAAGACAGCTTGGAGTTGAAGGGCAACAGCCCTCTCGATCACCTTGCTTAAAAATGGAAGATGGGAAACTGGTCTGTAATTATTCATATCCAGGGGATCTAGGGAGGGCTTTTTTAGAAGCGGACGTATAATTGCTTCTTTTAAACGAGCTGGAAAATTGCCCTCCCTGAAGGATGCATTAATAACATATCTCAAGTGTGTCTTAATCGCAACTCCTCCCTGGACAACCAGCCATGAAGGGCAGGGATCAAGAGGGCAAGTTGTCCTCCTTACCTTTCCAAGGAGCTTGTCTACGTCCTCGGTACTCACTGACTGAAACTGATCCAGTATAATCCTATTCACAGAGTTGCCGGACACTTCATTTGTAACCTCTGCTATAACACTGGCATCCAAATCGGCTCTTATCTGAGAGATTTTATCTGCGAAATGATTATTCAAAGCATCACAGCAAGCTACATTAGGTTCTAACAACGAGTTCAGGGGAGTGGGTAACTGAGTCAAATCCCTTACCACCCTGAACAGCTCTGCTGGATGAGAAATCGCAGACGCAATACGTGCAGAGAAGAAAGTCTTCTTCGCTGCATCTATTGCCACTCCATAGGAATAGAGGAATTCTCTATAGCGTGTCCTGTCAGATAAGAGTCGAGATTTCCGCCAGTTGCGCTCTAGTCGTTGTCCAGCCTGCTTCATATTCCTAAGTTCTACTGTATACCAGGGATTGCGGTTTACAGCAGGCTGGAAAGGATGCTTAGGAGCAATCGTGTCGATAGCCTTGGTAAGATCACAATTCCAGGTATTAACCAGGGCTTCGACAGGATCACCGGCGATACCAACCATAAAACCCTCGAGGGCTTTCTGGAATCCAATAGGTTCCATCAACCCTCGAGAGCGGACCATTCTAATAGGTCCACCACCCCTGCAGGGCCGGATAGCAGCCGTTAGTCTAACCCTGACCAGGAAATGATCCGTCCACGACAAGGTGGTAGCATTTATTATCTCCACCCATGGCTGTACCTGTTCCGTACTAAAGACCGCATCAAGGGTATGACCGGCACAATGTGTTGGCCCAGAGGCTAATTGGGATAGGCCCATGTTTGTCATGGATGTCATGAACTGCACCTGTCAAACTGGTCTCAAATGGGATGTTGAAGTCGCCCAGAACCAGAAGTCTGGGCGACTCCAACACCAACTCCGACACCAGCTCTGTCAGCTCGGCTAGGGAGTCTGATAGGCAGCGGGGTGGTCGGTACGCTAACAGAATCCCCAGACTATCCCTTGCCTTCAGGCTCAGGTATATACACTCAAAGTGGTCTGTTTTCCGGACAGGAATCCTGGTCAGTATAAGATTGTCTTTGTAAACCAAGGCTACTCCGCCCCCCCGCCCACTTCCCCTTACCTGCTCACTAGCAGAGTATCCGGCTGGCAAGGTCTGGACCCAGGTTGTAGCACTATCGTCTTCCAGCCAGGTCTCTGTAAAGCATGCCAGGTCAGCGTCTTCATCCTTTAAAAGGTCATGGATAAGATGCGTTTTCTTCTTCATTGACCTGACATTGCATAGGAGCAAGGAAAGGTTCTGTGGGTGGTTTGGTTCGCTCTCCAGACACCTTGGGGTAGCAGGGCGAACGGAAGGTGGGGTAGGTATTAAACATCTATCTCTCCTTCCCCTGTAACGACATTTCGCCCTGCTATCACCATATCTCCCTTTGCCCCACACAATACTTATTGTCGCTCCCCATTGTTCATCCATTACATCCAACCGCCCCTCATCAGAAGAAATATCCCCTACTTGCCCACACTCCCGCCCACTCCTACTTCCCCTTCCTTCCTCCCTCTCCTAATTATAAGGCCAGGCAGGAGGGTGTGGCCAGCAGCAAAATAGAGATAGAGAAACCCCCCTCCAACCTCACCGCTGTTTGGAAAGCACTTCCTAACAAAACCAGGATCATCTTTTGTAATCTGTATTACCATTGCCAGATAATAGCAAGAAAGCCAAATACCTCTAAATGCATGACAATGTTAAACTTCTTATAGATTCTACTTGGCTGTGATCTGAGTTAATCTAAATATTAAAGGACTTGGCTTACTTCTCTTGGGTTAATTTCACCATGGGCTGGAGATAAGGATTTCAAAAGCAAGGAGGAATCTAAATATACAGTTAGTCCTCCACATTCTCTAGGACTCTTGCAAAAATGGAAAAATCACAAGTATCAAAATGTGTGTGTGTGTGTGTGTCTGGGGGAAGGGGGCTAAAGCTTGGTGGGGGGAAGGGGCACCCAGGGTCCAAACCGGGTAAGGGAAAGAAGAGGGAAAGGGGGCATGGTGCCCCTAGACTTCCTTTCTTGCCCATCTTCATCCTTCGGGGGGTGTGTGGAAGCGTTGGCAAAGGGTTTGTGGTGCTGCGAAGGTGGGCTGCAAGCTGTCCTTAGCTGGCCAGGCAGGGGCTGGTGGAGGAGGAGGAGGAGGAGGACCGGTGGCGGGTTTTTAAAGGGTCATGTGGCTGAGTGGGGCTGCTGAGAGGGAAAGTTCTGGTGGCGCAGTGGTTAAATACCAGTACTGCAACCACAAGGTTGTGAGTTCCATCCTGTCAGGCTCCAAGGTTGACTCAGCCTCCCATCCTTTCGCAGGTCGGTAAAATGAGTACCCAGCTTGTTGGGGGCATTTAGCTAAAAACGCACTGTAAACCGCTTACATAACACTTAGTTGATAAGCGGTATAGAAATAAATGCTATTGCTATTGCTATTGCTTCCCTGGAAAAAAGGACCCTGAGGTGGGGACGGCTGCGGTTGCAGAGGCTTGCAAATACAATCAACCCTCCACGTTTGCAGGTTTCACTTTTGTGGATGTGATTATTGACAGATTATTTGCTGCCCCCTCTGCTGCCTCCCTGGGCTATTTTTAACAGGGACTGCAAGCCCCATGAGGCTGAGAAACTGCAGATGAGGCTTGTAAGTCCCTCTTAAAAATGGTGGGGGCAGCCAGGGAGGGGGCCGTAAGTCCCACTGGCCACCCATTTCTGCCTTGGGAAGGAACCCTGAAGCCTCAAAGGAACCCATGGACGGTTGAATAGGGTGATCATGGTTTTTTGTGTGTTAAATATGGTTTGGGAGCACCTAGAGTTATTCACGGGGGTTCTGTGCCCCTAACCCTAGTGAACAGGGAGGGATGACTGTAATCAAATCCGTGAAAGTCAAACCCACAAATTGGGAGGGCTGACTGTGCTGTTTTGTGGTTTTGAGTACTAGCAGGCACCTGGGAAAATCTTCAGTCCGTATATTTAGCTCTACTTTTTCTTTTCCTGTTATATTCTGCCACTCTCCTCCACCACCCTTTTAAAATGTCACATGGAACCTTTTTTTAAAAAATGAATAGTTGGACTGATTTACATCAAAGCAACTTAAATAAGCTATTTGATTCTTATATTACCAGTGACACCAAAGGAAGGGCACAGTTTTACAGAGGCAAATATTCTGTGAGAAAGCCATAGGCTATTTCCGCACTAGCCTGTTACAGTGCTATTATTCCATTTTCAACATCCTATGGAATCCTGGGGTTAGCAGCTCCTTCCTTCCTTCCTTCCTTCCCTCTTTTCTTCCTTCCTTCCCTCTTTCTTCCTTCCTTCTTTCTTTCCTTCCTTCCTTCTTTCCTTCTCTCATATATGTCTTTCTCTGTTTCCATCCTTCTTTAATTCATATGTATTAATTTTAATACAAACACACATTCACAATAGAAAGAAAGAAAAGAAAAAAGCTATACATAAACAAGATGCATGTATGAAGACAAAATACTAATACATTACTATAAAATATAAAATGCATTACTAAAACCCTAGTCTATTACCATAAACGCAACCTAACTACACTAACTAAAACACAAAAGACCTCTGACCTTCACACAAATTGTAATAAAAAAAAATAGTGTTTTTTTCTATCATTATGGATCAGACTAAATTCAACTTACTAAAATTACCATAACCATCGATTGTTACATCTTTAGACTTCTTATTTCTAAAAGAAAAAAGAAAATCCATAAGTGATGTCCAGTCTTTCAGAAAATATTCCATTGGCTTATACTTTAAAATCCACGTCGGTTTGGCAACTTGGGCAAAGTCCACAACTTTAAAAACCCACTCTTCTGACATTGGTGCTTCAGTCTGTTTCCAGTTTCGGACAAACAATCTTCTTGCAGCCATTATCATGTATCGAAGAAGTTGCCCACGTTTACTATCCAGTTCTTTATTGATCATTCCCAGTGTTACCACCGTGTCCTGGCCTGGACTTTGGTGAACCAAAGATATCATTTTGATATCATAATTCGGCCCTGCTCTGCCACCAGCCAAGTGTTTGTGAGGCCACCGAACGAGCACGAAGCTAGGCATGGGTACTGCTTGCTGCTCCCACCAAACCAAGCCAGAGATTGCCAGATCTGCTTTAGGGGACCTCCCAAAACAAACACCTTCATTACAAATGCACGCTACCACAAAGAGACCCTCTGCCCTGAGAGGGCACCCTGGTGAGCTAGGTACTTAACTGCCAAGCTAGCCGCATCTACATATCGGCTATACTATTGTCAATTTGGACTTTAACTCAGTCATGCAAATTCTGACCTTTCGGAGGGTTTGTCTCCAACCCAAAACTTATTGTTTTTACCCAAGACCAGACTAGCCTGCGGCCGTTCTTTCCCCTATAAAAATCCCCCACTTTGAAGAGCTCTTTGGACCTCTCGCCGGATCACTTGGACTTCAGAATTCTGCCTTGCTGCCGCTAGGTTCAGCAGATTCCCCTCGGTTGCCACGCCGGGTTTCTTCCTCTTCAATCAGGCTTCTTCAGGACTGCAGGACAGGTGGCATATCACCCATTCCCCTTGAAATTCTATTTCCTTTTCTAGTTAGGAGTGTGTTTGTGCTTTTCTTTAATAACTGTTTAATAAATCTTAATTGTTGCTTGAACCATTTGCCTCCTCACTGACCTGACGCTGTAGACATAGGGTAAAAGATCCTACTGCGTTGCCCTGCCTCTCGTTAGCCAAGAGAGCGCTCCAGCTAATTTTCCCCATCTTGCTAGGTTTGTTCGGTTGTTTGGGTGCCCCTCACAGGACCCCCAAGTCACAGGGTAACACCAGCAAGAACATTTCAGGTGACATAGCAAAGTCTATTTGGCTACCAGTACTGAATTTGGCTACCAGTACTGAAGAACACTAAAATCAAGACTCAAACTATGCCAGTGAACACCACCCAGACTCTGGAGGTCCCTCTATAAGAAACAATACAATGGGTTGCTAAGGTACTTAATGCACTGTTATGCATATCCCCTGACTAACAATACAACCCTGGGGAGCATCCCATTTAACAACAGGCCATCCCACAGGCCAACTGCAATGTATGCAACTGTTTCCCCCCGCCTGGGGACTACACAAGTCTCTGTACCCTGTCTCACTTCCATGCCACCGGATCCTCTGAAGATGCCAGCCACAGATGCAGGCGAAACGTCAGGAGCAAATACATGGCCTCAAAACCCGGAAAACCCACAACAACCTATAGCAAAGTCTGCCTTTGTTTATTTATTTTTTTAATATATAAATCTTAGGGCAGATGAGGCCCTCTTCTGTGTCCTTATCAGACGTAACCATGACAGTGGTGAGAACAGGACTGTGCATGTGTGTTTGTAAAAAAAGAAAAGAAAACAATTGGAAGATATGTGCACATTTCCAATTTTTAATTCACGTTGTTACATATTTATCCCATCTCTCTTAGCTTAGAGGCCACTTTGGACAGAAAAAAAAGTGTTTTCACACCCTTCTTAAAAACAGCAAGAGTGGGAACTGATCATGAATTTGAAGGTAGTACATTCCATGGCAACGCAATCTCACATGTCCATCAAGTGGGTCTCTGCCAGCAGCAGTATTCTCCGGAAGTTGTCTCCTGAAGATCCTAATGCTGATACAGATTCTTTGCTAGCCCAGGCAGTCCCTTATATAGCCAGGCCTCAAGCCATGTAGGAATTTAAAGTTTAAAGCCAACATCTTAAATCAGGCTTGGGAATTAGTTTCCCACCAGGTAAATTTCCCCTAGGTTCAGTGTCAGAGTAATGTGACTGTGATACTGTGAACTAGTTAGTGCCTTAGGCCATTTCCACACTACACTGTTGTAGTGCTATTATTCCACTTTCGGCATCCTATGGAATTCTGGGGTTTGTAGTTTCCTGAGGCCAACGGTCTCTCTGGCTGAGAATACCAAAGGCCTCTCTCTAAACTACAAGCCCCAGGATGCCATGGGGTGTTGAAAGTGGAATAATAGCACTATAACAGGGCAGTGCAGAAATGGTCTTTGCTGCTGCATTTTGTACCAAACCGAAGCTTTCAAACTTCAAGGTTGGCCCCATGTAGAGCACGTTGCAGTAGTCAGTTAAAACCAACATGGATGATGGTTGTTGATACAGGTCAAAGTGGGATCAAGGATCACTGGTCACACTTTTAGGGCATCCCCTTCAAAAACAGGCTAAATTCCAGTCCCCTAACCAAGCTTTCTACTGACCAGGAGTTCATCCAGTTTGTTTAATTCAGTTCGTTCTCCCTCATCTAGCGCATTTTAGAGGTGGAGTGGCGCAATCAACATACAGCAGTGACCGCTAGCCAAAAGGCTTCTGCTGAAGTAGAGACTTCTTGGCTACACCCTACCTGGAGCAAGGCGCATATGGGCTTTTACCTCTCCCACCCTGTCCTGGACAGTAGGGATGGGGGACCCCTGGCCCATGGACCAAATGCATAGTTGGGGAACCCTCAGTCTGTCACTTGCAAACTTTTCCCACTTGGCACCCCATTTTTCCCAGGCCAGACTCCTTCACTGGCCTGGCTCCACCAGGACTGAGGAGAAGAATGGCCAAGATGATCAAAGATCTAGGAGACCAAGCCTTACAAGAAACGACTTAAAGAACTGGGTGTATTGCCCAAGGTTCCCAATGGGTTTCCGTGACCGAGCAGGATTCGAACCCTGTTCTTCCAGAATCCTAGTCCAACACTCAGATCACTATGTATGCTGTACACTGTCTTATTTGAGGGAGCTACACCTTTCAGTTTCTTGCACGTCCATGTTTTGTATAGAGTCCCAAGTTGTTCTTGTTGTTTTTGTGTGACTTCAAGCCTTCTCCAACTTATTGGGACGCTAAGACAAGCTTATCATGGGATTTTCTTAGCAAGATTTGTTCCAAGGAGGTTTGCTAGTGGGTGAGACTGACCCCAGGTCACGTACTGGGTTTCTGTGACTGAGGAATGATTTGTACTGAAATTTCCAATAGTCCTAGACAAAGCCCCAAATACCATACTGGTTCTCATACACACATATATACACACAACTAATTCTCCCCCAGCACACTGCAGAATGTGATAAAGTTTCAGAGCCGGAGAAGCTTCCTCTTTTGAGCTACAAATTTCTTCTTTTCGACTACAACTCCCAGCATTGCTGGTTGGGGGATTCTGGGAATTGTATTCCAGAAAAACAAAAAATCCCCCGCTGTGCAGCGATTAGAGGCTCAAACTGGACATTTTCTCTGCCCTGCTTCCCCCTTTCATTCATGCATTCCTATTTTCTTCCTCTCTTGAGGGGCAAGGAAGGGGGAAGTCTCTGGTCTGTGGGTGGCCTGTTTGTTAAGGCACAGGAATTATAAACGAAAGACAATCGCTGGTTAGGCTAAATTTAGATTCCTCATATCCTTTTGCAGCGGCTTTTCTGGACCTCTTCTCCCAAGTCTTCTATAGGCAATCTAAAGAGCTTTATTTCCTGCCCCTTTAGACCTTTGGCTCTTTTGACAAGGTTACCCTTTTCCCAGCGACAGATGCACTCACGTGGCTCACGGAGGCAAAACCCCGAACCGAACGTGAGATTTTTCCTCTCTGGATAGGGCATGTTGCCTTCCCTTTGCCTGTCTCCTCCAATGAGAGATGGTTGGACGCAGCTCAGTTCTCCGGCTTGACATGAAAATCCCAGCGCTTCCTTAAGGCCCGCTGTTGATCCTGATATGGACTGGCGTTTTGAGGTTTTTCTCTTTCCACTGGAGGCTCACAAAGGGCAGAACGGTGGCACAGAGATGTCGGAGAGCAAATGTTCTGGCTGAAACAAAAGCAGGGCGCTTAGCATGACCAGGGATGCTATTTAATCATTTTCTGATCACACACTTTCAACCAGGCCTATTCAGCATGCCAGGGATGTGCAAAGTAAGACGACAAGAGCTGTTTGATATGGAATACACCAGTTCTTCTCAGGCTATTTGATGTAGGAGACTGGCAGTTGTTCCTCTTCTTCTTCTTGATATCACCATCATTTGCATTTTCATTTATATCCTTCCTTTCTCCTAATAATGGGACTCAAAGTAGCTAACAACACATTTTTAAAAATTACAGATTAGAGACTGTACAAAAGCTTTGATAAGAGGATAAATGTAAATCAGTTAAACCATTTATACAGTTCAAACATTAAACCATAAAAACATTAAAATTCCTTATAAGACTGTTATTGCTCCTGGGTGCCTTCAAGTCGTTTCTGACTTATGGCAACCCTAAGGTGACTTTGTCACAGGGTTCTCTTGGCAAGATTTGTTCAGAGGAGGTTTGCCTTTTGCCTTCCTCTGAGGCTGAGAGTGTGTGATTTGCCCAGGGTCACTGTACCAAGCATAATTAAAAGCCCATCCCATTCAGTTTCTGAAAGCCTGGCGATACAAAAATGTTTTCAGTTGCCAACGGAAGGAAAGCAAGGAGGGGGCCATCCTGGCTTCTGCGGAGAAGGAAGGGAGTTCCAAAGTCTGGGAGAAACCACTGAGAAGGCCCTGTGTCCCAAATGACCCTGGGGAGGTGGTGGGAGAAAGAGAAAGCTTCTCCAGAAGATCTTAGAGCTCTATTGGACTCATAACAGAAGATTCTGTGTTGTTACTATATCCCTTCAAGTCATTTCCGACTTATGGCAACCCTGAAGCAAACTTACCATGATGTTTTCTGGGGCTGAGAGGGTGATGCACTCGGTGTCACGCAGTGGGTTTCCATGTCCGAGCGGAGAAGCAAACCCTGATGTGCAGGGTCAAAGTCCAATGCTCAAAACCACATTGGCTCTCTATAATAGAAGATGCAGTCCTTCAGATAGCCTAGACATATATTATCAAGACATATATTATTGTTTTCAGATGAGCTAGGGAGCGGCACTAAATTTGTGCATATTGACTGCATTTGTTTCTTTCTTTCGTGGAGACCTGCCAGGGACCAGCAGCAAATGGCTCAGGGACCAGCGTTGCTCCAGGGATCACCATTGTTGAATAGACTTTCTCCAAAAGTAGCAGGTTTTGCTTTCATCTGAAAGTTTTAAACAGAATCTATCCATTGGGAATGCTTTAGCAGTGGATTCCTGCATAGCAGGCCAGGGATCAGACTACATAGCCCTTGAGATCACTTCCAACTCTATGATTCCATGAAAGTGTGGGCTGCAGGGCCATGTGCAGCTCTCTCTAGGCAGCTTTTGAAGTCTCCTAAGGACATCTCCACACTGCATAATGGTAGCGCTATGGTTCCACTTTATCTGCCATGGTTCCATCCTGTGGATCTCAGCATTTGAACTTTAAGGAGGGGTGTTTAGAATTCATAGTGTAGTTGCTTGAGTGTTGGAATATGACCTTGGAGAGCAGGGTTTGATTCCCTGCTTGGCCATGGAAACCCACTGGGTGACCTTGGGGACGTCACAAACTCTCATCCCCAAAAAACCCCATGATAAGTTTGCCTTAGGGTTGCCATAAATGGGAAATGACTTGAAGGCACACAACAGCAGCAATTAAAATTCTCAGCCAGAGCACTCTAATGTTGTAATTCATAGAAGTGCAGTAGAGGATCCATAGAATCCATGAGTTGGAAGAGACCCCAGGGGCCACCCAGTCCAACCCTCTTCTGCCATGCAAGAACCCCCATCAAATCACTCCCAACAGATGGCCATCCAGCCTCTGCTTAAACATCTCCAAAGAAGATTTTTTGGAGGTTTTTAAGCAGCATCTTCCACTGCTGGACAGCTCTGACCATCCAGAAGTTCTTCCTGAGGTTCAGGCAGAATCTCCTTTCCTGCAGTTTGAATCCGCTGCTCTTTGTCCTAGTTAGTCTCTGGAGCAGCAGAGAACAAGCCCGTTCCCTCCTCAACATGACATTCCTTCAGATATTTAAACATAGCTATCATGTCCCCTCTTAACCTTCTCTTCTGCAGACTAAACATCCCCAGCTCCCTCAGCCAGTCCTCATAGGGCTTCATGGCTTCCAGATGTTCCACCATTTTGGTCGCCATCCTCTAGAGATGTTCCAGCTTGTTGATCTTCTTCTTGAACTGAAGTGCCCAGAACTGGACACAGTATTCCAAATGAGGTCTGACCAAAGCAGAATGGAGTGGTACCATTACCTCCCTTGATCTAGACACTGTACTCCTATTGATGCAACCAAGAATTGTGTTGGCTTCCTTGGCTGCCGCATCGCACTGCTGACTCCTGTTCAGCTTGTGGTCCTCCTAGATCCCTTTCACATGTAGTTTGAATCCATTGCTTGAATCTGTAGTCTGAATCCATTTTCCTGTAATTTGAATCCATTGCTCCTTGTCCTAGTCTCTGGAGCAGTGGAAAGCAAGCCTGCTCCCTCCTCAACATGACATCCCTTCAAATATTTCAGTCCCTCACCAAACTACTAGACCGAGGATTCCATGCACAGCCAGCAAAAACATTGCTGGTTATGAAAATCTTGCGTCCGTTGACCATTGTCACAAAGACACTGCAAGAATAAAAATAAAACAAAACTTTTCATCCTGGCATCAAAATGACAGGGCATCAAAGTAAGTGGCAAACCATGCTGGCAGAAGCTTTGTATTTGCACAAAGCTGTTTTAGTGGCAGCTGTATCAGCCCAGTTGAGGACTGTGCCCAGCTGCTAGCTGGTTCCTTTCAGTGATGTCTGTCCTCTGGTGCTCCTCCGCATTGCGACTCAGCCAGGGCTAGAGAAGAAGAAAAAATCCCAAGATGGCTCATGAAATCTCAATGGTGTACCAAACTTGAAAGATGGAAGCTTAGGAAGTAGCACAGAGGCTAGGGTTCTGGCTCGCTAGCTGCTCTTTTGCCACTGATATTTTTAATTCTTCTCAAAGTAATCAACCCCAATTGATTTTTTTTTTAAATGGCTGCTCTTCCTTTGCTAAAGGTGCTTGGATCCTGGAATGCTGCAGTTGAGTTTCGGCCAGCGCTGCCACTCCGCAGAGGAGGAGATTCATTAACATTCACAAGGAGAGTATGGCCATTTCTGCACTAGCCTGTTATAGTGGTATTATTCCACTTTCAACATCCTATGGAATCCCGGGATTTGCAGTTTAGGGAGGGGCCTTTGAGGTCTGGAAACCTTTGAGGCCCGTCCCTCAACTGCAAACCCCAGGACTCCATAGGATGTTGAAAGTGGAATAATAGCACTATAACAATCTAGTGCGGAAATGGCCTGTATTACTGATGGTTTTACATTCTTCTTCCTCTTTTTCTGTTTAGAGAGTAAAGGAAATGGGCACAAAATCCTTGCAAGATGAATGGACACAATTCTCTGTGTGTGTGTGTGTGTGTGTGTGTGTGTGTGTGTTTTTAATCCATGCTTGGCAAAACAATTTTGTTATTGTTGTGTGTCTTCAGGTCATGTCCAACTTACGGTGACCCTAAGACCAATCTATCATGAGGTTGTTCTTGGCAAGGTTTGTTCAGAGGGGGTTTGCCACAGACTTCCTCTGAGGCTGAGAGAGTGAGACTTGGGGCCTTTCTGCACTACACTGTTCTAGTGCTATTATTCCACTTTCAGCACCATATGGGATCCTGGTGTTTGCAGTTTAGGGAGGGGCCTTTAGAATTCTCAGCCAGAGAGCTCCTTTGCCCAGGGGACTACAAACCCCAGAATTCCACAGGATGTTGAAAGTGGAATAATAGCACTATAACAGTGTATGCGAAAAGGCCCTTGGTCAAGGTCACTCAGTGGATTTCCATAGCAGAGTGGGGCTTTGAACGCTAGTCTCCAGAGTCCTAGTCTGGAGTCTTGGTTTTTATATATATGTGTGTGTGTGTGTGTGTGTGTGTGTGTATTTTATATATATATAACAGAAAATACAAAATAGATTCCTACAAAACATACACTCTAAAAAACACACACAAAAAGCAATGCAAACACACAATAACACAATGCAAAATAGACAAAACAAGAGAATAACTCACAACTATAACTCAACTAATCCTTAAAAACTAAACCAAGCTAGCTAACATTCAATTAAAAAGAAAGTTCCCACCCCTGTAGTAAAAGCTTTCAGTAAAATCAGAGTAGCCCTTTTCATCGCAATCTAATACACATTATTAGCAACTAGTAATGTTCAACATTGAAAGTTTAAACTAAATTTTAAAAAAGCCTTTCATTTTCAGCCCAGCAAATTAATAATATTAATTAGAGCATCTAAAAGAAATTAACAGATTATACCTCTACCAAATTCAAGTTATTCTGCTAATATAATCTAATAAAATTGAAATCTTACATTTAGAATGTAAAATAAGACCTTCTATTCCGGTACTTCTAAACTGTATGCAGTTCCAAACTCTTGTAAATTTCAGATTTTCATACCTTTTAAGTCATTGGTAAAAAATAAAAAAAATCCTTAAATCTTTTCATCGTTTCCAATTATAAGTTTCAGTAAACATTTTTAAAGCTTTATCCAGTATCATAATCCTTTTCCCTTTCAATCACATAAGCAGAATTCTTTGTAAGACCTTGACAGGTTGGAGAGGTGGGCCAAAACTAACAAAATGAATTTCAACAGAGAGAAATGTAAGGTCCTGCGCTTAGGCAGAAAAAAATGGAATGCACAAAGATAGGATGGGAGACACATGGCTGAAGAACAGAACATGTGAAAGGGATTTAGGAGTCTTGGTGGGCCACAAGCTGAATGTGAGTCAGCAGTGTGATGGGGCAGCCAAGAAAGCCAATGTGATTCTTGGTTGCATCAATAGGAGGATGGTGTCTAGATCAAGAGAGGTAATGGTACCACTCTATTCTGCTTTGGTCAGACCTCATCTAGAATACTGGGTCCATTTCTGGGCACCACAGTTCAGGAAGGATATTGACAAGCTGGAATGCGTCCAGACGAGGGCTACCGACATGGGGAGGGTCTGGAAGCCATGAAGCCTTATGAGGAGTGGCTTAGGGAGCTGGGGATGTTCAGTCTGCGGAAGAGGAAGTTAAGAGGGAACATGATGCCCATTTGAAGGGGTATCATATTGAAAAGGGAGTGGGCTTATTTTTCGGTGCTCCAGAAACTAGGACAAGGAGCAATGGATTCCAGCTGCAGGAAAGGAGATTCCATCAGAACCTCAGGAAGAACCTCCTGACAGAGCTGTCTGGCAGTGGAATATGCTGCCTCCATGGAGTGTGGTGGAGTTTTTAAGCAGAGGCTGGGTGGCCATCTGTTGGGAGTGCTTTGATGGGTGTTCCCGCCTGGCAGAGGGGGGTTGGACTGGATGGTCCCGGGGGTCTCCTCCAACTCTATTATTCTATGATTCTTATAAAAAACTCTCATTTGCCAAAGAGTCTTTGGTATTCTATGGCATATCTTTATAATTAGAGATCATATTTAGTTCCTTCATGGCTGCCCTTCCAAGTTGTGTGGCACTTTACAGAATAATAAGTTGTATTTGGCAAAAGCTTTCAAGCAATGCAGCCCACTTTGTCCAATACATGGAGCGTTGGCTCAGTTGGCAGTACACAAAGTTGAGTTGGGCTGGTGAATGTGAAAGAATGAAATACATATAGTCAAAATGTTGATTGTTCCTGTCACAGTAGTTGTTAACAGTCGTTGGGTGGTAATTCAGACCTGCTGAATGAGTTTATTAATGCAAGCATTATGTATGGTGATGAAATGACTTTGTCATATTTTCTTTACAGCAGGTAGCATTGAACTTCTTCCTTATTTTTTTTCTGAATGAAAGATTGTAATGACTGGGGGGGAATTTCAAAAATATTACAGTTGTAATTACCTAAAAAGTGGTGGTTAAAAAACAGTAGTTGGGTGGTACCACAGACATCCTTGGATGGATGCGCTCATGAACACAGAGACTGAGATAACAAGCATTCATAGCTATTTGAACCCAGGAAATAGAGTTGGACCTGGAGCAAGCGTGTTTTCTGCTGCTCCAGAGACTAGGACATGGAGCAATAGATTCAAACGAGGGGAAAAAAGATTTCACCTAAACATCAGGAAGAACTTCCTGACAGTCAGAGCCATTCAGCAGTGGAATCTGCTGCCTCCGTGGAGTGTGGTGGAGTCCCCTTCTTTGGAGGGCTTTAAGCAAAGGCCGGATGGCCATTTGCTGGGGGTGCTCTGAGTGTGTGTTCCTGCATGGCAGAAGAAGGTTGGACTTTGGATACCCATTGTGGTCTCTTCCAACTCTATGTTTCTATGATTCTATGAACCTCTTGATGAATTTTCATGCAGCTGTCTTTGAATGGAATTTGCAGTTTTGTTCAAGGATGGCCTTGAAGTTTTGATAATTTAATTTCCTTTTTAACCTTTGCATTTTGTTAATTCTAACTAGTTTTTTGTTATTATTATTATCCATTTAAGCCACCTTGAATCCTGAACTAGGAAAAAAGTAGGATGATGGTGTTAACATGCTGTTGTTCTTGTTGGTGGTGGTTATTTTGACATTATCACTTAGGTTTTGCTACAACTTGGGTGTCGTTGTCTAACACTCATAATTACACTGTTGCTGTAGTTAGATTCAACAACATCCAAGTTGTAGCAGACCTACGTGATTTTTGTCTGCAGATGATCTAGTAATACATCAGAAACCAAGGCGATCCCAAAGACCCACCTCTCTATTGAGCTGAAGCCTCTCCTTTTGGGCTTCAGGATGATAAAAGATGCTTGGATGATGACGATGATGCCTTATTCCATCTTACATTTTAAAAGCAGCTTGTAAATTTTGGATATTGTTTTTTCCTGGTCCTCTGTTAAAATTAGATCTATTTCGTTTTCTTTCAAATACTAGCAAGTTACAATTCATTTTAAATCTGTCTCTAAGGCCATTTCTGCACTCGACTGTTATAGTGCTATTATTCCACTTTCAACATCCTATGGAATCCTGGAGTTTGCCTCAAAGGCCCCTCCCTAAACTGCAAGGCTCAGGAGTCCATAGGATGTTGAAAGTGGAATGATAGCACTATAACAGTCTAGTGCAGAAATGGCCTAATTTGTCTGAAAGGGAACCAGTTCAGTTCGTGGCCCTGATTTGTTAGTTCTTCCGTTGTTTTCAAGATTGGTGTAGTGTCATCCCATTTAATTAATTCTTTACAAGTTAACAATTGTCTGTTCTTAGTTCCGCTAATTTTAAAAGCTTCCTGAGGAGACGTCCAGACTGGAAACTTTCTCTAAAACTTTGGTTTTACCATCTGCCAAACTTTCAAACGGGATTTTTGGATGCAGTGATTGTTTAAATCTCTGTTTACAGTTATTTTATTATAACATAAATAACCATGCCACCCATCCAAATCGGTTATCGTGGCCTTCCAAATCTAATAATGATGTTTTCTCCGACCCAATCCAATCTTGTATCCAGTCCAAGCAACTAACTTGGTAGTATAATCTTAGGGAGGGTAAATGCAACTGCCTCTTTCCTTGGTATCTTGTAATATCTTCATTTTGATTCTGGATTTTTTCCCTGCCCAAATAAACTTGGATATTTCTCTTTCGACACTTGTATTTTCACGTTCTTGTGAGCCGCAGATGAACTGATACAGTCAAGGAAAGCTCCAACCCTCGGGATTCCACACTAAATCCCACAGGCTCTGTGTGGGTGCATAAAATTAAACTACAACGGGTTGACTGCTCTCTCTTTCTGTGGAGAACTCAGTGCCAAACTCCTCTATCCAGCCTAGCCTTGTTCTGTTACCTTCCATTGTCTTGCTGCTCTTCTTACAGAAAAGATGCCTCGTGCCGGGCAGGGGAAATGTCCAGTTTTCTCTACTGCAAGTTGCTGTTGGTACAAGCGGTCTAAGCCACCAGGGGGTTATTTTGGCAAGGCGATGGAATGGGCTGTTGCTGTTTTCCGACTTGTAATGGGTGGCCCATGAATTGACCCAATTTAGGAGTGAAAGTGCTACCTCCTTGCTGCATGACCTGCACTGGAAGTAGGTTCAAACAGAGCATAGGATGGGAGACATGTGGCTGGATAACAGTATATGTGAAAGAGATCTTAGGAGTCTTGATGGACCACAAGCTGAACATGAGCCAGCAGTGTGATGTGGCAGCCAAGAAAGCCAATGCAGTTCTTGGTTGCATTAATAGGAGTACGGGAGGTAATGGTACCACTCTATTCTGCATTGGTCAGACCTCATCTGGAATAATCCTGTGTCCAGTTCTGGTCACCTCATTTCAAGAAGGAGATGGACAAGCTGGGGCGTGTCCAGAGGAGGGCGACCAAAATGGTGGAGGGTCTGGAAGCCATGAAGCCCTGTGAGGGGCCGCTTAGGGAGCTGGGGATAGGGATGTTTGGTCTGCAGAAGAGAAGATTAAGAGGGGACGTGAGAGCCCTGTTTAAATATTTGAAGGGATGTCATGTCAAGGAAGGAGCAGGCTCGTTTTCCATTGCTCCGGAGACTAGGACAAGGAGCAATGGATTCAAGCTAGAGGAAAGGAGATTTCACCTGAACCTCAGGAAGACCTTCCTGTCTGGCAGTGGAAGATGCTGCTGCCTCCGTGGAGTGTGGTGGGGTCTCCTCCTTTGGAGGTTTTTAAGCAGAGGCTGGATGGCCATCTGTCAAAGGGAGGGCTTTGATGTGGGTTCCTACATGGCTGAAGGGGGTTGGACTGGATGACCCCTGGAGTCTCTTCCAACTCTGTGATTCTGTGACTCTATAACAATCCCCATCATTCAACGACAAAGATGGCTGCTTATCTTTCGGGAAGGAAGTCCATGAGGTCACAGTATGTGACATCATCTGGTGTCAGGAGCCTGTGTTGCCTTCCTAAATTAAATTTTAAAAAATTAAAAAGACTACCTTTTCTGCTTGAATCGTGGCATGGCTTAGTGTGGCATCCTCTGAGCCAAAATGGCCCCAGTCACTTGTGTGAGCCCATTCAATTTTAAAAAGCAATTTTATGCTTTTGTCTTTATAACTGCCCTGGTTCTGTACAGGAGAATTCTGGGATTTGCAGTTTAGGGAGGGACAATTTACTATTCTCAGCCAGACTGGTCTGGTGCCTTATGAAACTACAGAGACCATGATTCCACAGGATGCAGCCGTGGCAGTTAAAGTGGAATCATAGTGCTATAATTGGCTAGTGTGAAGGGACCCCATCTCTTTCCCTGTCCAAGGTTCTGTCTGGTCCATCCCTGCCCATCCTCTGAAAGAACAGCAGCTCCCCACCCACTACAAAATAATATCCACAGATTCAACTAAGCACAGCCTGAAAAGGGTTTTTGAAAATCGAAAGAACAAACTTTGAGTTTATCATTTTATATAAGGGGCACGCTTTTACTGCATAATGGGACTTGCTCATCCACAAATTTTGGTATCTGTGGGAGGTCTTGGAGCTAAACCCTTGCAGATACTGAGGGCCTCCACTATATCTGCAGGGCCTTTCTACACTGTGGTGTTATAGTGCTATTATTCCACTTTCAACCTCCTATGGAATGCTGGGGTTTCAAGTTTAGGGAGGAGTGTTTAGAATTCTCAGCCAGAGAGCTCTTTGGCCTTGGTAAACTACAAACCCCAGAATTCCACAGGAGGTTGGAAGTGGAACTATAGTGCTATAGCAGTATAGTGCAGAAATGGCCCAAGAGACTAGCTAGCTCACAGTATCACAGTCACATTACTCTGGCACTGAAGCCTGGTGGGAATTTACTTGGTGGGAAATTAATTTCCAAGCCTGATTTAAGATGTTGGCTTTAAACTCAAGGCTACAACAGTGTAGGGAAGAAATGGCCCAGGGTTCCATAGGTGGCAGCCAATTCTGCACTAGCCTGTTACAGTGCTATGGTTCCACTTTCAACCTCTTGTGGAATTTTGGGGTTTGTAGTTTCCAGAGGCCAGAGAGCTCTCTGGCTGAGAATGCTCAAGACCCCTTCCCAAACTGCAAACCTCAGCATTCCGTAGGAGGTTGAAAGTGGAATAAGTAGCACTGTAACAGTCTAGTGCAGAAATGGCCCTGGTGTTTCTAGTCTTGGGAAGGACTGGAGCTCCCTGGCTGAGAATTCTGACTCCCCCTCCTTAACCTGCAAAGCCCAGGATTCCATGGAATAGAACGGTGGCAGTTAAAGCGGACTCATAGCGCAATAGTGGTGTAGTGCGGAGAGGTGGCTCCTAGCGCGCCAGGAGGGGCGGGCCAGCGCTGCTGCTGCTGCTGCTGCTGGGCTGTGGCTTTAAGGGCGAATCTCCGCCCGGCTCTGGTCGCCACCTCCTCCTCCTGCTCCTGCTCGCCCTCCGTCCCTCTCTCGGCTCCGGAGGCAGCGGGAGAGGGAGTCGAGACGGCGCTCCTGCCAGAGGCTGCGGCTGAGGTTGGCAGCCGCCTCTCCCGGGATGCGAAGGCAGGAGCCCCGGAGATTCCAGTGAGACCCCTTCCTGGGGTACCCCAAATTCTGAAAGCCGGGGTGGGGGGGGTCTCCGTTGACAGGTAGGATCCAGAGAATTGGAGAGGTTTGGGATTGATGCTTCACAATTTCTGCCTGTCGATGTATTTTTTTTCTGTGCGTCTTGCAACGAGTGGACTGTTGGAAAGTCTTTTAATTTAGCCCTGTAGAATGTTTTTAAAAAATGTAAATTTATTGCAGTGTAGATCGTATGAAACAGCAAACGGACCGTTCCCGAGTGGACTTTTCTCGATGGCAGACGCGATCTCTTTTGCAAGACTTCATTGCAAATCATTTTTCCAGTGCTAAGTAAGGTTGCATAAAGAGAAGCTGATTTTTTTCTCTCTCTCTTCCAAACTCGAGTATGTGCCTTAAAAAGAAGAGCAGGTGTTTACTGCGAAACCAGTTTGGGATGTATATGGTATAAACAGGAACGGACTCGAATTTACTGCAAACTTTTATTTTGCAATATGAATCGTTGGAATAGAGAGTATGTACTGTAAACTCTTGGGCTGTCTGAATAGAGATAATCCGTATCTGTTGGAAGCTCTATTTTGCAATATGTACTGTATAAGTAGAAATTGGCTGGGCTTTTATTTTTATATATATATATAAATTGACTGGGTTTGTTCTATATTGGCTGAGCTTTTATTTTTGTATATATAAAATAAAAGCCCAGCCAATATAGAACCAATATGGAGCCAATATGGAACAAGCCCAGCCAATTTCAGATATATCAGATATTTGTAAACTTCTGAAAGAGGAGCTACTTATTTTTGCAAGACATCCCTCTCCTCTGCTCTCCCCTTTCAATCTGAATTTAGCAGGTGGATTTAATACTCACCCACCCACCCCACAATTAGCGAAGGCCGCCTGAAGATCTCTGAGAGAGAAGGTGGTACAGCTCAGGCAGTTGTGGGTTTATTTTGATGCAAAGTTCACAGCAGCTATTTCTGAGTAAGAAATTGCATATGTGATGTTGCATTAGGGGAAAAAAGACACCCCCCCAAAAAAATCCCACTCCTGTTCAGTGCTGACAAAACTGAGGGTGCTGATGATGGATTTGTAGAGATCTCTGGCTTGGGGGTTTCTCGTCTATAGGGTCGCTCTAAGTCCACGTCAGCTTCTGGGCAGTTAACAACAACCAAAGTACAGTTGAGACTGGCAAGAAAGAGAGCTTGCATTTTTGTGAGCCTTTAAGTGTCTGTTGACTTATGGCGGCCCTGAATTTCATAGGATTTTCCTAGGCAAGGAATGCTCAAGACGTGGTTTTGCCAAGATCAGACAAGATCTGGTACTTTTAGGATATTTAGACTCTTACAATTATTAAAAAAAAAATCTTGTAGGAGAAAGGAACTCTGCACATGCTCAAAGGTGATAGAATATAGGTGCCAATATGACTGTAGGTTTGCAGTTATTTTCACTAATTACTGTCATGTGATGAGTGTGGAGAATCACAGGCACTCAGATCAGCTTGACACTCATGTGCCATCCCAGAATTTCCTCCTTCCAGGGAGATGGACACTCTGTACATGCTTGTGGGTGCTCTTTGTTAATGCTTCAGGCAACCTCAGGTCAAGGATTGTAATTCTCCCTGAAATTAAGTCTTAAGGACAGAGAACAACTGCCTCGAAGAGTGACAAAGTTGATCAGGGTTATGGAAACCAAGCCTTGGGAGGAATGACTGAGGGAGCTGGGATGCTTAGTTTGGAGAAGAGAAGGCTGCGAGGTGAAATGGTATTTGTGTATTGTGCCTTCAAGTTGCCTCTTGGCTTATGGAGACCCCATGAACTTCAGAGGGTTTTCTTAGGCGAGGAGTGCTCAGAGGTGGTTTTGCCAGTTCCTTCCTCTGAAATACAGTTGACTGTCCACGTTCACTAGGGTTAGGGGCACAGGACCCCTGCAAATGTGGAAAAATTGCAAATATCGACATGTATGTGTGTGTCTGTGGGAAGGGGGCTGAGACATGGTTGGGGGAGTGGGCACCAAGGGTCCAACCCAGGTCGGGGAAGGGTGAGGGAAAGCGGGTGGGTCGTACGATGGGCCTGTTCCTCCCCTCTCACACCGATCCCCTTCCTTGGGTGTGCGTAGGGCACTTGGAGAGAGTTCGTGGTGCTGAGAAATTGGGCTGTGAGCTGTCCTTAGCTGGCTGGGCAGTGGCCGGTGGAGGAGGACCAGAGGTGCGTTTTTAAAGGTTGCGTGGCCTGGTTGGAGCTGCTGAGAGGGAAGGTTCCCCTGGAAAAGAAGCACTGGAGATGAAAGGCAGGGGTTGGACAACATCGCAAATAATCAAAACCTGCAAATGTGGAGGGCAGACTGTATAGCCAATGGCACCTGGTCGGCTTTGGCATTTACCCATCCAAGTACAGTCCTCCCTCCACATTGGCTAGGGCTGGGGCACTTTCCCGTGAAAGTGGAAAAACCATGAATAACTCCAGGCCCTCCCAAACCATATTTAACACACAAAAGAAAAATGATCACCATGTTCAGCCCACCATGAACTCTTTCGAGGCACAGGGGTTCCTTCCCAAGGCAGAAGGGGGGACCGGTGGGGCTTATTGCCACTGCTGCCCCACACCGTTTTTAAGAGGGACTTACAAACCTCGTTCGCAGTTTCCCAGCCTCACGAGGCTTGCGGTCCCTATGAAAAATGGCCCGAGGAGGCAGCAGAGGGGACAGCAAATAATCTGTGAATAATCGAACCCGCAAAAGTGAAACCTGCAGATGCCGACCCTGCTTAGCTCCCAGTATCAGACGGGATCGGTGCCTTTAGGGTATTTAAGCATGCTCGTTGCATACCTTCCCAACATTTCACAGGTGAGAACTGGGACACATATGGCAGGGCAGCATCGGAGTGTGGCCAAGAGGGCAAAAGTTGTTAATGAGGAAAAATAGACAAGCTAGGAGCGACTGGGGTTTGCTCTTTGCTTGAGCCTACTCGAGGGGGCAAAATTCTTTCTCTTCCTCTTGCCGTCATCCTTCTGAATTAATTGAATGCAAACCACTGTATTTGCTGGTGTATAAGATTCACTCCCCCCCCAAAAAAAAATACCGTTTGAAAATGGGGTGTGTCTTATACGCTGGTATTTGCCAGTGTGTAAATGGGGTGCATCTTAGACACAGGTGCAAATATGGTCCGTTGGTCCTTTGAGTTCAGTCTGCAGCCACAAAAGAGAGTGGAGGACAAAGAGGAGAAATGGGAGGAGGAGAGAGAAATGTCTTAAAAGCAGCTGGAAAAAAAGTGGGATGATAGAGGATTAGTCTGGGCTGTCCCTACCAAATTGGGACAGTCTGAGGGTCTGTTGCTATAGCTGTATGGGGATTCTGGGAGTTGTAGTCATCCCCTCTCCCAAAAGCCATAATCTGAAGCTCTGATAAGAAAGCCTTTGAAGCTGGCTGGTCTCTGGAAGGCTTCCTTTGGCTCAAGGCAGCCTCATTTCTGGTGTCTGCTTTCTGTCTTCTTGCGTTCTGTGTACTCTTTCCATAACATGCAAAGGAACAAAGTTTGTTCGGTGCTGGCATCAGTCTCCCAACAGTCAATCCCTCATCCGTGGTTTAGCTGTCCAATTTTGGGAATTGTGCTGAGCGACAGGTCATCTACGGACCATTCCTTCCCTCCTGAGAGGGACAATTTGTTTATTTAATTGTTAAAATATGTATATCCCACCATTCACTGTTAGATACCAGGGTGTTACACATGCAAAACAATATAAACGGTTTAAAGAAATTCCAGGTATAAAGCCGTAAAACAACTTAGACATGATTTTAAAAACTTATATTAACAGATTAAACAGCTTAAGAGGTTAAAACAGTTAAAACTCTGTTCATGTACATTTGAAAAGTAAATTGGGCTCCAAAAGGATTTTCATAAAAAGCCATGTTTGGACCAGAAAGAAATTAATGGTGGCATCAAGAAGAGAGAGCATTGTACGTTCTTAACTCAAATACACACTAGACAAGTCTAGCAGTTTGATATTACTTTAACTGACATGGCTTTGTCCTATAGAATTCTGGGATTTGTAGTTTGATGATGTACTTGGAATTCTCCAGAGAGCTCTAGAGCTGTAGTTCAAGGGAGGGCGCTGGATAATTTGATGAGGTGCTTAGTTTGGTGAGGTACTTGGAATTCTCTGGTGCACAACCTTGAAATCAAAGATTAGAACTCTGGGGCAGAGTATTCGCAGAACCCCACAAAACTACAGATCCCCAGATTCTCTAAGATGGAGACAAGACAGTTAAAATGGCATCAAATGGCTGTAATTGGGCAGTGGGGCTTAATGGTGAGGAATGTTGAACCCAGTAGAAATGGACAGTCTCATCCCATCCAATTGCCCCAGTTTGTCAGGGATGCTCCTGACTAATCCTCTGTCATCCCGCTTTTCTCTGCTGATTTTAAAATCCCAGTTTCTCTCTCTTCCCTCTTTGTTCTTTGCTGACTTCATTTGGTGTAAACGGCACCAAAAGTAGTTTGCATTCAGTTAACTCATCAGAGAGGCAAAGGAGAGGAGGGAGCGGAGTCATAGAATCATGGAATCATAGAAACATAGAGTTGGAAGAGATCCCGGGGCCATCCAGTCCAACCCCCTTCTGCCATTCAGGAACATACACTCAAAGCACCCCCAGCAAATGGCCATCCAGCTTAAAAACTGCCAAAGAAGGAGACTCCACCACACTCCATGGAGGCAGCAGCGTATTCCACTATTGAATGGCTCTGACTGTCGGGAAGTTCTTCCTGATGTTTAGGTGAAATCTCTTTTCCGGTAGTTTGAATCCATTGCTCTGTGTCCTAGTCTCCGGAGCAGCAGAAAACAAGTTTGCTCCATCTTCAACATGACATCCCTTCAAATCTTCAAACATGGTTATACTGTCTCCTCTTAACCTTCTTTTTGTCAAGCTAAACATACCTAGCTCCCTAAGCCTCTTCTCATAGAGCTTGGCTGGCAGATCCTCCACCATTTTGGTACCCTCCTGTGGATACATTCCAGCTTTTCAATATCCTTCCTGAACTGTGGTGTCCAGAACTGGACACAGGATTCCAAGCGAGGTCCAACCAAAGCAGAATAAAGTGGTATTATTACTTCCTTTGATCCGACACTATACTCGCGTTGATGCAGCCCAGAATTGCATTGGCTTTTTTAGCTGCCGCATCGCACTGCTGACTCATGTTCAGCTTGTGGTCCACTAAGACTCCTAGATCCCTTTCACACATACTGTTTTCAAGACAGGTATCACACATCCTATATCTGTGCATTTCCAAGTGTAATACCCTACATTTTTCCCTGTTAAAATTCATTTTGTTAGTTTTGGCCCAGCTCTCCAATCTGTCAAGGTAATTTTGAATTCTGATCCTGTCCTCTGGGGTATTAGCTATCCCTCCCAATTTGGTGTCACCTGCAAATTTAATCAGCATGCCCTCTCCTCCTTCATCCAAGTCATTGATGAAGATGTTGGATAGTCCTGGGCCCAGGACAGAACCCTGTGGCCCCCCACCGGTCACTTCTCTCCAGGATGAAAAGCAGCCCTTGGTGAGGAGCACCCGTTGGGTTTGGTCCAACAACCACCTACAAATCCACCTAACAGTAGCCCTCTCCAGCCCGCATTTTATAAGCTTCTTTGCCAGAATGTCATGGGAAACCTTGTCAAAGGCCTTGCTGAAATCAAGAACCGCTACATCCACAGCATTTCCATCCCCACAATCCTGACTTTCCAGTGAGCCAGGCAAAAGCAGATGACTGCAGCCTGTCTTAGCTGGGCTGTTCTTCCTCATTAACACATTTGCATCCAATGTTGCTGGCCAACACATGTCCAAGTTTCCACCTGTGAAATACTGGAGGGCAAAATAGTGCCTACAGTCATTGAAAGTGGGACCCAAGTTAAGCTTATTATTTCACTCCCATCTTTCTCCCAGCAGTGGGTCTCAACCAGTGCCTTCCTGACACTACCTGGAAACTGAAAGTGTTTTTCTCAAAAGTTCTGTTGGCAAAGACTTGAAGCTTGGGGGAGGACGATGGAGCCAGGAGCAGCAGGATGCAGATTCATCCCTCAAAATGGCAATGTGCCAAGGGCACACTCCTTGGTTTTCTCCAAGAATGATAGTGTTGGAAGAGACCACAAGGGCCAACCACCTTCTGCCTGGTAGGAATACCCCATCAAGGCATTCCCAACAGTTGGCTGTCCCCAGCACACTCCCAGCCAGCAGTTTATGCCACTGTCAAACTGCTTGTACCATCAGGAAGTTCTTCCTAATCTTTAGATAGAATTTCTTCTCCTGAGAGAAGCTATTGCTCCATGTCCAAGTCCCCAGAGCCGCAGAAAGCAGGCTTGCTCCATCCTCCATATGACATCCTTTCAAATATTTAAACATAGATACCATGTCGTGACTTAACTTTCTCTTCTCCGGGCTAAACATCCCCAGCTCCCTAAGCCTCTCCTCACAGGGCTTCATGGTTTCTAGGTTTGCTATCATTTTGGCCACCCTCCTCTGGACATTTTCCAGCTTTGCCAATGTCCTTCTTTAATTGTGGTGTATTGTTCTTATTCATCCCTATGGGAAAAGTAAACCATTGGCTTTACTTGAGTAAACGGGGGTGGGGCAAGACTCAGGCCATTTCCACAGGAGATTGTTATAGTGCTATTATTCCACTTTCAACATCCTATGGAATCCTGGGGTTTGCAGTTTCGGGAGGGGCCAGCCGGCCCCTCCCGAAACTGCAAACCCCAGGATTCCATAGGATGTTGAAAGTGGAATAATAGCGCTATAACAATCTCCTGTGGAAATGGCCTGAGTCACCACCTATGGCAACAGTAGAGAAAGAAGAGGAGCGAAGAAGTTTTGTGGCATCTGTAAAACTAACCCTGTGTGACCCCCAGTTCTCTGATAGGAAGTCTTATATGGGTGTTTCCGTCTGGCTTAGGGGGAAAAAGCCCTTGTTTTCCTTCTCTTAGACTTGTTTTGCTTCTCTTAGAACCTTTTCAAACTGCATACTTACAGCACTGTCATTCCACTTTAACTCCCATGGCTGCAGCCTATGGAATCCTGGGCTCTATAGTTCGGTGAGGTGCTTAGAATTCTCAGCAATGCTTGATTTCAAGGGAGTACGTTGAGGAATTATAGTACCCCAACAAGCTAGGTACCTCATCAAGTTCTGTAGTACACTTCTTTAAGCTACAGCACCAAAACTGTCTGGCAGAGGATTCCCAGCGCCTCGCCACACTACAAATCCCAGAATTTCACAGGATGAAGTTAAAGTGGCATTAAAGTGCAGGGATTGACTAGAGCTCTCTAGCTGAGAATTCTCAGTGCCATTCCCTAACTACAAAGGCAAAGATTCCACAGGACGGTGAAGCCACTGCAGTTAAAGTGGAATCGTTGTGCTATAATTTTGTGGTATGAAAGGACCTTTAGATGGAAAACAGGGCAAAAAGCAGAATACAAATAAAGATAAATAAAAACAAGAGGGGAAAACAAGAATGCAAGGGGGTCATCCACCAAATTTGAATGATAGAAGGAAGACAGAAGGCAGGGCTTTTTCAAGCAGCCAGAATTTGTTTTGTTTGTTTAATTTATATTCCACTTTTCTCAACGGCATAAGACCGCAAAACAAGATAAAGCTAACAAAAACAAATTGTCATTAATTTAATATTTGTTGCCTACATTTAATGTTATAATAAAAAGTAATGTGCTTAGTAAGGGAATCTTTACTTATACCTATTCTTAAGTATAAAAATAAAATATTTGCAATGTTCATATTAAAATCATTCTGTTTCTTAGTTAATTAATTCTGGGGTTTGCAGTTTAGGGAGAGGCCTTGAGGATTCTCAGCCAGAGAGCTCTTGGGCCTCAGAAATGACAAACCCCAGAATTCCACAGGATGTTGAAAGTGGAATCATAGCACTATAACAGCGTAGTGTGAAAAGGCCTCGTGTGTCAGCATAACCAGAGCCTGTTAAACGGAAATTCATTGCCACAGAATGTAGTCATCACTGCCATCTTGGCCAACATTAAAGCCAAATAGATAAAATCACATAGGCCATCAGTGACCAGTATCAGAATCATAGAGTTGGAAAAGACCCCAGGGGCCATCCAGTCTGACCCCCTCCCATGCAGGAACAGGCACTCAAAGCACTCCCAGCAAATGGGCATCCAGCTGACTTAAAAACCTCCAAAGCAGCATCATATTCCACTGCCGGACAGCCCTGACTGTCAGGAAGTTCTTCCTGAGGTTCAGGTGGAATCTCCTTTCCTGCAGCTTGAATCCATTGCTCCTTGTCCTGGTCTCTGGAGCAGCAGAAAACAAGCCCTCTCCCTCCTCGACATGACATCCCTTCAAATATTTAAATATTTGTTAACTGCATATGTCTATAAAGTGGCCAGAGGTGTTGCGGCAATAGGCAGAATGGCAGAGAGAAGGTGGCGTTTCCAAGTTCTGGGCTGCTTTCAAGACAACAGCAGGGCTTTCTCTGTTGTCTCCTTGCTGCTACTACTCTGAAGGTGCTTTACGCTCATGTAACATTGCCTTGCCATGGCATACCTCTCACCAAGAGGATTTCCAGCCATTACTTGCAAGATCTTTTCCAGTTGCCCAGCCTTTCTTAGGCTAGCAGCTAAGCTGTGCTGAATCCTTCTAAATATCCTGATACTTTAGAACAGAGCTTTCCAAACTTGTCATTTGGTGACAAACTTTTTAGACGTGCATCATTTTGCGACACAGTAATTCAGTTTTATATATAAATGAGCCTACATACTCCCATGTTGCCCAGGACTTTATTTTCTTATAGGTAATACTTGTTAGAAAGATTTGGGATCCTGTATGTCTCTATATTTCCCCAAACTGTCCTGTCCAGTACCTGTAACTTTTCCCCATATTCCCCAATCCAATAGGTATTCAATCTGTATTTAGAATTATTAACAAACAGAGGTTGGGTTCCTTGGGAAATGCACTGCCCTCCTCCTTGCTGCTAGGTCTTACCTCCATAGCAACTGGTCAGGCCCAAGAGCTCTCTGGCTGAGAATTCTAAAGGCCCCTCCCTGAACTGCCAACCCCAGGATTCCACAGAATCTTCTTAGGCAGCCAATCATCTGAGGTCTTCACCTGCCTGACGAAGACAAACAGACTTTGATTCTTATATTTTAGTAGATGAATAAAGAAATTGTAAAGCATAAATCATAAATTTTTAAAGGTCTAAATGAAAGGTTGTCATGAGATATTTTGTGTCCCCATACATTTTGTGGTTACAATTTTTGTATGTGTCCCTATCTCTTATAAGGAGTTAGTTACTAGCAAACTGGAGGTTAAACTAACTGCTTTCTCGGCCCTGGTGCAGCAGCGACACACACACTGCAGCCGACACAAACTTCTCATGTTGATGACACACTTTTTTAGACATGCATCATTTTGTGACACAGTAATTCAGTTTTACTAGCAAAACGGAGGTTAAACAAACCCTTTATAAGAGAGATAGACACATGCATAAATGGGTACAACAAAATGTTTGAGGACACAAGATATCTCATGAAAGTCTTTCATATATTTTTAAAAATATATGATTTATAAATAATAGCACACATTTCCAAGATTGTAGGTGACACACCCACTTCAGGCGACACACTAACGTGTCGCGACACACAATTTGGAAAACTCTGGTTTAGAAGAATTCCTCCCCACCCCAAGAAACTAAAGCAACAGGAGCATGCATGTCCAGCCACATTAGCTGCGTTTTTCTCTTTTCCCTTCACATTCTGGCACCAGAAGGCAGGAACTAACTTTAAAATGTTGTGGAGGCAGCAGGAGGCTACAAGAGAGGGGGAAAAAACCCTTAACTGCTAGGAAAGAGTATTTATAACCAGCAGGTGATGTCTCTGGAGGAGGAAGTCTGTATATAGAGAAAAGCAGTTTTAACTATCTGTGGTTAAGGTTTATTGGAACTACCTAGGGGGAAGTAAGGCCTGCTATAAAAAAGTTTGGCTAGGTTTCGTAGCATCCTTCAAACTATTTGGAATAGATTTGGAAACCAGCTTGTGTGTGTGCGTGCGTGGGGAAAGCTACCAGCAGTGCTACAGAATCAGTATGCCAAACTTTTGATTCTAACTCCTGTTTTTCGACTCCTTCTTAAAAGGCAAGTGTATATTAATTGTTGTGATGGGCCATTGCCAGTCTACCCCCATGACGTTTGTAGAAGAGGCATGTGGGTGCTCTTGTGTGATTTTAGCGATGGCCGAGGAAGCGTGATGGAGAGCGCAAAGCACACGGGGAAGGTGCTTCCGGAAACACACACTCACACCCGACATCAAGGGGCATTTGTAGAATCCAAACAAGGGCAAATGCATCTCAAGGACATAGGCGAAGGCCATGGTTGCTCAGTGCTTTGGAGACCTTCACATTTCTGGAGGAACTCAAAGGAAAGGACTATGACCACTTCCACACTAGCCTATTATAGTGCTATTATTCCACTTTCAACATCCTATGGAATCATGGAGTTTGCAAACTGCAAACCCCAGGATTCTGTAGGGTGTTGAAAATGGAATAACAGCACTATAACAGACTAGTGCGGAAATGACCTAGGAGAACTCAGCCATCCTATGATGTCCTTCAGTCTTTAGTGGTGGCTGGTCACACCTTGTACCACCACCAACCTGTTGCTAATTTGTGAAGTTGTGGGTTGTTAGATGGACGGTGCTCAACGTAGTCAAGCAGTAAAACCGCCCCTGCCCCTCTGCTTACAAAATAAGAGCTAAGGACAGGTGTGGGTGACTATGACCCTCCAGATTTTGTCGAACTGCGACTCCCAGCATCCCTCACCTTTGGTTACGGTGTCTGGGGCTACTGGAGGTTGTATTCCCGCAACATCTGGAGAGACAGTTGCCCACGCTGACCTAGAGAATCATCTGACTGCCGTTCTGTACAAGTTTTGGCACTGCGAGTTGAAATTGCCAAACATGTTTGTCTCAGAAGGAAAAGTGATGTTGGGCAGGGATTCATCATTAGCTGGGCTGTTCATTGTTGGGAGAAGTGGGTGTATTCTTTTAGCTGTGCACAAAGAATGAAGTGTAGCCTCTAGCTGGCCGTGCTATACTTTTTGCATTCCTGAGAAGGTCAGGGCCAATTGAGGCATGGCTTTAAATGCACGAATTCCATTCACTTAACATTTTTTTTGTTATCTGAATAGCAGCTGAGGGGGAGGGCAGTGAGCAGTCTGAGGGCCAGGAAACAGGGAAAGGAAATTTGCCTCTTCCTGTTTCCGTGCCAGAGCCATCACTTTCTCCAAGTTCATATCTGCCTGTCAAAAAAGGTCCCATTATTCCAAAGGATGATCACCATGGCTTCCCTTCATCCTAGAGAGAAGTGACCAGTGGGGGGGGGGCACAGGGTTCTGTCCTGACCCCTGAGCTAGTCAACATCTTCATCAGTGACTTGGATGAAGGAACAGAGGGCATGCTGATCAAATTTGCAAATGACACCAAATTGGGAGGAGTTGCTAATACCCCAGAAGACGGGATCAGAATTCAAAACAGATAGAAGAGCTGGGCCAAAGCCAGCAAAATTAATTGCAACAGAGACAAATGGAAGGTCCAGCACTTAGGCAGAAAAAATGGAGTGCACAAATATAGGATGGGGGACATGTGGCTGGATAACAGAACATGTGAAAGGTATCTAGGAGTCTTGGGGGACCCCAAGCTGAACATGAGTCAGCAGTGTGATGCGGCAGCCAAGGAAGCCAACATGATTCTTTGTTGCATCAATGGGAGTATGGTGTCTAGATCAAGGGAGGTAATGGTACCACTCTATTCCCCTTTGGTTAGACCTCATTTGAAATACTGTGTCCAATTCTGGGCACCTCATTTCAAGAAGGATATTGACAAGCTGGAGCGTGTCCAGAGGTGGGTGACCAAAATGATGGCAGGTCTGGAAGCCATGAAGCCCTACGAGGAGCAGCTTAGGGAGCTGGGGATGTTTAGTCTGCAGAAGAGAAAGTGAAGAGGAGACATGAGAGCCATCTTTAAATATTTGCAAGGACGTCATGTCGAAGAGGGATCAGGCTTGTTTTCCGCTGCTCCAGGGACCAGGACACAAAGGAAAGGATTCAAGCTACAGGAAAAGAGATTACATCTAAACCTCAGGAAGAACTTCCTGACAATCAGAGCTGTCCGGCAGTGGACTCTGCTGCTGCCTCCATGGAGTGCGGTGGAGTCTCCTCCTTCTTTGGAGGTTTTTAAGCAGAGGCTGGGTGACCGTCTGTCCAAGGGAGGGCTTTGATGGTGTCTTCCTGCATGGCAGAAGGGGTTGGCCTGGATGGCTCCTGGGGTCTCTTCCAACTCTAGAATTCTACGGGAAACTTGCCATTGAAAAGCAACCAGCAGTTGAGGAGGAGGGGTCTAATTTGTCTCATGGCAGAGTAAGGGAAGGAGCTACGGTTAGACTTCTCCTCCACTGTTGCTCAGGTTTCTGTGTATTCACCTGTTCCCAGCTCCATGGGTTTTGGAGGAACTGGTGAAAATATGCAGCGTGCTTAAAATAGACTTCTTTTTTTCCAGAGTTTGAGGGGAAAATCCACCTACATAAAATCCATTCACCAGCATAGCCACTGGTTGTGTTGGTTTGGGGGTGGAGGGATTCTGGGACTTGTCATCCCCCTGAAAGTAACTTTTCCAGGCACTGCTTGTTTTTCTGGAACTTTCCTATGGGCTTAGATGGCAGTGGTAGAGAGTGAAAGAGGCAACAGTGGACATTGGTGTAGGAAGGGGGTGCCCATCTTGGGCCATTTCCACACTACACTGTTATAGCGCTATTATTCCACTTTGAACCTCCTGTGGAATTCTGGGGTTGTAGTTTCCTGAGGCCCAAGAGGTCCTTTGCTGAGAATTCCAAAGCCCCTTCCCTAAACTGCAAAGCCCAGGATTCCATAGGAGGTTGACAGAGGAATAATAGCACTATAACAGTCTAGTGCGGAAATGGCCTTGGTGGCCAGAGGTTGTCCAGACATCACAAGATGTCTGCCCAGACTCTCTTTCCCCAGTGGCTGTCTGTCTGCAAGTCACTCTGGATGCTTCTCGTAGCTGGCTCTGACTAGTAATCTCAGGCAAAATTACACAGCTCTTGGGGATTGCTACATATATAATCAAGTCTAGAAATTTTAGTCAAAAGATCAGCCCCCCAAAAAACTGGGTCAGTGTAAGTACTGTGCCTTAACTCTTGTCAAAAAAAAAAGGACCTCTGGCACTTTCCCCTCTCTGCAGAGTGAGCCTTGATTTATCACTGGGTCATATCGAAATCCATAATTTTGGCCAAAAAACGTGCCCTCAACTTATACATGAGGTCAACTTTTATCCAAGAATATGCAATAGATGGTGACAGTTGGTGTTCCTGATGCTCGTGGGGCATTGAGTCCACTCTGGTTTTTCATCCAAGCTTCCAAGAAGTTGCACAAGGTGCTGAATATGGCAGTTCAGCACCTTGGGCACCTCCCTTGAAGTTCAAACTAAAATCCGGAGTGGAATACAACCTCACTAATGTGGAAGTCAGAGTTATGAAGGTGCTTTGAAATCTTCCGAAATGGGTTCTGAAACTCTTTGTTAAGGGGTTCAGTTGCAGGAGGAAAGACGGAATGGATTCCAGTATCCCATAAGGATGCTCTCTCGCTCGGCTGCGCTGCCTTTCTTTTCTCATATAGAGAGACAGAAAGAGAAGGCATATGTCTGTATACAGAGAAAACAGAATAGGAAGCTATTCCCAGTACAAAAGGCAAATTCCAGTTTGCAGTATCCGTAGGTTAGGGTCCACTCATTAAACGTATGCAAGCATACTTCCATTATAAAAATCTCAGAGAGGAAATTCTTCTTTACTCCTGATCCTTTGCTCCTTTTTCTCTCTCCATCATAAAGCCTTTTAGCAGCATCAGGATTGGAGGGAGGGTAAAAGGAGGACTGGAAAAACACAGGCATGCAGCATCAGCTTGCAGTACATCTGCAATAAGCAATGCAGTGCAAACTTGAACTGGGAAAAAATGGAATTTTACACTAGCTGATTTGACTGTAACTGTAGGTTCCTGCGTACAACAGGCGAAGGAAATGGAAGCTGCCTCTAAAATCTCTTACTAAGTATGTGAGATCAGCAAAACAGGGAGAAAAGGGGAGAGCAGATAAGCTTGCTTCTCTAGCTGCTCCCAGCATGTTAAAAATAAAATCATAGATCTTTAAATTTGGGTGCCAAAATGGAAAGCATAAGAAAAGTAGATTCTGGTGAAAGAATAAATCATTTCCTGGACACATTTTGGAAGCAGCTCTCCAGAGGTCTCTAGTAAATTCAAAATATATTTGTCTAGAGATGCAAGGCTTATCTGACCTAGTTGTTTCATTTCACATGTGAATGTTGTTAGTTTTGAACAAGGAGTTTGCTGAAGCATGTTGAACTCCTCTTCTTTTTTGTGGCAAAGAAAATCATCCCCATTCTTTCCATGTGATTTCTGCCTCTCGGACCCAATTTTCTGTGAAAGAAGTAATGCCCAGAAACACACCTATTTCATTAACTGAGGCATACCTGTAAGTGAAATGGGCCGGATGCTTTTTATATTGCAATCAAGGGATTACATGCTAATAAAGACAGAGACATTTCTCCAAATCCCACAAAAACACATTCACTGGGTAGAAACCTGTGGAGGTTTAAACGGTGCCGGTTATGGTTCTGCCACACCCAAATTCGCACCATTTCTTGACATATGAAAGGCATCTAGAGGAGAGACTGTCCTCAAAGGTCTTTTCTGAATGAAAGGCTTTTGCTTGTTTTTCGAAGTATATAATGGAAGCTTAACCTAGCTTGTGTGGAAGTGATTCTGCCATGGTTAGACCTCATCTGGAGTACTGTGTCCAGTTCTGGGCACCTCATTTCAAGAAGGATATTGACAAGATGGAGCGTGTCCAGAGGGGGGTGACCAAAATGGTGGAGGGTCTGGACGCCATGAAGGCCTATGAGGAGCGACTTAGGGAGCTGGGGATGTTTAGTCTGCAGAAGAGAAGGTCAAGAGGGGACAGGATAGCCATGTTTAAGTATTTGAAGGGATGTCATGTTGAAGATGGAGCAAGCTCGTTTTCTGCTGCTGCAGAAACTAGGACATGGAGCAATGGATTCAAACTACAGGAAAAGAGATTTCATCTAAAAATCAGGAAGAACTTCCTGATGGTAAGAGCCATTCGACAGTGAAATGAGCTGCCTTGGAAGTGTGGTGGGGTCACCTTCTTTGGAGGTTTTTAAGCAGAGGCCATTTGCTGGGGGTGCTTTGAGTGTGTGTTCTAGCATGGCAGAATGGAGTTGGACTCAATGGTCATTGTGGTCTCTTCCAACTCTGGGATTCTATGAGTGGAATTACTTTAAGGGCCTCCGACAAATCATACAATCTCAAACATACACAGACCTTGTTTTGCATCAGAGGGCTTGTGACAGAAACCAGCCCCAGTTAGTGTGACACTGGCTCTTAATTCAGTTAATTCATCTGACGTGAATCCAGATCTCTTCCTTTAATCTCACATCTTTCCACATGAAAGCAATTTGTTGAATTAATGATAGCTCATAACACTTGAGGAAAGGTGTTGCACAACACTACGGATCACAAAAGGCGCTTTCTCTTCAGCGACCTTGCCGTTGTTTTCATGCAAAATATTTGGAGATCACGGAGTAAAAAGAACAGGTTTTGCTTATTCCAAGAGCAGCCAAGTAGCCAGGGCATGGGGCGAGGTTTAGTAAGCCTAACAGAGGTGACAAAATGGTACCTTTTCTCTCCTTAGGTTTGCAAATATTGCCAGTGCAGGTATTACACACCCCTGTCAGCTCGCAAACTGTCCACTACCTGTTTTTCCCCCAACCTTGCAATAAAGCAAAGATCGTTTGGGAAGTGGCATTTATCAGATCTTTTTAAGCTCTCCCAGTTTTTTGTTTTGTTTTTTTCTAAGCTCATAGCATGTAGAAAACAAGGACATAAGGGTTGACAAGTTCATTTTCTGAAAAGAACTTCTGACATTGGCAAGCAAATAGTATATCTGGCCGGGATATGGGTGAGGCGTCGCAAGCCTCATGGAGATGTTGAAATGCTGCCTTTTCTCCCCTTAAGTTTGCAAATATTACAAGGGTTAAGCACCCCTATCAGCCTGCAAACTGTCCACCACCTGTTTTTTCCCCATCCTTGCAATAAAGCAAAAGATCGCTTGAGAAGTGGCACTTATCAGATCTTTTTAAGTATTCTCCCAGGTTTCTTTTTTTTTCAGAAAAGCTCATGGCATTTATTTCTCTGTCTCATCTCCATTTTTGTATAGGTTTCTTTATCTTTTTGATTATTCTTTCTTCAGAAGTTCAGTTTTCTCTTCCAGTTCTTGAGATTTCACTTGAAGTTCCAGTACTTTCTTATCTGGCCTCTCTATTTATTTACTATCCAGTTCTTTTATTTTTAATGAAAATATTAATTTTTATTTTAATATAAAATATTATTTTTAATAAAAATATTGCAAAATCTACTTTTATAATTTGGTAATTAAATAGCATAATTACATCAGCAATGTGTTACATCCTAGCAGTACAAACTGTAAAAACATTACAAATATTATTATATTTATATATATTTATATACTTGAACAGAATGCAATGCCTGTATCTATTCAACTGTCATCAGAAGTAAATGTAATCCTAAATAGCAATAAATTTATATATGTGTCTATAGACAAACAAGATAAGGTACTGAATATTATTGACTTATACTTTGAATGTTTGGAATTTATATATAAATCTTAGTCCAATAACTCTTCTTTTTTTTTTATTTCATTGCATTTCTTCATGGCTAAGGATTGGTAGCACTATAAAATGTAGACTGTAATGTCGGATCTTGGCTCTCTTCACTTCCAGCTCAGATTCATAATTTCCCCTCTTGGAGGAATTTTAAACAAAAGGTGGGATAGAAATCAAATAAATAACAAGGCAGGCCTTTGGCTTACAATTCAGGCGGCAGAAAGAGCTTATAATGGGTTGCATTTAATCTTTTCATTTTCTTTAATCTTTTTTAATCTTTTAATCTTTTTTACTTTTTTTAATCTTTTCATTTTTTAACAGTGTTTTAATTTTGTATTGTTTTAACCTTGTGCTATTTAAGCGAACTGTCATTTGTTTTCAACTTTTGTACAAATAATTTTTAAACTGTTTTTAAATGCTTGTACAAGGAGAAAGGGATCTACATCAAAATAATAATAGTAGTAGTAGTAATAATAGCAACAACAATAATACTATCATCATCTTCTTGAAAAGAGCATCTTCAGTCCTCGTTAATGGTGCAGTTTTGGATCCTGCAAAGCTGGTGCACGCAGAGCCGTAGTGGGCACTGTTTAAACTCGCCCAAGCTCTTCACGGCTGGGCGTGCTTCTGTAGCATTTGGAGCGACGTCTGTCTTTTTCAGCAGATGGCCACTCGGTTGGTGAGAAGGAGAAAGTTCTGTTTTCTCCTTAATTCCATTCCTGATCTGCTTTTCAGGCTTCTCGGGGCGGGACTGCACCGCCCAGATTGCTAATTTGGATGCTGCCCTAAATAGCAGCCGAGTGCGTGTGTGTCTCTTGTCAGCTTTGCTAAGGAGGAGATGAATTATTTTCCCTCTTTATAAAACCACAGGCATTAACCCCATACCCTCCTGAATTCTTCCTTGGCTAGTGTGCCAGATCGTTGATCCATGACTCCTTGTGAAGGATCACCCGCTCCGACAGGCGACCTTGAAGAGGCTCAGCATGGCTTCTGGAAGAGGAACAAGCAGAGTCATTTCCAGCACGATTTTGGCGCTGTCAAGCCCCAAAGCATGTAGAAGTTGCCTCGTTCATAGAATCCTGGAAATCTCAGAGTTGGAAGAGACCCCCAGGGCCATCCAGTCCAACCCCCTCCTGCCATGCAGGAACACCCATCAAATTAATCCCGACAGATGACCATCCAGCCTCTGCTTAAAAACCTCCAAAGAAGGAGGAGACTCCACCACACTCCACGGAGGCAGCAGCAGATTCCACTGCCGGACAGCGCTGACTGCCAGGAAGTTCCTCCTGAGGTGGAATCTCCTTTCCTGCAGCTTGAATCCATCGCTCCTTGTCCTAGTCTCTGAAGCAGTGGAAAACAAGCCCCCTCCCTCCTCAACATGACATCCCTTCAGATATTTAACAATGGCTATCCTGTCCCCTCTTAACCTTCTCTTCTGCAGAACAAAGCTACCCAGCTCCCTAAGCCGCTCCTCAGAGGGCTTCATGGCTTCCAGACCCTTCTTCACCATTTTGGCCGCCCTCCTCCAGACATGCTCCAGCTTCTCAATATCCCTCTTGAATTGAGATGCCCAGAACTGGACACAGTATTCCAGATGAGGTCTAACCAAAGCAGAATAAAGTTGTACCAGTACCTCCCTTGACCTAAACACCATACTCCTATTGATGCAACCAAGATTCACATCGGCCTTCTTGGCTGCCGCATCACACTGCTGACTCATGTTCAGCCTGTGGTCCACCAAGATCCCTAGATCCCTTTCACAAGTACTATTATTTCGCCACGCGTCCCCCATCCTATATTTGTGCATTCCGTTTTTTCTGCCTAGGTGTAGGGCCTTACATTTCTTCCCTCTGTCGAAACTCATTTTGTTAGCTTTGGCTCACCTCTCCAATCTTTTGCCGCCCCTCCCTGAACTGCAAATCCCAGGATTCCATAGGATGTTGAAAGTGGAATAAGAGCACTGTAACAGGCTAGTGCAGAAATGTCCCATTTTCCACCTTGCCGAGGGATACTTGGCCAACCTCTCCCTTCCCCCTTTTGCACAGGCAGGCCTGTACAAAAGTAATCACACTCTTTGGGGAAAGGTGCTCATTTAGGTTTCACATGCTCCCTTTCTGGAAGCACTGTAATTTAGTGACGTGATGCAACTGCTGCTTTTTTTAAATTTAAAAAAAAATCACTGATAGGCTGTGTCTGTTTTGAGACCAGGTCACGTCAAGAGCCCTTAAACCCAACGCATGCAGAGGTTGTGCAGAGGGGGCTTGGCAGAAAAAGAGGTGGGTTTCTCCATCAAGAGTGCACCTGCTTGCCCCGTCAACCACAGAATCATAGAGTTGGAAGAGACCACAATGGCCACTGAGTCCAACCCCCTTCTGCCAGGCAGGAAGACGCACTCAAAGCATTCCCAACAGTTGACCATCCAGCTTCTGTTTTAAAATCTCCAAAGGAGGAGACTCCACCACATTCACATTCCCAGACAGCATCATATTCCACGGTCAAACTGCTCTTACCCTCAGGAATTTTTTCCCCAATGTTTAGATGGATTCGTGTCCTGGATTTTGAACCCATCGCTCTATGTCCTTGTCTCCAGAGCAGCAGAAAACAGGCTTGCTCCATCTTCAACATAATATCTTCATGACATCTTCAACATCTTCAACAATATCCCTTCAAACGTGGCTGTCGTGTCGTCTCTTAACCTTCTGTCCTCCAGGCTAAACAGTATGTCCTCATAAGGCTTCATGGTTTCCAGGCCTTCTATCATTTTGGTTATCCTCCTCTGGACATATTCCAGCCTGTCGATATCCTCCTGGAATTGTGGTGCCCAGAACTGGACTGCTCCAGTCCACTCCTCCAGAAACTAGGCCACGGAGCAATGGATTCAAACTACAGGAAAGGAGATTCCATTTAAACCTCAGGAAGAACTTCCTGGTGGTCAGAGCTGTCCGGCAGTGGAATCTGCTGTTGCCTCCATGGAGCGTGGTGGGGTCTCCTTCTTTCTTCGGAGGTTTTTAAGCAGAGGCTGGATGGGCATCTGTTGGGAGTGCTCTGATGTGGGTTCCTGCATGGCAAAGGGGGTTGGACTGGATGGCCCCGGGGTCTCTTCTAACTCTACGATTCTATTATTCTAATTCCAAGTGAACAAAATAGAACAGTACTATCATTTCCCTCAACCGAGATATTAAACTCTTATTGATGCAGCCTAGAATCACATTGGCCTTTTTAGCTGCCGTATCACGTCAGCCTTTTCCATTTAAAGCAAGAGGGGGAAGCATGTGGCCTTTGGTAGAGTTTAGTGTGGCCTTCCAACCCCTTACTGACTCACGTCCAGCAGATCTGAAAAAAATAAGACAAGAAAATTTTTATTAGGTTGGTGCTATACTAGCTGAGCTGGAGATTAACACGCGCAGCCTTTTCCTCTTGCTTAGAGATGACCTATCAAAACTAGAGAGTCAGGGCTGGGCCCCAAGATATGGCAAACATATCCTCCAGTCCTTCCTGCTTCCTTTCTCTTTTGCCCGTTGGCATCGACGTCTGCCAAGCTGCCCCTTCCTATGGTGAAACGGACTGTGCTGGGTAGATCTTGGCGCAGAAGTAATAATCGAGGGCAGGAAACTAAATTCTTCAGGTATTTCTTCTTCTTCTTCTATTATTATTATTATTATTATTATTATTATTATTATTATTATTACTACTACTACTACTACTATTAAATAGTCCGATTCACAATTAGAATCATACAGTCAATGAAAACTAAAACACAATTCTAGCACATTAAACTAAGATGCTGACTAAAACATTAAACACAAAAGGATGTTGACCCCTCCCAAGCCACATTGCAATGAAAGAAATAAAAATTTTAAAAAGAAAACACGTTTTATTTTACCATTACAGATCTATCCTTCTAGAGCACTAACGGCCATAGCTACAAATTCTTGCATCGTTAGATTTCTTACTGCTCAAAAGTCTGCAAATATTTCCAAAAAGTGTTTAGTTGACTTATCCTTTAAAACCTATGTTGGTTTGGCAATTTGGACTAATTCAGCGACTTTTACTATCTATTCTTCTGTCATCTGTGTTTCTGTCCTTTCCCAAGTTTGTGCAAACATTGTTTTATTATTTGTTATTTTTCTGTTCCTTTTTGTTGTTCAGGTTTGATAGGAAACTATGATGGACCTTGGAAAAAACGGGAAAAATTATGTCAAAATGCCCTTACAAGAAGGGCTGGCAGAATGCAGCCAGAGGGCCACAACTTGTCCCCAAGACTTTTTTGAGGCCATTCATCCTTCCAGAATCTCTGAGTAGCCTTTTTTTCTAGCCAAAAAAAGGTGCTCAAATTGTTTCTCCGGGTTGGCAATGAGCTGCTCAAACAGGTGGTACTCCTCCACTGTTTTAACTTCAAATGCTCATTTTTATTTCAAAACTGGAAATAGATTCCCAGTCTTTGGTGGGAGGGGATTGTTTTCTGTGGGGTTGCTCAGACTTCTGGGGGGGGTTGTTTGGGGAAATGCATTCAGTACCCGAGGGCTGCAGGACAGAGAAGTAACCCAAAGATTGGCCAGCACATCTTAGAAAACAACTTTGAAAAGCATGAATAGCACTACTTTTACCTGTGTGGATTATTAAGAGGATTTTGGCTGTTGCTTGTTACACCAATAAAAATACTTTCATTTCTGCTTTGCAACAATACTTTGAAATGTAAATTTTGGTATCCCCTAATTGCAAGAGAGGGAGAGAGAGAGAAGCAACTCAATATACGTTTGCAGGTTTCATTTTTGCGGATTTGCTTATTTCACGGATTATTGGCTATCCCCTCAGCTGCCTCCCTAGGCTATTTTTAATAGGGACTGCAAGCCTCGTGAGGCTGAGAAACTGCAAAGGAGGCTTTGTAAGTCCCTTTTAAAAATGGTGTGGGGCAGCAGGGGAGGGGGTAGTGAGCCCCACCAGCCCCCCACTTCTGCCTTGGGAAGGAGCCTTGGTGCCTCGAAGGAATCCACGGTGGGTTGAATATGGCGATCATACTTTTTTGTGTGTTAAATATGGTTTGGGAGGGCCTAGAGTTATTCACGGTTTTCCCACTTTCACGGGGGTCCTGTGCCCCTAACCCTAGCCAGTGGGGAGGGAGGACTGTAAGTAGCTAACAGCCAGAATTCTCTGACAACTGCATAGCTGCACCACCACTGCAGCTACACAGCTACATGGTGTCTCCCAGCTTACTCCCAAACGCACACATTTACCAGGCAGCAGCCACTGCCAGCACAGGGCTCTGTTCCCCTGTTGCTCGAGCATAGCTGTCCCACCGCCCAAGTTCATGCGCAATTGCCAGGAAAATAGGCGGAAGCAGCGCCCCTGTCGCAGTTCCTCCCCACATCATAGAGCACTCATGGGAGAGTGGTGGAAATGTCAGTCAGATCCCCATCGCTTACAGCAGTTACTGCCTGGGAAACTTTCGGAGTCGCTACCCGTCCCCTAAAGCAGTTGTCAGAAATTGCTGTTAAGACTCATAAAACAATTTAACACAGGATCGGCTGAAGCATCAGATCTTTATTAAGAAGAACTACGTTTCTGCAGAACTGGGTGCTTCCCAGAGAGAAGGACACCCCCACCATGAAATCATCCACATTTTATCCCTTATGCAAGCTTCCCCCCTTGGGACCTAATTGGCCAGGATCCCTAGAGGTCACAACCTATCAGAATAGCAATATCAATATAGCAATAGCAGTTATTTCTATACCGCCTTTCAACTAGTGTTATTTAAGCGGTTTACAATGTATTTTAGCTAATTGCCCCCAACAAGCTGGGTACTCATTTTACTGACCTGCGAAAGGATGGAAGGCTGAGTCAACCCTGGAGCCTGGCAGGATCGAACTCACAACCTTGTGGTTGCAGTACTGGCATTTAATCACTGCGCCACCAGGGCTCCCTTCTAAACTAAACACTTTTTGGAAATATTTGCAGACTTTTGAGCAGTAAGAATCACCTAAGAAGTTACATGCCCCCTTCCCCATATTTACAATATACATATGATCACGCACATAATCATGCTTTTCCCTCATGGTCTCTTAATTTTCATTAGTAATTCCAAAATGCCCATCAAACAGATCTTAACCTCCCATTTTGCTAAATAGTGCCAAATTCCTGCCTTGTTTCTCTTATCAACCTTTGACTTATTACAGTTAGGCTGACCTTCAGAAGTTCAGAAGAACAGAAGGGAGTATCTTCTCAAACACCCTACTATTGAGTTCTTATCTCTTTTTGTCTGGTTCTTTTTGCACCAAGGTCTCTTTCAGCTGCCAATTTCTAAAAATATGCCTCTTAGACTTCATTGTATTAGAAAAGCTCAAATATAAAATATACCAAAGCATATGTGTGTAAATATATTTAAAATGTGTTTATACCTATAAGCTAATACATCCATGTTAGTACTACTAGTAATAATATTTGCAAAAACTAAAATGTATTTCATTTCTCTCAGCAGTGAACACACACGGGCTGTGCATACAAACCAGCCACTAAAGTCTAAGGCCGTTTCTACACCTGACTGGTTCCTGCTGACGTCCCATCGTGATCCCGGCAGCACCTTTGCCGGGATGGGAGCACGACAGGAACGCTCTCCTCTGGATCCAGCTGGCTCCCTGCGGAAGGGAGCACGAGTGATGTGTGCCTGCCTTCCGCAGCGCAGCCGGCCTCTTTCCCATGCTGCATTGGGGAAGGAAGCGCATGATTGCGCTTCCACCCCTTCTGCATGGCTGGGAGCGATGGGAGCGTTGCGGGATCATGGGCACTTGACAGTTTTTTTTCTGCTAAGGGAATATGTTGCAGTCACAATACATGGGGGTGTGCTAGCTGTAGGATCACGATAACTTTGTACAAAAGCACAACCTGTAGACCACTGCCATCGCATTCCCATTGCGGGACTGTGACACCATGTGGAAATGGCCTAACTCTAAGTTATTCGTTCACAATTGCCTTAGTGAATTCTGGCCTTCCTTTCTTGCAGCTTGGTACTTCCAGGCTGTGGTACGGACCAGCCTGCTGGTGACTTCATGCCACGCAGGAAACCAGGATTTCAATGGAGAGAGATTTCAAACCATTCCAAAAGAATGGGCAGATTCTCCACTCCTTTTGACCTGTGGTATCACCACAGCTATTCTAAGAAACAATATTTTGTTCATGCTTAATAATTGCCTTTCTATGAAATATTTCCTAAGTAGCAAATGGCTGCAAACATCTTTTAAAAGCATACCTTCTGCAGTTAAAATATATGTGTCAGGTTGTTAGGGTACTGTTCAGAGATCCTAAAGTGGAATGCAGCCGGGTTCTAACTAAATTCAGTTTGCAAAACTTCCTCAGATTTGCTAAAGTGTTAAAAGTCTTCCTTTGCCCTCTCTTTATGCAAAAGACCTTCAAGAAGGTGCTTTCGTTACAAGTAATTATATAAGCAATTAGTCAAACAGGCCCCAAGAGCCCCTTTCTCAAAAGTCTAGAAATTAGGACTCCGTGCAAAGTATTTCACAGTCTTGTTTGGAAAAGAACATAGCATTTGAGGAGAGAAGATTTCATTTAAATCAGAGTGGCCAAAGTTAGGCCCCGGGCCCTTAAACATTCCACACACCCTTTTTCTTGGGGGAAGGGAACGAGGCATGTTTTGCCTGTCCATGAAATAGCAATTCACCTTTGAAATAGCTTGCAGAATCCTACAGTTGGAAGCGGCCTCAGTGCAGGATCTCCAGCTAAAGGGGACTGTTACTTTCCTTGACTTGGAAACTATGCTTCTATTAATGGAAGTTGACATCGTGTTCACCTTCTTTGCCGCAGCATCACACTGTTGGCTCTTGTTCAATCTATGATTATGATATTAAAGAATGAGTTTTATCCTTTAATATAAAGAAAGTTACAGAAAACTGTTCATCTCTCATCTGGTAACTGTCTTTTCTGGAAATTCTTTTGGAAACATGATGTCCTTTTGAGATGCATCACCCTTCATTTCTGAAACGTGGACAGATTATTCTCCATTTCAATGCAGATTAGGAATAGCAAAAGATACCCATTGTTTTATTAAGCACGTGAGTGTGTGGATGGCCTAATTTCCCTTGCTGCTTGTTCCTTTTAAACTTATTTTTCAGTCTGTGTCCACACTAAGCATGGTCTATCTGTCTGCTGTACTCTAATATCAAAGAATACTCTTTCCCCCCCAAAACCAGAGGTGAACTTCTGGCCACTGGGGAGGGTTGGGCATCTATGAGGTCAAGAAAGGTCCCAGGTTTGGAAAATTGGCTCTCAAACCAACTGTTAATGCCCATTCCAGTTTACTAGTGAATTTTTTTTTAATTAGAAATTTTTAAAAATTGACACAAATATATAAAACAAAAGAAACCAAACCATCAAACCAATATATAGTAAAGACAAGCAACAAAATCAACCTACATATAAGATTACACTAAACATATAAAGAAAGAAAATTATATACATATATACCATACTTAAACTAAACTAATAATCAAATTGTATTAAACCAGTGGTTCTCAACCTGTGGGTCCCCAGATGTTTTTGGACTTCAGCTCCCAGAAGCCCTGAGCATTGATCATAGTGGCTGGGGCTTCTGGGAGCTGAAGTCCAAAAACATCTGGGGACCCATAGGTTGAGAACCACTGTACTAAACTAAACAACCACAAAAAGAGACCACATCTAATTAAAAATGGCTCCTACCCTTATTGCAAGGATCTCCAAGATATGAAAGTGTAATTAACTTAAATCCATTACTTTCTACTGTTTTAAATTTGTTGTTTGTTTATATTCCCAAACTATTTTAATTTCTAAATTTCCTAAATTTCTTATATTTCCTAACTTTCCATTTCAAAAATCAACATTATTAACTATTTTAAGATACTGGTATTTAATTTCACAATATTATTACTCCCTTTAATCAAATCAAATCTACCTTAAATGTGTTAGAGCAACAACTTATAATCATATTTAATTTTTTTCTCAACATCTTTCTCAGGATAATAATATACTGCAACAATTTAAAGAAAAAAGGCACAGTATTGAGTCAGTTCAAAACCCTCGAGTATCCAGTCACCCAATGCCCATTCCAGTTTAAATGATGTTTGGATTATTCACTTGAAACAGAATTCTTAAAAACCTTGGTTGTCTTCCTTTTGAGCCTAAGCTAGACTTAGCAGATTTGTAACTGTTTACCGTAGTGGCACTATAGCCAGGTTCACAAATGCCCCCCAAAGTCCACCTTAATAGCCAGCAGTGGAGGCCTGTTGTGCTGGAGACTGGGATGTAGCAAGATGAAATTTCCAGCCCCCTCCCACCAGCAAACTCATAGAATCATAGAAATGTAGAGTTGGAAGAGACCACAAGGGCCATCCAGTCCAACCCCCTGCCATGCAGGAAAACCCTCAAAGCAAATTATGACGCGACAATCAGAAGCAGGGCCCCATCACAACTATTTGTTCTACCACAATTTGCACGTGGGATGGGGCTGGAAATGACACCCCACAGTACCGTGACCACCAGCCAAACAGACCCCCATCACTTGATCTGGCCGCTCTCTTTTAAGATAGGCTTGGGGCAGTGAGTTGACTGACTCAGACTCAAGTCGCTTTAGTGACTCAACTTGGACTCAGCTCGGCCATAAATGATGCACTAACTCAACTTGACTCGAGACTTTTATATTTTTAGTGACTGACTTGCTGCCGTTGGTTCAGGAACATAACCCATTCGTCCAGAAACCGTACTGCTTTGAACAATGCTTCTGTCTCTTTTTGCCTACTGGTCATATCAAAATCTGCCTCAAGCTCAAAGTGTGGGCGCATTTCTCAGAGGGGAACAGCAAAATGGGTTAGTAGTGGGCTTGAGGAGGAAGGATCCTTCCTTCTATAGCTCTTGAAGTTTCAGTAATGGAAAGGAGGAAGGATCCCGTTCCCTACTTCTGAAAAATCCCCCAGCTTCGGAAATGGGAAGTAAGAAGTAAGATGGACATGATGGCCCTGTTTAAATGTCTGAAGGGATGCCATGTCGAGGAGGGAGTGGGCTTGTTTTCCGCTGCTCCAGAGACTAGGATGGCCATCTGTCAAAGGGAGGGCTTTGATGTGGGTTCCTGCATGGCAGAAGGGGGTTGGACTGGAGGATCCCTGTGGTATCTTCCAACTCTAGGATTCTACAAAGGATCCTATTCCCCACTTCTGAAAAATCCTCCAGTTTCGGAAATGAGAAGAAGGATCCCATTCCCCACTTCCGAAGCTGCAGATAGCAAACTCACAATATGGAGAGCTGACTCTGCTTAAATTGTTTAAACTGACTTTATTTGATTCTCTCCAGAAATTCTGGAATATAGGTTGGGGTATAAAGTTGGCTGCCAGACGTAAGACTCGACTACGGACTAGGCTTGAAAGTATTTTGCAGGGACTTGAGGCTTCACTTGAGACTTGGAATAAAAGACATAAATACATCACTGGGGGGAGTTGGGTCAGGAGATGTTGCAACCACGTCTGTGATGGAGGATTGTAGCCCAAGGGTAAGAGATAACATGTTTTTGTTGCTGTGGTTGCTTCCCCACCGCAGAAAATCAAGCGGGCCCCTTCGGAGGAGGAGTGCTTCTTCGACCTGCTGAGCAAATTCCAGAGCAACCGAATGGACGACCAGCGCTGCACCTTGGAAGAGAGCCAGAAGGAGACGGAGGAAGCCGCTGCCACCCCAGTGCCTGCCCTGGAGGAGAGAATCTGTAGGTTTGCCCAGCTGCACTCAGACCTGTATTTACTAAGGGCTGCTCTGCTCTCCTTATAAGCATTGTGCTGTCACATAGCTACATGGAGTCACAGAGTTGCAGGAGACCCCCAGGGGCCATCCAGTCCAACCTCCTTTTGCCATGCAGGAACCCACATCAAAGCACTCCCAACAGACGGACACCCAGCCTCTGCTTAAAAACCTCCAAAGAAGGAGACTCTGTGACACTCCAAGGCAGCAGATTCCACTGCTGGACAGCTCTGACTATCAGGAAGTTCTTCTTCCTGCGGTTCAGGTGGAATCTCCTTTCCTGCACCTTGAATCCATTGCTCCTTGTCCTAGACTCTGGAGCAGCAGAAAACAAGCCCGCCCCCTCCTCGACATGACATCCCTTCAAATATTTAAAGAAGGCTATCATGTCCCCTCCTAACCTTCTCTTCTGCAAACTGAACAACCCCAGCTCCCTAAGCCACTCCTCAAAGGGCTTCATGGCTTCCAGACCCTTCACCATTTTGGTCGCCCTCCTCTGGACACGCTCCAGCTTGTCCATGTCCTTCTTGAATTGAACTGGACGCAGGATTATTCAAGATGAGGTCTGACCAAATCAGAACAGAGTGGTACCAGTACCTCCCTTGATCTGGATATCATCCTCCTATTGATGCAACCAAGAATTGTGTTGGCTTTCTTGGCTGCCGCGTCACCCTGCTGACTCCTGTTCAGCTTATGGTCCACCAAGACTCCTAGATCCCTTTCACACGTACTGTTATCCAGCCACGTGTCCCCCATCCTATATTTATGCATTCCATTTTTTTCTGCCTAAGTGCAGGACCTTACATTTCTCTCTGTTGAAATTCATTTTGTTAGTTTTGGCCCGGCTCTCCAATCTGTCAAGGTCATCTTGAATTTTGATCCTGTCCTTTGGGGTATTAGCAACCCCTCCCAATTTGGAGTCATCTGCAGATTTGATCAGCATGCCCTCTGTTCCTTCATCCAAGTCATTAATAAAGCTATACTGAGTAGCCCTGGGTCCAGGACAGAACCTTGTGGGACCCCACCAGTCACTTCTCTCCAGGATGAAGAGAAGCCATTGGTCAGCATGGGATGTATGTGTCCCCAAACAGTCTTTTTTAATTATCATTTTTATATACAAAGTTATGACAACAAAGAGTAAAAAATATGAACATTACAAAAGCATCATAAACATTAAGGCATTACTACAGTTCACTGACATTCTCATTCTCATCCATTATCACCCTCTTCATACATTCCATTCCTTTCTTTCCCCCCAAGCCTTAATTTAAATTGGCATTTTCTTCTAATATACAAATCAGATGATCTCTGTCTAACATATAATCCTTCTGATTCTATATATCCCATATTTATTTATTCACTACACATTTTTAATATGTTCTATTGTTCAAACCAGTTTTGATCCTAAACGAAAAACTTATTTATTTAACTCCAACCAGTAGCAAAGAAAACTTCATCATTTAAATCAAGCAGTTTTTGTCATACCCAACATGCAGCATTTTTGTTTTAGGAAAGAACATACTAATAAAACAGAAGAATCACACCTCCAAGGGTCACAATTCTCCTCTTAAATGCTTCCTATTTTGCTTTAGCAGGAAATTTAAATTAAAAAAAAAACAGAAGTGACTTTCCAATCCCCTATTGTTTCATCAGGAGGGGCTAATGTGGCAAATGGAGGATCTGGAAGTGGAAAATGACCCCTGGACCTTCTAAAATTGCCTGCTCCTCTGTTAAGAGGATGGACACCTTGCTTCACAACCCCAGAGAAATACAATTTGGGTATTTCAGCTCCAGCAATCTGGGTTTTCCAGAAAAAAAGCAGAACTGGAAAATTTTCCAGTGCTCTAAATAATGTTATCTGATTTGGCATGTTTAGTTTAAACATCATAGTCCAACAAGCTCAAATTTACGTAGAAATTATTTAATGGGAATCTCTGCAATGATGTTAAAAGAACAGCATATCCATCCTTTATATTTAACTAGAAATGACACCATCTGAAAGGACTCCATTGCTTTAAGGTCACATACCAGAAAAAGGGCCATATCGGATACGTCTTGCTTGCATCAGTAGTTTTAACTTTCGTTTCGAGAGGTGTAAGTACAGTAGTATCAGCCTGGGTTGTTCTCCTTGCTACTTACCATCTCCGTTTCAAGTTGAGAAAAAACTGATTCAGTACAAGGAGTTGATCATTTTATTTCACAGTGGGATATACGTGACAGGCAACTTGTCACCTTTCATCTTGTCTGCTTGGACCTGAAGCAAGATATTTTGGTGGAAGAAAAACAAACTTAGCCGTGCACTGATTTGTTAATCTGTTCCTTTCAGACTGGCAATGCTTGTCTCCTTAGGAGAGTAACTAGAGCTTCGTATCTTATATTTAGACCAACTAACATGATTACTGGAGGTACAACAGCACAGACACCTAGACTAACATAGAAGACACACGGATGTGTTACCCTGTGAATTGGGGGTCCCGGGAGGGGCACCCAAACAACCAAACCAAACCAAACAAAGATGGGGAAATGAGCTGGAGCACTCTCTTAAGCTAACAAGAGGCAGGGTAACTTAGCGGGAATCTTTTACCCTATGTATACAGGTTCAGGTCAGTGAGCAGTCAGACAGTTTAAACTAGCAATAATATTTATTGAACAGATAGCAATTAGTAAGAAAACACAACCTCACAGCTAACTAGAAATAGGAAATAGAGTTTTGGGGGAATGGGTGATACGTCACCTATCTCGCAGTCCTGGAGAAGTCCGATTGAAGAGAAGGAAACTCAGCACCGCGGCCGAGGGGAACTCGCTGAACAGAGCGGCGGCGAGGCTGGGTGGAAGTCCGCAGCGATCCGAGGAAGCTCTCAGAGCTTGGGGTTTTTATTAGGGAAGGAATGACCGTGGGCTAGTCCGGTCTTGGGCGAAAACACTGAGTTTTGGGCTGGAGACAATGTCTCCGAAAGGTCAGAATTTACGTGATTGAGTTATGGACCGAATTGACAGTAGTATGGCCAGTATGTAGATGCGGCTAGCTCGGCAGTTGAGCACTCAGCTCGCCAGGGTGCCCTCTCGGGGCAGAGGTCTCTTTGTTTTAATAATGAAGGTGTTTGTTTCGGGAGGACCTCTAAAGCAGATCTAGCAGTTTCTGGCTTGCCTTGGCATAAACAAATATGACTCAGCAGATAATAGCCATGCCTAGCTTCGCGCTTGTTCGGTGGCCTCACAAACACTTGGCTGGTGGCAGAGCAGGGCCAAATTATGATATCGAAATTATATCTAGAGGTTACCAAAGGCCAGGCCAGTTCACGGTGGTAACGGATGGACAGAGTAGAAAATTTTCCACTGCAGATTAGAGCACTGGAAAATTTTCTACCCCGTATCTGTGTTCAGCCCCAACAACTCATCGGTCAGCACCACTGCATCAAACTGACATGATAGCCATGTTTAAATATTTGAAGGGATGTCATATGGGGCAAGCTTGTTTTCTGCTTTTACAGAAACTAGGACAAGGAGCAATGGATTCAAACTACAAGAAAAGAGATTCTGCATAAACATTGGGAAGTACTTCCTGATGGTAAGAGCAGCTTGACAGTGGGCATATCTTGGAGTCTCCTTCTTTGGAGGTTTTTAAACAGAGGCTGGAGGGTCATCTGTCAGAAATGCTTTGATTGTGTCTTCCTTCATAACAGAATGGGGTTGGACTGGTTGGTCCCTTTGGTCTCTTCCAATTCTTTGATTCTGTGAAGCTCTTTGCAATCCATGGAAGTTGACTGTGAGATAAAGATACTCACCAAGTGCAGAAAATCCCAATTTCCCATCCCATCCTGTTTTTTGGGGAAAACGTGCCATGCACAAGAATGGATTGATGTACAAGAATACATAGCCCTCAATGCAATGTAATGGTCTTCTTATCAAGTGGGTGTTACATTCATGCAGCTTTGCTTGTTTTTTTTTCCCCTTTGTGATGATTATTTTCCCTCTGTGTTCTCCCATCTCCACTTTTTTGTTGTTGTTTCCATTGATTTGGTAAAGGATGTAGGCTTTCTGGATGCAGAACAGTACGTGTGAAAGGGATCTAGGAGTCTTGGTAGATCACAAGCTGAACGTGAGCCAGCAGTCTGATGCAGCAGCCAAGAAAGCCAACATGATTCTTGGTTGCAGCAATAGGAGTATGGAGTCTAGATTGAGGGAGGTAATGGTACCACTCTATTGTGTGTTGGTTAGGCCTCATTTGGAATCCTGTGTCCAGTTCTGGGCACCTCAATTCAAGAAGGATATTGACAAGGTGGAGAGTGTCTGGAGGAGGGTGACCAAAATGGTGAAGCGTCTGGAAGCCATAAAGCCCTCTGAGGAGCAGCTTAGGGAGCTGGGGATGTTTAGTCTGCAGAAGGGAAGGTTAAGAGGGGACATGTTTAAATATCTGAAGAGATGTCATGTCGAGGAGGGAGCAGGCTTGTTTTCTGCTGCTCCAGAGACCAGGACAAGGAGCAACGGATTCAAGCTGCAGGAAAGGAGATTCCACCTGAACCTCAGGAAGAACTTCCTGATGGCCAGAGCTGTCCAGCAGTGGAATCTACTGCTGCCTCCATGGAGTGTGGTGGAGTTTCTTCCCTCTTCAGAGGTTTTTAAGCAGAGGTTGATGGTGTATTCCTGCATAGCAAGGGGTTGGACTCAATGGACCCTGGGGTCTCTTCCAACTCTAGGATTCTGTGGTTCTATTTCCTTTCCGCACTGGGGTATTAAAACGGTGCAGAGCGACCTCCGACGGAGGTCTTCTGCACCGTGGAATGGATTGGGGCGGACTATTTTTCATAGTTCCGCACCTCAATCCGCTCCGAAGTGACCGGAACTGGTGGCGCGGTGTGTTTTTTAAAAACTTCTTTTCAGAGGTTTTTAAAAAGCCCCGTGCAGCTCCGTCGCCACGCTCCGGTGCAGATTTGCAGGCGCGCACTAGTGCGTGCCTGCAGATCTGCCGGAGGCGGGCTTTAGGCTGGCGAGCTTCTCCGGTTGGTGGAGAGCCTCCGCCAGCCGGAAGCCGCCATTTGGGATGCCGGAGGACTGTGGAACAGCATGGCGACGGACTTACCCGGCTGCCGGTAAGCTCTGTTTTAGAGCGTTTCCCCCGTTTCCCCCTCCACGTGCGGAAAGGGCCAGTATGCTGGCAATGGTTATGCTTGCTTGCTTGCTTGCTTGCTTGCTTGCTTTCAGAGAATGTTGGGGGAGAAGAGAGCCCCCCACGTCTCCACCAAGCCTCTTTGGCTCCCTGTTGTGCACCAATAGCTCCTGAGCTAGCAGTGTGGGTGGATAGGTGGGTGGGCAGCTGAAGTCTCCCCAAGCCCAATGTTGTCTCGCTGTGCAGTTCCAAAGGCAGCAGTCCCCAATCTACGATGCATCATTAATCTCCATGATTTGCTGCCAGAGAATTCTGAAGAGGCCAGTAGCATCAGTCAAGCTTAGCAAAAAAAATTACGGGCAGCACCCAGGGACTACAGAAGGAAGCCTTAACCTCCTTAGAGACCATTTAGTGGGTTGTTATCTTGGAGAGAAAAGATATAAATCTCTCTCTCTCACACACACACACACACACAAATACACACTCCCTTAAATCAAATATTTCTTTTTAATTATTTTTATTAAAAGTTGGTTCTTCAAATATTTACATAAGCGCCTTTCCAGATATAATAGATAACATAGTGCATGCCATAGATATTTTTTACAGTATACAATAAACAATATACATCAGGCAAAGAAAAAGAAAAAGACAGTTGCTTATGCCAGTCAGCTTAACGGGCTAATACCTTACTGAAGAACTAGCAGAATAAAGAATATAGAAGGCAAGGGAAGCAAGAGGGAAAAAAGAAAAAGAAGAAGCATAAAGAGAAAAAGAAAGGGGAAAAAAATAGAGGGGAGCAAAGGATGTGAACTTCCCCATGTGATGAGCTGATAGGTTTAAATCATTCAAAGAAAAGTGTTGACCTTCTTTATATAGGAGGGGGAAAAAGAAGAAGCAAAAACGTAAGAGGAAGAAAATAAAAAATTCTTATTATTGAATATTCATTCCCCCACTCTTTTTGTCTTCTAAATCAATTTCCACAGTAGTGGTCATAATCGATGGGGAGATAACTTCTCTTGCCTCATTTTATTAATTTAACCTGGGTTTAGTCAATATATCACAAAAAGTTAACCCTTGAAAATAAAGCGGGGGGAGCAATTATATAGAAGAATAAGGTTATGGAGAGCTCTATTAAATTGGATTGAATGATATAATAACTGTAAATTGAACAAGAAATCAAATGTTTCTGAAGCTGGGTGCGGAGGTTGCAGACAAGCCAGTATAAAAGAGAGAAAACCCTGGCTCTGGAACAGAATTCAGGACGCAAGAGACGCTAGACAGCCGCCAAGGGAACAGCAAAACTGCAAAGCGGGCACGAGGCTATGCTGAAAAGGTCAGGCTATGTTATGACAGGCAGTGCAGATGGGCCTCCAGGGCATGGGGCCCTTTTCTGTCTCGCTCTTTCTCTGTTTCCTAAAAATAGCTCAAGAACCGGTGTGCCTTCTTGCTAAAGATCATGTCTGTCTCTGAGACAGGAGCCTCCCTGGGCAGGCTTCATTCATTCGCTCCGATAAATTTTGCCCCAGGCGATTCTTCCCCCTGTGCCGGGTGTCAGCTGAGTTAAGTAGGTGGCAGGGGCCAGATCTGTAAACGGCCAGGGGGCACTGATGGTGCCACCCACCCCGTTGGCTCCCATTTGGGCCAGGCCCTTCGAAAGCCGGAGTGACGGTGTGCCCCAGGAATATCTTTGAGTATAGATGCAGCCCAGAGGAGGATGGAGGGACAGCCTGTGTCAAAAGGCACTAGTGTTCTCTTCTCTCTCTCACCATGCGGGCAACGTGATTCTTGGTTGCATCAATAGGAGTCTGGTCTCCAGATCGAGGGAGGGAATGGTACCACTCTATTCTGCATTAGTTAGACCTCATCTGGATTGATACTGTGTTCAGTTCTGGGCACCTCAATTCAGGAAGCATACGAACAAGCTGGAGTGCATCCAGAGGAGGGCAACCAAAATGGTGAAGGGCCTGGAAGTCATGAAGCCCTACGAGGAACGGCTGAGGGAGCTGGGGATGTTCAGTCTGCAGAAGAGAAGGTTAAGAGGAGATGTGAGAGCCTTGTTTAAATATTTGAAGGGATGTCATGTTGAAGATGGAGCAAGCTTGTTTTCTGCTGTTCCAGAGACTAGGACAGGGAGCAATGGATTCACGCTGCAGGAAAGGAGATTTCACCTGAACCTCATGGTCAGAGCTGTCTGGCAGTGGAATCTGCTGCTGCCTCCATGGAGTGTGGTGGAATCTCCTCCTTCTTTGGAGGTTTTTAAACAGAGGTTGGATGCCTATCTGTTGGGAGTGTTTTGATGTGGGTTCCTGCATGGCAGAATGGGGTTGGACTGGATGGCCCCTCAGGTCTCTTCCAACTCTATGATTCTATGACCATTTAAGATAATCCACTAGCCCATGTTGCCAAAAGGAACTAGCAGCATTTGCACGTGTAGCCTGCCAGACTTGTGCTTTCCTCAGATAGACTGCATGCCCCTGCCACAAAATGTGTGTTGTGAAAAGCATTTGGCATCAACACTCCAGTAACCGTGAGAAAGAACTAGAGTCTTCTAGCATTGAGTACTAAATCCATTACTGCTGGGTTTGTTGGCGTTAACAAGTCAGCTTCAACCTATGGCATCCCTGTGGATGACAGATTCATAGCCACTCTGTCATCAGCCACCATGCGCAGGTCTTTTAGATTCAGGGACATGTCTTCCTTGATTGAGACTATCCATCTATCCATTGAGTCTGTTCTTCTTTTCCTACTGCCGCCTTCTACCCTGCCAAGCATTATTGCCCTTTCTAGTGAGGCAGGTCTTCTCATGATATGGCCGAAGTACGATAGACTCAGTTTCATCATCTTGGCTTCTGGGGAGCATTCAGGCTTGATTTGCTCCAGGACCCATTTATTTCTCTTTTTAGCAGTTCAGGGTATCAGTAAAACTCTTCTCCAGCAGCGCATTTCAAAGGAGTTTTCTTCCTATCAGCTTTCTTCACTGTCCAGCTTTCACCACCAAACAACGAAATTGGGAGTGCGATGGCATGGACAGTCCTAACTTTTGTATTCAGCAATATATCTTTACACTTCCGAATCTTATCTGGTTCCTTCATAGATGCCCTTCCAAGTCCTACTTTTCTTCTGAATTCTTGACCACAGTCTCCATTCTGCTTAATGACTGACCCAAGGTATGGGAAATCCTGAACTACTGCTGGGTACCAAGCCTCTAATCTGGAGATATCTTTGGACGAGAGCTCCCAGAATCCTCCAGCCTGCTTGGCCTGTGGCTGTGTTGGCTGGGGATTCTGGGAACTGCCATCTAAAAGTGTCACTTTCCTACGCTTGTTCCCATCTTTTGCCACACTCTCTGAGTTAAGATTCCCCACTAGCTTTTCCAGCCAGACCCAACTGCCATGCAGAGTTTTGATTTTCCCTCCTCTGAGCTGAGCTGTTCAGTCACTTTGCTCTGGAACAGGTGAGACAGCAGGCCACCCTCTTAAAACCACTTCTTAGTGGGGCTGTCGGCCTTCGAAAGAACATTTTGTCTATTTTCCTCCTTAACCTTTTTAAGCAGTTCAGGAAGGATATTGACAAGCTGGGATGTGTTCAGAGGAGAGCGACCAAAAGCTAGGCATGTTTAGCCTGACAAAAAGAAGGTTAAGAGGAGACATGATAGCCATGTTTAAATATTTGAAGGGATGTCACGTTGAAAATGGAACAAGCTTGTTTTCTGCTGCTCCAGAAACTAGGACATGGAGCAATGGATTCAAACTACAGGAAAAGAGATTTCACCTAAACATCAGGAAGAACTTCCTCACAGTCAGAGCTGTTTGACAGTGGAATATGCTGCCCTGGAGTGTGGTGGAGTCTCTTGGAGGTTTTTAAGCAGAGGCTGAATGGCCATTTGCTGGGAGTGCTTTGAGTGCTTGTTCTTGCAAGGCAGAATAGGGTTGGACTGAGTGGCCATTGTGGTCTCTTCCAACTCTCTGTTTCTGTAAGCAATACAATTCTAGATAAACAAATGAGCGTAATAACTGCACCAAAGCTAGTGTCGCCTCCAGGTATCCCAATATATGTGCTTTTAGGAGAGAGGCACTGCAGAAGGAGATATCCAGTAGCTCCTTGCCCAATATCTCTTGTCCTGGTTGTGCAAGAATGGTATAGTGGCTCTTGGGCACAGCCCTTTGCTCCCATCCATTGCCACTAGTTGTTGCAAGGATGCCCTTTTTGTGGGTTCCAACCGCCTTTGCTCACCTGCAGGAAAAGAGCAACGTTGTGCTGTGGCAGGTGGAGGTTTTCCTTCCTCCCCTGGGGCTTGAAGCCAGCCAGGAAAGAAAGGACAACCTCTCCTCCTTAGAGACGGCATAAGGATGCTGGCAGGGATTTATGCTTCATAATTCACAGCAGAAAAATAGGAGACACGTCCCAAGGTGCTCAATGGATGAATGATTGATTGATTGAAAAAACTCCAGTAGGTTTCATCCTGTCGGTGATCTAAAATGCCTTCTGTAGGGGTGATAGGAAATTATAAAAGGAGACAACACATAAACACCTAATAAAACAAAGCATCACTTTCCAGTGTATGAGATCCTTATTACATTTGCAAACGTAATAAAATTTAACTTCAGAAATTTCTGGAGCCGAAGCTCTTGTGCCATTTACTGGACAAAAAGAAGAAACATGTAAACTGAGGCAAAAGGGCCTTTTTAAAAAATGTCAACAGATGGTCAGGAGAGAGGGGGAAAGGAGGGGTTCTGGAAAGCATTCAAGGACGTTTCAGTGCAGCCAGGCCTAAAGAAAACACGTTGGGCTTTTTATTAATTAATCATTCATCCATTGAGCACCTTGAAATGAGTCTCCTGGTTTTTGTTGATTACCTTGGGTACTCTCGGTATGTTTCTTTCATAGTCCTCAGCCCCTGAGTGCCCTTTTTGAGCTTTGCAAGGGAGCTGCGACAGTTTTCCAAGCAACCATTTCGATTCTGCCCACGCGCAGGAACAACAAGAGGCCACCCCTGCCAGAGCGAAGGTTTGTTCCCAGCCGCATCTGAGCAAAGGCCTCTGGAAAGGGGCACCCAGGTGACCAAAAGTCTCCTTGGTTCGTTGCCTTTGGCATCAGGTACGCAAGCGGCATACCGTTCAGAAACGCCAACTACCCTGGCTGATCTCTTTTGACAGTGCCAGCTTCCCTGAATTTATCAAACTCTTCTTTTTCAAAAACGGCAAGCGGCCATCTTTTACAGTGGTAGATTCTGCCGTCTAATGGCGCACTGTAGAAAACCATGGCGCTCACACCTTGCCTGGTACTGGCTGAGACAGACCGTGGCTGTGATCCTCTATCGTGGTCTACATGGTGTGACTTGATGTCGTGTTAGCTATGTGTCAGAGGAGCTAAGGAGCCCTGTTAGTGAATCACAAAGATGTACGTGTCAACGTGCCCAGAATGAACATGTCTAGAGAAGGACAGCCAAAATGGTGAAGGATCTGGAAGCCATGAAGCCCTATGAGTAGCGGCTTAGGAAGCTGGGGATGTTTAGTCTGCAGAAGAGAAGGTTAAGAGGGAACGTGACAGCCATCTTGAAATATTTGAAGGGATGTCACGTTGAAGATGGAGCAAGCTTCTTTTCCCCTGCTCCAGAGACTAGGAAGCAGAGCAATTGTTCCAAAACAGGAAAAAGATTCCACTTAGCCGTTCTTCCTGACGGTCAGAGCTGTCCGGCTGTGGAATCTGCTGCCTCCGTGGAGTGTGGTGGAGCCTCTTTCTTTGGAGGTTTTTAAGCCGAGGCTGGATGGCCACCTGTTGGGAGGGCTTTGAGTGTCTATTCCTGCATAGCAGGGAGTTGGACCGGATGCCCCCTGTCATCTTTTCCAACTGTATGACTCTATGACCTTGCCCAGTACTGGCTGAGACAGATTGTGGCTGCGGTTCTCTACTGTGGTCTACAGGGCATAACTTTATGTATTGTTAGCTATGTATCGGAGGAGCTAAGATACCTGTTAGCGAATCACGAAGACGTATATCAGGATACAAGCAAGAGTGCCCAGTGCACGTCAGCTGCCGTTGTGCGTTGGGATTGCTGTGCAACAGCCTGGCGGGCAGCGGTCATTTAGCTACAGGAACATCACGGCAAACATCGTTGCAAAACTGCTCAGTTGTATTTCCCGTGGACGCAAGTCCACTTAGGAAGACACGAGGCCCCAAGCGGAGGGCAGCCCATGACTGTGTTTGTCTGTCCCCAGCTCAGTCCTCATCCATGGCCTCCCCGCAGACCGAGGAGCTCTTTGACCTCATTGCCAGCTCCCAGAGCCGGCGGCTCGACGACCAGCGCGCCAGCGTCGGGAACCTGCCTGGCCTCCGCATTACGCACAACAACTTGGGCCATCTCCGCATGGAGGGGGACTCCCAGGAACCGGGCGACGAGTTCTTCAACATGCTCATGAAGTGCCAGGTGTGTTGATCGCAAGCCGCTCCCCGCTGCCAAACTCTTGGGGTAGCTGGAGCTAAAACTCAGGTGCTGGCAAAGGGCCTGTGAGAAAACATTTGGGACTCGTGGCAGTGGGAATTTGGTTAGACTTTATTGGACTTTTATCACGGGCAGCTTTGGAATTCAGGCTATTAGCAATAGAAAGAGTATTTCAAAACAGGTCAGAAAAGTGTGTTTTTCATATGTTAGGCCACAAATCTTCACAGTTCAGGACAAAAATTCACACACGTGCATAGAAATTTCTGTGCAATTTTCTGTGCAGGAAATCATTTTTTTTTCTGTGCAGAAAATGCTGTTTTCTGCACACAAAAACCACCTGTGAATTTTTTGCACAGAATAATCCCTGAACTGTGAATAGGCTTCAAAAATTGCATGATTTTTCAAGAGGCTTTCTCAAGTGGGCAGAAAATTCCCCCACTCCCCATTTCTGGTCTTTAAAGATAACAATCGCTGTGATAATAAAGGCTTCACTCCTAACTAACCATTGGAAACAGCTGCTTAGGTGGGCCCTCCATGAATGTAATCGCTTTTAGAGGTCAGTGGTCATTTGCTGTTGTGTGCCTTCAAGTCGTTCTGACTTAGGGTCACCTTAGGGTTGCCATATAGCTAGGTCTTCTGGGGCTGAGAGTGTGTGACACACCCAAGGTCACCTAGTGGGTTTCCATGGCTGAGCGGAGAATCAAACTTGCGTCTCCAGGATCATAGTTGAGCGCTCAAACCACTAGACCACTGCAAGCTCGTAGTGGTCATTGCATGCCCCCGAAACATCCAGTCGCATAGATTTCCATAGTTGAGTTGCAATCTGGAGCCTTTTGCCAATCAGCTAAATATGAGGCAAATGTTGCTGATGTCCTTTGCATGCTGTCCTTGTTCCCCAGACTTTGACCTGGTGTATCTGTCACTCTGTTCCCCTTTTATCTCCCTATATTCAAGCAAAGTTAGGATTGGAGCAAAGGCCATTTCCACACTAGACTGCTACAGCACTATTATTATTAGTAGTAGTATCTGTATTAGTATTATTAGTATTATATAAATATATAAATATATATATATATATAGCAACATCCATGTACATGGTGCTTTACAAATTTAAAATACAACAATTACTCTAAATAAATACATAATAAAATGAAGATATACAGTGAAAAGGATCCAGGGTATATGGAATTACAGCCAGTACAACATAATATTATTCCACTTTCAACATGGAATCCTGGGACCCTCCCTAAACTGCAAACCCCAGGATTCCATAGGATGTTGAAAGTGGAGTAATAGTGCTGTAACAATCCAGTGTGGACATGGCCTTAGCCTATCATTACATTGGCCTTGAAGCACTGCGAAACTTCTATAAAAGTGGTTTATTTCTTTGTTACTTAATCTGATAAACTGTCCATTTAAAATAGCAATTCAGTGCTCTCAAATTGACTGGTAGCAAAGTAAGTTGACGGCAAATGTGAATTATTATTTTTCTTATTTACCAGTTAAAATAACGAATGTTGAAATTACTGAAAATTTTAACTAGCATTAATTTTTATCAACTGATTTCCACATTCTGGCTGGCTGAGAGTTGAGTAATCCATGGTGTCATGGCTGAATGGGGATCAGTGTGCCTTTCACAGTTTCCTAGAAGTCGTGGCATCTTTGTTGAAGACCCCGTTTGTGTTACCTTCTTTTTTGTAGGCAAAGGATGGGGGAAGGAGGCAAGAGCAGGGGAATACCAACCCCTGCAGCACCCAAAAAAGGACATCTTACGCATGCAGATGCGTCTAACTGATGTCCAGCAAAAATGTGTCAGCCTTTGAGATGCTGCTGTTATCTTACTTTGGGTGCAAAAGACAAGCATAGCTATGTTAGGGTGGACAAACTAATCACACTTCCACTGTATCCCCGGGTGGAACACAGAGCTGATTTGAACCCCTAAATACAAGGTAAGAAGGTAAAAAAGAAAAAGCAGGCAGGCAGGCGCGCGCGCGCACACACACACCTTTGCCCAAAAGATCCCAGGAAGGATGCTTTATTCTTCCAGGCCTCCCTTCTTATACCGTTTTTATGTTTATGTTAAGGAATGCCTAGAGGAAAGAAAAGATTCATGCATGAGCATTAGCAGAGTCACAGCTTGTGCACGTGTTACATTCTAGCTGACCATTAATTTCCTGAGTCTACATGACCCCGTTACATCCTAGGTCATTCTCAAAGATATTACTGGCATTTCAAGAGTCCTTCGCTTGTGCATACTGATGATAAACTGGATCAGAACAGAATAAACAATTCTAAAGCAAGGTTGTTTCATGAGCTACAGTTGTCCAAACTATCAATCAATATTAAATGACTAACAACTATGAATTCTCCAGTAAATTTCCAAGCACTGAATTTCCAGCCTAACAGCTACACTTCCTCTTGCTCAGAGCCAGCATCCCCTCCAAAAAAAAATTCCAGTTACAGATTCCCCCCTTATCCACGGGGGCTATAGTCAAAGACCTCTTGTGGGTGCCTGAAACCACAACTACTACCAGGGATAGTAGCAGCCTGCCCTGGCTGTGGCGTCACCAAAGATAGCCCAGACCAATGCAAAAGACTCATGTTTGGTCATGTTGGCTGCCCTCGACATTTGTAGGTTTCACTTTTGAGGATTTTATTATTCACGGATTATTTACTGTCACCTCTGCTGCCTCCCTGGGCCATTTTTAAGAGGCACTGCAAGCCCTGTGAGGCTGAGAAACTGCGAACGAGGCTTGCAAGTCCCTCTTAAAAATGGTGTGGGGCAGCAGGGGAGGGGGCCGTAAGCCCCACCAGCCCCCCACTTCGGCCTTGGGAAGGAACCCCGATGCCTGAAAGGAATCCAAGGTGGGGTGAATAGAGTCGTCATACTTTTTTGTGTGTTGCATGTGGTTTCAGAGGGCCTAGGGTTATTCATGGTTTTTAACTTTCACCGAGGTCCTGTGCCCCCAACCCTAGCGAATGTGGAGGAATGACTGTAGTATTTTTGGACTGCAGTTGACCACGGGTAACTGGAAGTGCAGAATATGATACTGTGGATAAGGGGGAGGGTCTATGGAGATGTTCCTCTATTCCATGTCTTTTCCAACAGACTGCTCTTACCGTTCCCTCTTTTTCCATTGCCCTCCCTTTATTTTGTTCCTCTGCAGTCATCCCGCATTGATGATCAGCGGTGCGCCCCACCCAACTCCCTCCCCCGCGGCCCCACGGTGCCGGACGAGGACTTCTTCAGCCTCATCCAGCGCGTCCAAGCCAAGCGCATGGATGAGCAGAGGGTGGATTTGGCCTCAGCCCAGGAGGACGACGAGGACGAGGAGGAAGAACAGCAGCAGCAACCAGTAGAAGAACCGCTGCCCGATCGGCAGCAGAGGCCCAGTTTCAGCTAAGAAACCAGCACCGGAGGGGTCGGCAATGGGGTGGCATTTGGCACATCGCTCGCCAAAGAACTGAGCCCTGATGGTCCCAGGAGCAGCTTCTCCCTTGTGCGCCTCTTTACCTTGGAGAAAAAAAAACTGGGAGTGGGAGCAGAGGGGACAAGCCCGTCCTTGTGTCTTGCCTTGCAGCTGCCTCCATGACAGTAGAATGAGAGTGTTGTGGGCCTCTGGAGAAGATGGCAGTCTCTTCTCCTTGCAGGAATTGAGAAGGCCCAACTTGAGAGCAAGGCAGATGCCAGAAGAGACACTTGCCATGCTGATGGCCACCAAGCTTAGAAAGTGACTAATGCAGATAGAGCATCCATCTATCGGTAGCCATCAGTACCTGCACAATCAAGAGAAGTATACCTGTGATGATGCAGATACAGGAGAGGAATAAGGTAGATCCTGCCAAGAGGAATTTAACCAAGCCTTAGTGGTCCCACCTTGGTTGGATCCAGCAGGGAGAACTTTTATCGTGAGAGTAAGGAAGAGGGTCACACGTAGGCGGAAGGAAGCTCTGTTGCAGGAAGATGGACAACCTAAGGTTTTTCTGCTCTGCCAGGCCTCTTGGTGCCTCTGCCCCCTTTCCATCTGCCTTTTGTGCCAAGAGAACTCCCAGTTTTGCATTCTGCACAGATGACAGCAGCCGGTAACTGAAGCTGCAGATCTTGTTTTGCTTAAATATGTGCTCAGTTGCCGTGCTTTCCTCAGGTGCAGTCCAGCTGGAGAAGAGGCAGGGGTAGAGCAGGAAAGAGAGAACGGTAATGCCCTGAGGGCCTCTGGGGGAAGGAAAGCCCTTTTGGCCAGGGGGTGGAAGGGGCAGGGAGACTTCTGTGGTTACTGGAGCTGTCTCAGCCACAGTGAGGTCTAGAAATTTGTGGTATTTTCCTCAGTACTAGGCTTTGATTTTTTAAAATAATAACAATACGAGCAGCAGCAAGCAATTGTTTCAGCTCAACTCCGCTCAACTCTTTTTGTGTTGTTTTCTTGAGGGAAAGGAGACCAATGAGTGGCGAGTGCTACTGCCTTGCTGTTTGGGCTGACTCCAGCGGGCATGTGTCATGCCGGGCAAAGGTTCACGTTGTATTGCCAAGTGCCATGTGCTGGAAGAATGCTGAAACAGAAGCGAGAGCAAGCTTGGCAAGTGATGGCTTCCCTCTGGCCTCCACAGTTCCGTGGCACCGGGATAATTTTCCGATGGCTTCGGAGTTTGAGAAAACACAGACCCTGATGGAACCTGGCCACCCCGGTTGTGTTTCCACTCTCTTGCAGCTCCCCTGATTCCATGAATCTCAAGCTGCTTACTCATATCTATCTATGCAAACAGGGCAGTTAAAGAATAGCACAGCCCATTGCCTAAAGAGGATTGGAGCATTCTTTGGGTGGAATAAGCATGAAGTCTCTTTAGAGGCAGAGACACTTCTTAGCCTTCCACATTTTGTATCCCAACAGCAACTGCAAGGGAAACCGAGGTAGGAGATGTCAGCGGGGGGCTCTCTTTCTCTTGGCTGTCCCCTCTTCTGGCTAAAAAGGGAAGTTTGTTCTCAGCGCTGCATCAGAAGGGAGGCTGGGATAAACAAGGCTTGTTGATGTAGTTGTCTAGAAATCCAGGGCATCTTCTGTTTTGCTCCTAGGCAATGCCAACTGTCAAATCATGCGCAGCCAAGAGCAAGAGTGGCTGTATTCCCCTCTTGATTAATTTATCCAGTGAAAGAAGCAGACCCAGCAGAAAGCATTCCTGCTGTAGGAAGCAAAGGCAGAGTCCAAGTGGTAGGAGAAGAGCATAAGAAATGGCAGTCTTTGGCCTTCAGATGGATGCAGAGCTTGGGAAGGGAAAGGCTATAGTTCCCAGAATCCCCCAACCATAATGGCTATGCTGGCTGGGAGAGTCTGGGAACTGTAATCCAAAGAGGAACTTTTCTAAGCTTTGATCCTTGATCCTAGGCCATTTCTGCCCTACACTGTTATAGTATTATTCCACTTTCAACATCCTGTGGTATTCTGGGGTTAGCAGTTTAGGTGGGATATTTAGAATTCTCAGCCAGAGAGCTGTTTGACTTCATTAAACTACAAACCCCAGAATTCCATAGGCTGTTGGAAGTGGAATACTGGCGCTATAACAGTGTAGTACGGAAATGGCTCTAGTTTGACAACCAAATTAAAATACCAGCCTGGCTCTCTTTGGACATATTGGCTGATGCCAAGTTAGTGACATTACACAATGGATTAATGCTTGCTTTTGCATCCATTTAAGACCTTGCAAGAGGTGTCCAGTACTTCTGCGAGGCACAGCTCCATCTCCCTGGGCACTGACTGGCAGTGGAGGTATGCCTGGGCTGGTTCTAGCTGCTTTTGAGCCTCCTGCTGGTGGAGAGACTAGTCCTCCTTTCTCAAAAGCAGCTCAGATAAGCCAAAGTCTACTCCTGCAGGCAGGCAGGCAGGCAGGCAGTCGCCAGGAAGATAGAGCTGCATCTGGCAGCCCCCCCGATGCTGGAGTTGTGCACCAGGAGAAGCAGCCAAGCAGCCACCTAAGTAGACTGGCAAAGACTCTGCCAGCATGCTCTGCTGTAACCTGCCAGAAGAGGATAGGGACTGGAGGATATTTACTAAATCATGGTGATTAAAATTTATGGGAGGTGCAGGCCAAAAGCTTTTTTCCAAGCTCTGAAGAGATCTCAAGCTCAGCAGCTTAACAGCAAAATGTCTCCCATTGTCCTCTAACGACGCCTTGCCAAAGTGGCTTGGCAGAGAATCTCTACCTGCAATTCAGAGAAATAAATAATGAACTGTTTGACCAGTTCTGCCTCCAAGCCCTGATTGGGCTACGCCAGCAATCTCCACGTAAGAAATGTTTCCTGTTGCAGGGGCTGCCAGCCCTCAAGATAAAAAGCCCAGACTATATGTCTGGGTGGGAAGATCAGGATGGAGGCTGCAGCAAACGACTCAACACCAGGCCGTGAGCCCATTTTTCTCCATAGAGAACCATCCATTATTGGCCTAGTAGTTCACTGTTGTTTGCATTCAAAACAGCATCAGCCTTCCCTGCTTTGGACCAGCTGGTTATTGTTCTGTCGCTCTCCGACTGTGAGCCACTGGCCACCACGTGGCCCAGCACATTCACCTCACCAAAGCCAAAGGACCATTTGGGATAACCTGTCCATCTTTTCACATGACGAACCCACTGGGATTAAGCTGGTTGGCCAGAAATCTTTCAGAAGTGCTTTAGCTGAGTATTCCTGCACGGCAGGGGGTTGTTGGACTTGTGGCCCCTTCCAACTCTTTTTAAGATTCTGTGATTCTACAGTGAGAAGAACAGAAGCTACTGCAGCTTGGCTTTTCTTTGTCCCTAGCTCTCCCAGGTAGCAGGGAAATGAACAGGTTAGAATTGGACCTGCTGCCTGGTGGGAGAGCTTTGCTCATCTACTTGAATGTATTTGCTAATTTATTTTTTTTTCAAAGTGTGTTTGGTGTACTTTTATGGGTGAGGAGGTGTACACAATACAATCCATGTAGTACTTTTTCCCCTAAAAGAAAAAAAAATCAAAGAGCTGCCAAATGAACCCATATATAGATGGGGGGAGGCATTTAATAAACATTTTGTGACCCAGGTCTTTTGGAGTTTTATTCTTTCCACACAATCAGCAGTGGACAGAGGTTTTTGACCCAGCATGGGCATAGGTCATAGATACTGCTGGGACTTGTAGGTGTTTACACAACAGTGAAGGGATGTTGGATTGCGGTCTTAAATTTTGAAAGGCATGGTTAGATGTCATGGGACTTGTTTAGAACATGAATTGTCCCTTTTAGAAGCTCTCAGGGATGCCTCAACCTCCTTCCCTGCTTTGGCTGGAGGGTATGGGGAAAAACCTTTTTGGGAAATACATGTAGCTTATGGGTCCCACCTCTGAAATCAAAGAAGGTTCTTGGAACATCTGTCCTGCCAAGAGCCCTTCCCCTAGAGTATCCAATCGGTGAGAGGCCAAAAATGTCCATTGTGGGTAAATCACACCTTGGAATCAATGGATGAAATGATACTGCCACTTTCTCTCCGTTTTCATCTTCCTGGATGCTGAGGGTCATGGGAATTCCCTCCTGTTGTGAGAAAATTGACGGACAACAAACCATGAAAGCAAAGAAATTAACCAACAGTGCCATTGGGTTCACCAAGGTAAGATGGTGGACCGTGAGTAACAAAGCTTTTATACTTTTAGAAATCTTATTTTTCTATAAGTGATTGGCTTAGAAATGCCATACTATGCCACCCCCTTGCTGGTGTTTTGCTGATTAAGTTCAAGGCACTTGGTTAGTATGGAACTGCTTTATCAGTGTTAATCTTAGCACATTCCAAAAAACTAACCAAATATGAAGGCTTCAGAGTGTTCTCTGCACAAATTCTGCGTGAGGGCTTTCAATAGCATTTATTTCTATACCGCCTATCGACTAGTGTTATCTAAGCGGTTTACAGTGTATTTTAGCTAATTGCCCCCAACAAGCTGGGTACTCATTTTACCGACCTGCGAAAGGATGGAACGCTGAGTCAACCTTGGAGCCTGGCAGGATCGAACTCACAACCTTGTGATTGCAGTACTGTCATTTAACCACTGCGCCGCCAAGGCCTTTCAGCCACACATAAGGAGTTCCTCCTGCCTCCCTTGTGTGAGGCCAAATGTGGGGTCAGTCTAAATGCCCTCAAGGTTCCTATAAGGATTTATGGTTCTGATATCCTCAGAAAGAAACCAACCCTCCATCTTCAGTGCTGCCACCACAGACACCTTCTCTAAAACCCTGTTCTTAGAATGATGGCAATTTCAGAGACCAAAAGTGTGTAAAAACCAAACATTTATTTACAGAAGTTAAACATAGAACAGCAGATTATTTATATATAACATCTGAAACATCACATTCTTGCCTTTCAGGCTAAATCAGACCCTTACCACTCAAATTTCTTTTTCTCACTCCAACCCTAATCTGACTCAAACTCCTTGCAAACACTTTTTCTTACCACCCATTTTTCAAATGGCATGCTCAACTGCTCTTCCCTCAAGCTGAAATTCCCACTGCCTCATGCAAAGGTCTTTAACCATTCCACCACCAAAAGTTACTGACCTCATACTCACAAAAATCAAGCAACATTTTTTTTTATACAAACCCATAACATCCCAGGGATATCTAGACATTATAGGAGGGGGATGAGCATTTGGCCATCTTGCAACAGCCAACAAAGGGGAAACTGATTTACAGCACACACAATGTTGGGCAACTCTTGCAAAAGGATTCATCCATGGCCCACCAGCTGGACGAAGGGGAGAATCAAGACTTAAATACACAAACTTTGAGTCCTTTCGAATATAATCAACCAGCTGTAGTGTTGGTTTCGGTTTGGCTGTGATGCATTAGTTAAGAACCGACCCCTTGTGAGTATCTCAGGTCTAGTGCAAACAAGGATTGCTCGTACCTTTTGACTCAATGCTACATCCAGTCCTGATCTAAGGAAACCCTCTGTTGTCAAGATTTCCAACACAGCAGATCCCTCCTAAAAATAAGGCACTGGCTACCATGGGCTTAGGCTTCATCCCATACAGAGCTACAGAACTAACTTCTTCTCAATATGACAGTGACTGTGAGATGGAGAGCTGTGTATAGAACTGGGGTCCAGATTTCTATTTTCTATGTATGGTCATGAAAGCTTGACAGCAAGGAAAGCTGGCAGGAAGAGAATCAGCTCGTTTGAAACGTGGTGCCAGTGGAGAGCACAGATACTATGGACTGCCAAAATGACCAATAATTGGATCCTAGAGGAAATTGGGCCTGTATTCCCGAGAATCCAAAACGACTAGACTGAAGCTATCGTACTTTGGCCGTATCATGATGCCACAACACATCAGAAAAGACAATGGCATTTAGTAAATTGGGAGGCTGGAGGAAAAGAAGACTGCATTACAAGTCCAGAAAGCCACAGCCCGGAGTGACTAACAACTTGATGGTGACTAACAACAAGAACTGCAGTGACAATTCTTTGCACACATACAGAAAAACACAGAAACCTCTCAACAGCTTTCAACGTATAAAACTTACAATATTAAGACTGTTAAAGATCCTTCAGCACGCATACAACTGAAGCCTTTAGTTCTCCCTTGTGTCCTGGCCTAATTTGGTTCCTGCCTACTTTGTTCTGCCAAGCATCTTCTCTCAGCAGGGAGGCATTCCTTCAGAAGCACTTACCTGTATATGCTTATGAAGTGGGGGGTTTTTCCCCCTACTGCACACATTATTTCCAAGGGGAGCAGAAACACAGAAGCACAGCAAGGAGGTATGTGCTTGCACCTGGAAAATACTAGCCAGCAAAACAGATTTTTAAGCAGCAAAGACCAAGGTGGGTCTGAAGACCACCTTGGGATTTCTAATGCTTCCTGAATACATCATAGATTTAGAGCTGAACTTGGCCACTCGTACACTTCCCCTTTCTTGGCCCACCAAGGGCACTCATATTTGGATAGCTCCCTCTCATCGATCTTTTCGTCTACCAGAATGAAAGTAATGGATGTGCTGGCTCTGTACGTCCAAAGTCTTGTAAATTTCATTCTGAGACAAAGCCTATTACTTCCATTCAGAGCCCTCCACAAGCCAAATGCCTCCCCCATCACTCCTACCTTTGCAACCTTTTTACCTCTTGGAGGCGAATGGTGATCTAAGTGGCTCTATGGTTAAATGTTGCTGTCTAGTTCCCTACCAGGCCCAGCAGAGATGGAAGTAACACAGAGCCCAGGCAGAAGAGAGGGTTAAAAGGGGACATGAAAGCCATGTTTAAATATTTGAAGAGATGTCATGTCAAGGAGGGAGCGGACTTGTTTTCTGCTGCTGCAGAGACTAGGACAAGGAACAATGGGTTCAAACTACAGAAAAGGAGATTCCACCTGAACCTCAGTAAGAACTCCTGATGGTCGGAGCTGTCCAACAGTGGAAGATGCTGCCTGAAGGAAGTGTGGTGGAGTCTCCTCCTTTGGAGGTTTTTAAGGAGACAGGATGACCATCTGTCAAATGCGTGTTCTTGCATGGCGGGGGGGTCGGACTGGATGGCCCCTGGAGTCTCTTCCAACTCTTATGATTTATGATTCTATGAAGAGAAAAAAACAGAACCACAGAATGGCTGCAATCCTCACTCCAAGAAAGAACTTTCCTGTACCTAAAATCTCCCAAATGTAGCCAAGACTTCCTTGAAAACTTCAAAGAAAGTAATTTCACCACCCAAACCAAACCAAACTGCTCCTTGCTGAATAGATTTTAACCATGGGGGTTGGCCCTCCCAATTAAATTTGCAAATGGTTGGACAAGAAGCACCAACACTTGTTACATAGAACCTGAACCATGAGGAACGATACACAGAAAGCTAGCCAGGTAGACTCAAGTATTTTTCCAGCTCTAGTTGATATGCAGACTGCTATCTCCAGTTTTACTCATTTCCTGCTTGTTTTTAAAAGAAGAAAGCCTGTCATCTTCCCTCTAGTTTGAAGGAACACCCACATGTCAGTAACGGCTGCTACCATACGTCTGCATAATAAAGATCCTTTGTAAATTAGGTTAGACGTTTTTCCCTTCTGCTCTATCTCAGACTAGATGTCCACCAACAGTAAAATTATCTTTTTCTGATTAACAGTTTCTACATCATCTACTTCTTTCAACAGACAGAAGGAAAAGTTCTAGAAGAGATGATTAAAGAGTCAGTCTGTGAGCTTCTAAATAGGAATGTTGTGATTACTAAGAGGCAGCACAGATTTCTCAAAAAAAAAAAGTCAGGCCAGACTAATCTTCATCTCTTTTTAAAGAGTTACAGCCTTGAGAGATCAGGAGAATGTTGTGGATATAGTACATCTTGATTTTGGTAAGGCTTTTGACAGACAGGCTGGTGAAATGCAGACTAGACAGAGCTGTTCCGTGGATTTGTAATTGGTTGATGGACAAAATCCAAGGAATGTACACCAACGGTTTCTCTTCATCCTGAGTGGGGTGGGGAGAATCTTAGGTTTCTGTCCTGGGTCTGATGTTGTTCCAACTTTTTTATAAATGACTAGATGATGGAATACATACCAAATTTGCAGATGACGTCAAATTACGAGGGGAACTACATTTAGGCAGGAAATATGGCATGCACATGGGAGACTTGTCGCTTGATAACAGGAAAAGGATCCAAGGATCTTAGTAGCTAAACATGAGACACTTGTGTGATGCAGTGGCCAAATAAGCCAATGCAGTTCTAGGCTGTATCAACAATTGTGCAGTATTCAAATCAAGAGATGCAGCGTTACCATTCTCTTCTGCTTTGGTCAGACCTCACCTGGAATCTTGTATCCCATTTTGAGTACCACAGTTCAAGAAAGTACCAAGAAGCTGGAATGTATCAGAGGTGGGCAATCAAGAATGGTCAAAATCTGGCAACCAAGCCTTATGAGGAATGATTTAGGGAGCTAGGTTTGTTTAGCCTGGAGAACAGAAAAATGAGAGGTGATACGATAACCATATTTAAATATCTAAAGCTAGGCAAATTCATCTTAGTAGACAGACAGAAGCCCTGAGAGCTTCGATGAACTGCAATAGTGTTATTTATTTAGCACGCTACTCTCCTTTTTTTTTTTTTTTTCCTGAGGAGGTCAAGGTAGTTTGCATGGTGCTCTCTGTCTCCTCACATTATCCTTACAAAAACCCTGCAAAGTCAGTCAGCCAAAGAGAAACTGTGAAGGAGGCACTAGGCAGACTTGGCATGAAAGCAGTTAATCATGGCTCAGAGAGGCTGTGACCAGGGGCTGCAGGGCAACAGAATGTGCAGGCTTCTCCCCCTTATCTGACAGGTTAGGGACAGGAGCACTGTCAGAAAACTGAACTGGTTGAAAAGTGGAAACCATGCACTGTTCTGTAGGGAGCATGAAGGACTTACAGAGGCTCACTTGGGACCCACTGTACACGAGCTGCTTGCAAAGTATCTCAGTTGGCTTATCACCCTTTTTTTCCTTTGCTTTGCAAGCAGCCCACGCACGCGCACGGTTCCAAGAGAGCCTCTATAGCCAAGAAAGACTGATGAAAGGGCAGAACTCCCGTTGAATTAATAGAACTTGTCCTTAATTTGGAAGCGTCAAAACAGTGAATCATCAGATGACGGAGTATCTGCTATGAGAAGGCAGAGGCCTGCTTCTGAAAGATGAGATGGTTTCTGATGGAAGTTAAGACAGGGTATGAGAGAGAAGCTTCTGAACTGGCACTGACAGGGTAGAAGTTAACAGAGTGGCCTTTGAGCTGATAGAGACAGGATTTTGGCTTTGAGAAAGAAGAGAGAACTACCTATGTTGTTGGGGAGTGCAAAAGAATGCATTGTTATAATTTATTATGTCTAATAAACCATTTCCTGTTGTTTTAAACCTGGCTCTCTATCGAGCCTGAACTGGAGTGAGGCCATGCATGCCAAAACTGAAGAACCCACACAACAACACAGCCACTAGGCCACATTTAAGGGTCACTCTATGGCCCAGTAACCCAATCCAGCAAAGGAATAACTAGGGAAACAAGGGCAGGGTGAGTAGCCAGATTTGTAGGGGCTGGAGTTTGGGGCCAGCTTGGACAAAGGGATCTGTCGCAGGAACCAGGGCTGGCTCTTGGTCACAAAGTGTGCGTGCCTAGAAATAAACCTCGATCTCCCAAATCACAGTCCAGCACCCTAACCAGTGCACGATATTCACTCTCCCAGTACATGCCTAGATTCAATCATCCACATATACCCAATCCTCAAGTAGTTCAAATAAAAAGAGATGGCAAGACTTACATTCTTTCCAGGTGGAAAAGGCTTTTATCAGGAAAAGTCAAAGGTGGGACAGATTAGGCTGAGGTAACATTAACAAAGTATTTTCTTCAAAAAAGTCTCTGCTGAAAGAAGAGGTGATTAATAGTTTTTTAAAAAAAATTTGATCCAAAACAGAGTAGTGCAATCCACATTCATTTGGGGTCTTTTTCTTCACCTCCTCCTAGGTGTTGGCTTGGGGGTTCTGCCACTTCAGGGTCCTTCAGTAGGAGCTCTAGGGCATCTTCACCAACCACACGCCTCACCTTCTCCCCTTTGGCTGCAAGGATTTCTTCAATGTTCCTTGGTCATAAACAAAGAGGCATGTCATAAACAAGCCACAAAGCATGAGCAATTAACTGCGCCAATGACTTCATAAAGGAGGGTTGCAGGAACTCGCAACGAACCCTGTTAGGAATGTGATGTGGACAAGGCCTACTGAAGCAGTCTCTCCCCCATTTCTGCACTACACTGTTATAGCGCTATTATTCCAGTTTCAACATCCTATAGAATCCTGGGGTTTGCGGTTTAGGGAGGAAGGGGCAGTTAGAATTCTCAGCAAAGGACCTCTTGGGCCTCAGGAAACTACAAGCCCTAGAATTCCACAGGAAGTTGAAAGTGGAATAATAGCACTATAACAGTGCAGTGTGGAAATGGCCTCTGTTGCCCGTGAAACAGCAAACTAAACAAACCACTGGTTATTTGTATCATACCACTGTTAAGAATGTACACTGCTAAAAAGGCAAACAGAAAAGCAGTACAAAACAGACAAAATCAGAAACCATGTATATGTATCTGGAACAGGCTGTTGGATAATTACGCAGGTTTGTAACCTGAATTGCATATGTTAATACTTGAATAAGAGGCTACCAGAAAAGACCACAGATCTCCAAACAGGTCTGTGAAACAATTCTGCCTGAATAGATAAAAATCACTTGAGAAAGTTTTATATATTTTCCACTATTTTCTCAAGAAACTGCTAATGTTTCAGGCAAAATTGCTTCATGGGACCTACATGGAGATCTCTGGTAGCCTCTCACTTAAGTATTAACCTAGGGGGAGTGGCTCAGAGAGCTGAGTATGATCAGGCTGGAGAAGAGAAGGTTCAGAGGTGACGTGATAGTCATGTTTAAATATGTGAAGGGATGTCATATGCAAGCTTGTTTTCTGCTGATCCAGAGACTAGGACAAGGAACAATGGATTCAAACTACAGGAAAAGAGACTCCACCTAAACATCAAGAAGAACTTCCTACCAGTAAGAGCTGTTGACAACAAAATATGCTGCCTCCATGGAGTGTGGTGGAGTCTCCTCCTTCCTTGGAGGTTTTTAAGCAGAGGCTGGCTGGCCATCTGTTGGGAGTGCTTCGATGTGTGAATGGGGTTGGTCTGGATGGCCCCTGGGGTCTCTTCCAACTCTATGATTCTATGATTTAGTCTCAGTAATATTTCACTTCCAAAATTAGACAAGATTGTGTGTGTTCAGCACATGGTAGCAGTCATCTTATATGGACTTTAGGAGTTTTTAAAAGTTCATCTTTTGCTACAGATATTTATCACATCCTTTCAGAAACACACTAGCTGCGTTCAGACAAAACAGTAGCATTATGACACATATAGCCTCTTAGCTCCTGCTTGACTGGTCTTGACAGCAGTTAAATAAACCAGAAAAATATTTTGGGAATAGGGTTCAGCGGTTTAGACAGCTCCTTTACAGTTCAGACTAAAAAGCAGAGCAGATTGACCATCAAACTGATATGGAGGTTATAGCCACCGCTTCCTTCCTAGCAGGCTTTTTGCAACATTGTCATTTAAAGAACTGTAAATAATTTAAGTTTCAATTAACTGACATATATAGAGCTTTTTCATTTTGTTTTGTTTTGTCTTACACTCACAACACTACACCATGTTGGTTCTCCACTGGTATGTGAGGAGCTTCTGTTGAAGCCTTAAAAATCAGAGCTGGTATAATCTGCCGCTGGGAATACTAAGCGGAAACATCTGCACCCTGTGATGTGAGACCATGTTTTCCTCTAGCTGCTGAAAATTCTGTTTTCTGGTTAGTCTCTTGGGTCTGTGATGGCAATTTAGCAGACAAAGTAAGCAAAGCTTTCCTACTGTGCCTTTTAAAATTTCTGCATGGTAAAAGCATGTGTTAAAAGACACAGAAGCCTCGCAGGAAAAACCAACAGGAACAGCAGCTTTGAACAAATTCTGAGACTCTCCTTACAACTCCACTTATTGCACAGCATCTAAAACCCAAAAGAAAGGATACGTGTAACAAGGCTGCCATGCTCACCGTTTCCCAGCCAAGTCTGAGAACCAGCCCAGGTTATCTGCAATCACATGATGGTTCTGGCATCCTGAGCATTTCACTATCACTACCCCATGGTGGTAGGCTGCCTTGGAAATGGTTTTTGCTGACCGTGTCCCACACACCTGAAAAAAAGAATAAGTAAAAGCAACATTTGGATTTTTACCATTCAAAGCAATCATGAGAGAGGCTGCCTCTTTTTCTGCCATGCTCAATTTTCACTGAAGGATCACTCCTGTGGCAAAGTACTCCCTTGACAGATGGCCATCCAGCCTCCGCTTAAAAACCTCGAAAGGAGACTCCACCACACTCCCTTCAGGCCGCATATTCCACTGCCAGACAGCTCTGACCGTCAGGAAGTTCTTCCTGAGATTCCGGTGGAATCTCTTTTCCTGTGGTTTGAATCCATTGCTCCTTGTCCTAGTCTCTGGAGCAGCGGAAAACAAGCCTCAACATAACATCCCTTCAAATATTTAAACATGGCTGGCATGTCCCCTCTTCACCTTCTCTTCTGCAGACTAAACATCCCCAGCTCCCTAAGCCACTCCTCATCAGGCTTCATGGCTTCCAGACCCTCCTCCATTTTGGTCGCCCTCCTTTGGACACGCTCCAGCTTGTCCATATCCTCCTTCAACTGAGGTGCCCAGAACTGGACACAGAATTCCAGGTGAGGTCTGACCAAAGCAGAATACTTTCCTCAATCTAGACACCAGACTCCTATTGATGCAACCAAGAATTGCATTGGCTTTCTTGGCTGTTGCATCACACTGCTGACTCGCGTTCAGCTTGTGGTCCACCAAGACTCCTGGATCCCTTTCGCATGTACTGCTGTTCAGCCGGGCATCACCCATCCTATATTTGTGCCTTCCATTTTTTCTGCCTAAGTGTAGGACCTTTCATTTCTCTCTGTTGAAACTCATTTTCTTTGCTTTGGCCCAGCTCTCCAATCTGTCAAGATCCTTTTGAATTCTGATCCTGTCCTCTGGGGTATTAACAACCCCTCCCAATTTGGTATCATCTGCAGATTTGATCAGCATGCCCTCTACTCCTTCATCCAAGTCGTTGATAAAGATACTAAACAGCACTGGACCCCGTTCCCATTCCCTGTACCTCTGGTTGTAACATTTTTAGCCTCCCTTTCCCCCAAAAAAGCTCAAGTCAATGTACAAAGGTCTCTTCTGCTCAACAACAACTTTGCAAAGCAGGTCAGGCTGAAGGGCTCAAAATGACTCAGTAAGTTTAAATGTCTCAATGAGGACTAGAATCTTGATGGCCTGTGTCATAATTTAACACTCCACAACACCAGAGTGGTTCTCACCACAATACAACCATTTCCAGCTCCTCAGGTTTGACCTACAAATCACCATTCCTATTTTCTCTCAGGCCATTTCCACACTAGATTGTTACAGTGCCAAACTGCGAACCCCAGGATTCCACAGGATGTTGAAAGTGGAATAATAGCACTATAACAATCTAGTGTAGAAATGGCCTTAGAAACTCGATGTATAAACAACATCTAGATGCAACACTTTCTATCAATAGGTATGTTGCCCATATTTGAGTTAAGGCACAACTACCTATCATTTCCCATAAACAGTTTATAAAAGCAGCAAAACAGTCACAAGTATTTTTGTAGCCATTTTGTGCCAAGAGAGAGCAGAAGGGTTACTTGGTTTCTAATTCACATTTACAAAGCCAAGGCTGTGGAGCTGTACCTGTAAATGCCAACGACTAAGAATTTTCATTAGGACATCTTTACATCAAGTGCCTGTGTTTTCATTTAGCTTTTCACTCTTCAAGTTGTTTCCAACTTATGATGACCCTAAGGCGAACCTGTAACGGGGTTTTCCAGAGGCTGAGAGAGTGTGACCCACCCAAGGTCACCCACTGGGTTTCCATGGGCAAGCGGAGAACTGGCCTCTGGCCTCCAGGGTCGTAGTCCAACACTCAAATTGCTACACCATGTTTGGGACTGTCCGTTAAAACTAAACAACTTTTTTATTAGCATTTATTACTTCTAGATTTTATTTTCTTAATTTGTTAATTGTTAGATTAGTTCAGATAGCTTAGGGAGGTACGTTATTGTGTTACTTTTTGATTCATTGTTACATCTACTTGTATCGTGTCTTGTATATTACATGTATTATGTTGTTTTTCCTTCTGTTTTTTCTTCTTCTTTCTTTTTTTTTTAAATACTTAATAAAAATATCTTAAAAATATAAAAAGGATACTAAAAAAACTGAATAACTTAGCAGAAATGGATAAAGTATCTGCTTTGATTAGAGAAAAATCATTACTGACTTTAAAAAAAAAAGCGACTGGGAACTCCTGACTTTTTGCAAAATAGAAAAGAGAAAAAAGAAAATGGGGTAATAACCCTGGGTTTGGGGAATTAGCAGGGCTGGTTTATCAGAAGAATAATAGGTGATTTTTAAAGTGGGAGGTAAGATTATAAGACTTATATTGATAACCACTGAGAAGAGAGAGAGTGCCTCTGTGTGGGGGGGCATATTTACCTGGTGTTGCCCAGGTTTTTATTTTCCTCTTAAGAACTCACCAAACTCTCTTCCCCAGTACCTGTAACTTTTCCCCCTATTTCCCAATCCAATCTGTATTCAGAGTTGTTAACATACAGGTCTGGTTCCTGAGGGAGTACACTGTTCTCCTCCTAGCTGCTTGGCCTCATCTCCATACCAATCGGCCTATTCTGGCACCCGAAACTTTTCCCCATAGATCTGTGTTGTCTGGCAACGTTGATGTACAGGCCTTTGATTTTTTTTTTTTGATTTTTTTTGGCTTTCTGTTGAATTTATGCAATGGCTTCACATTTTTCTGGAAGCGTTTTTTGCTTTGAATTTCAACATTAAGATTTCTCACATATGTGAGGCGAGAAGACCTTGTAACTAGTTTTTCTCACATACGTCTCCCAAAAGTTTTCTGGCATCCTCCTTGCTGCTAGGCCTCATCTCCACAGCAACCAGCCTGAGGCCCAAGAGATCTCTGGTTGAGAATCCTAAAGGCCCCTCCCTAAGCTGCCAACCCCAGGATTCCAGAGAATCTTCACAGCCAGCCAATCCTATGAGGTCTTCTTGCCTCAATCAGACAGTCCTATGAGGTTTCACCTGCCTGACGCAGACAAACTCACAGACAAACATTGACTTTTATATGGTAGATATATAGATATAGATATATGCAAGATTGTGTGTGTGTGCGTGTGTGTGTAAAATACATATCTATCTATCTATAATTGTATACAGTTGAAATACACAGGTTTGCAACCCTGTGTCTCTAATTCCCCAATCTTGTCCAGTACCTGTAACTTTTCTCCATATTCCCCAATCCGATTCCTATTCAGTTTACACTGCCCTCCTCCTTGCTGCTAGGCCTCATCTCCACAGCAACCAGCCTGAGCTCTCTGGCTGAGAATCCTAAAGGCCCCTCCCTGAATTGCCAACCCGGGCATTCCAGAGAATCCTCACAGGCGGCCAATCCTACGAGGCCCTCTGGCCTCGCGCCGCCCATCGTGCGAGGTCTCCGCCTGCCTGAGGCGGACCGATAGGCAGACAGACGAACGCCGGCTTTTATGCGGCGGACCTGTATCCGGCGTATCCATTCCCGCGCTTCCTCTCCTCCTCTTTCCTTCTTACGATCGCTGTATTTTCTTGGTAACAGTTGTATCTTTTAACGTATTTAGAAAACTTAATAAAAAGAATAACAAAATGAAATAAAAAATGCTTCCTGCCAACTCCCCCTCGTCTCAGGCTTAACCCGCGCCCTCCCGCCGCCTTTTCTCCCCGATACGTGTCCTGGCCCTATTCACACGTACCTTGCACGTGTACACCAGCCGGTAGTGGGCGGCCGGAGCCGCCTGGCCGGGCTCCTCGGGGAGCGCCGCCGCCGCCGCCGCCGCTCCTCCTTCGCCGCTCGCGCTCCTCCGCCGGAGCCCCGGGACGCTGGCGGGGAAGGAGGGCGGCCCGGCTCGCCACAGCCAGGGCCCCGCCGCCGCCCCGCCGTGGAGGCGCCGCCCGACGAAGGAAGCGCTCCGCCGCAAGAACAGCCCAGCAGCGAGCGCCGCCGCCGCCGCCGCCGCCGCCGCCATCTTAACTATGGGCAGGAAGCTGCGAGGCGGGGCTGGGAGAGTAGGCCGGCCGCCATCTTGACCATGGGCGGGAAGGTGTAGGGCGGAGGTGAGAGAGAGCGCGCGCACAGTCCGCCCCCGCCATCTTAACTACGGGCGTGAAGCTGCCTTCCCTCAGTCCTTTTTAAACCACATTTTTTTAAAACGACGAGCCCTGGGAAGCGTTCCTTTGAGGCTCATTGGTGGGTGAAACCACCCGCTGGGCTCTTTTGCCGGGTTTGTTGTTGTAGTCTTTATCACGCTACGCAGTTTATGGGGCCATTATTCCACTTTCATTGCCATGGCAACGTCCTATGGAATCCTGGGGTTTGTCGTTTAGGGAAGGGCCTTTAGGCTTCTCACCCAGAGGGCTCTTGGGCCTCAGGAAAGTACAAACCCCAGCATTCCACAGGAGGTTGCCATGACAGTTAAGGTGGAATAATAGCGCTACAATTAACGTAGTGTGATAGGGTTGTCTCCAACTTACCCTGATATGAACTCGATCAATATCCTAAATGCACCAGATCCCGGCCATTTCCGCACTAGACTGTTGAAACAGTAAGTGGAATAATGGCATTACAACAGTCTAGTGCGGAAACGGCCCCTGTCTGAACCTCTCAGAAGCTCCACAGGCTCAGCCCCGGTTCGCGGAGGTGTATCTCAGTTGGCCAAGTCAATGTGTTCCTGGAGGGCACTTCTTTAGCAGAGAAACTGGTACCAGAGGCAGAAATGAAATGGAAAGAATAAGGATTGTTGTTGTTCCGTGGCTTCAAGTAATTTCTGACTTATGGCAATCCTACCGTGGGACTTTCTGGGGCTGAGAGTGTGTGACGGGCTCAAGGTCGCCCAGTGGGTCTCCTTCGTCTGGTGGGGAACCAAACCCTGGTCACCAGGCTTGTAGTGCAGCCCTCAGACCACTACATCACACGGGCTGTCAAGAATGGGGACAGGGTCCTACCGACGTATAAAACACCAGAAGGGAAGAGCCACTCCACATGTTTCGGGAAACTTCTTTTTTTCCTCCCCAAAACAACATGTATGTGTGAAGTGAAACAACCAGTGATGTCGACGCAAGTCGACTGACTCAGATTCCAGTCGGACTTAAGTCGCTTCAGTGACTCGGCTCGGACTCGACTTGACTTGAGACTTGACTTGACTTGACTGACTCGCTGCCCTTGGTTCAGGAACAGAACACATTCATCCAGAACCCTTGTGACTTTGAACAACGGCTCCATCTCTTTTTGCCTACTGGTCACTTGACAATCTGTCTCCAGCCCAAAGTTTGGGTGCATTTCTCAGAGTGAACGGTGTGGATTCAGTTCCTGACATTTTGGGCTTGAGGTCGCAACAGCCTGTCCCTGCTGCATATGAGAGGAGCCTTTTAAAACTTTTCCTATGAGCAGAAGACAAGACTCACCCCGGACTGCAGGGTGCATTTCTCAGAGAGGACCAGTAAATGTGTTGGGCAACGGGCTTGAGGAGGAAGGATCCTTCCTTCTAAAGCTTTTGAAGCTTCAGTAATGGGCAATAAGAAGGATCCTATTCCCCACTTCTGAAAAATCCTCCAGCTTCCAAAATGGGAAGGAAGAACGATCCAATTCCCCACGTCCAAAGCTGCAGATGGCAAAATCACAAATGCAGCAGCCAAGAAAGCCAATGCGATTCTTGGTTGCATCAATAGGAGGATGGTGTCTAGATCAAGAGAGGTACTGGTACCACTCCACTCTGCTTTGGTTAGACCTCATGTTGAATACTGTGTCCAGTTCTGGGCACCCCAATTCAAGAAGGACATGGTCAAGCTGGAGCAAGTCCAGAGGAGGGCCACCAAAATGGCGAGGGGCCTGGAAGCCATGAAGCCCTATGAGGTTAGACTTAGAGAGCTGGGGATGTTTAGTCTGCAGAAGAGAAGGTTAAGAGGGGACAGGATAGCCGTGTTTAAATATCTGAAGGGATGCCGTGTAGAGGAGGGAGAGGCCTTGTTTTCTGCTGCTCCAGAGACTAAGACAAGGAGCAATGGATTCAAGCTGCAGGAAAGGAGATTCCACTTGAACCTCAGGAAGAACTTCCTGACAGTCAGGGCTGTCCAGCAGTGGAATCTGCTGCCTCGGAGTGTAGTAGAGTCTCCTTCTTGGGAGGTTTTTAAGCAGAGGCTGGATGGCCACTTGCTGGGGGTACTTTGATGTAAGCTCTGCGTGGCAGAAGGGGGTTGGACTCGATGGCTGCTGGGGTCTCTTCCAACTCTTGGATTCTATGATTATCCACAAGGCGCCTACTTGCCTCCCCCCTCATTCTCCCCATCCCATTCCCCTGCCTTTTGCCAAGGTGCGTGTGTCTTCTTGGGCAAAAGGAGGGGCAAGCAAATGGCAGGGGGCAGCCCCACGCACATGCCCTCTCTGGTCATGTTGTTACCCCCTTCCATTCACTTGCCTATCACCCTAGCGCCTGGAAGGCAGCATGCCCGGGCAAAACACAAGAGAAACGTGGGACCAGGCATGTACATACACCTTCTCCAGGGACATGGCTGCCCCCCCATTTGCTTCCCTATCACCTGGGCAGAACACAAGTGAATGGGTAGGAGCCCTGGAAGGGAATGGGAGTGTTCACGTGGGGAGGGGGGAGTTATTCACAATTTTTTTACTTTCGTGAGGGTTCTGCACCCCAAACCCTCGCAAAAGCCAAGGGCCTGCTGTAGTAACACCAGGGCATCTCATGGGGCATTCTAATGGTTTCTCCTGTACCCAATAATCTCTGAGCAGTCATATTTCAAGTATAGGATCACACCCTTACTACAACAGTCACTCAAGCAACCTTAACACAGACAATAATCAGAATTTTTCTAAGACAAACGGGAAAGAGGTGGATTTTTTGTTTATCTTATTTATTTGATTTTTCCCCTATTATTTTGTTCCTATCTTTTCATCACTACTTCAGCAGAATGTCTTAGCAAAATACTAACAATAATTTAAACCAATGAATCAAATAAGAACAACCTGATTACTACCTGATTGCTTTTACATCACTGGCTACCTAATTTTTTTTTTTCCAAGTAGAGATGCCTGGCTTGAAACTGGGGTCGCCCTTCAAAGTGTTACATAGCACACGAAGCCATCCATGCACGACATATGGGATTTATTCCAGGGCCCTCGCTCCATCTTGGAGTTGAAAAAGTACACACACAGAGGACGACAAGTGCTCATCCAGCCTGTGTGATAGACTTGAAAACTTGCTTTTCATATATTGCTGTTGTTGTGTGCCTCTAAGTCGTTTCCACCTTATTGCAACCTTAAGGCAAACGTGTCAAGGAATTTTCTGGGGCCGAGACTGTGAGTGATGTGCCCAAGGTCTCCCAGTGGTTTCCATAGCCAAGAGGGGAATCAAACCTTGATCTCCAGGGTCGTAGTCCAATGCTCAAACCATAACATCTTCTCAGCTTTCATCCAAATGACTCTGTCCTCTTGATTCCTTCATATTCCTAGGGAACGAGAAGTCCAGAGCCTGCTTGGCTGGGGGAAAAAGGCTGGTACCCAAAAAAGGCCACCCAAAGTTTGAAACTTCTTTCCCCGTGTAGTTGACAGCATCAAGGGCCTTCCGTGTCTGTGTTATCGCTGCCTGATGTGTTTTCCCAGTCTACTTCATGGTACCTGACCTTCTGCACTCTTCGCAGGGCCCTCTTCCTGCAAGGCAAGTTCCAAGTACGTTAGAACAGAGGTGGCCAACCTTAGCCGCCAGGCCCAAATCCTGACCTCCTAGGAGTCCAGTCTGTGCCCTTGGGCTTCACCAGATGGCTGCTCCCCCTTCCCCATGATTTATTTATTTATTGCATTTGTATGCTGCCTTTCTCCCAGGGTGAAACCCAAGGCAGCTTCCAAAAAACAGTAAATTAAGAATGTTCACAATAAAACTTAAAAACAATTTAAATCACCACATAAAAACAATATGAAATCATTTTTAAAGCATACAAAAGTTTTAGAAGATAAATAAAACATCCCAGTAGGAAGCTTTCCTACTTACACATTAAAAGTCTGCTTAAACAAAAAGGTCTTTGTCGCCAGCAAAAGAAAAGCAGGGAGGGGGCCGTCCTAGCTTACTGTGGAAGGGAGTTCCAGAGGGTGGAGCAGCCACCAAGAAGGTTCTCTCCCATGTCCTCACCAAGCAAGCATAGGATGGTAGCAAGACCAAGAGAAAGCCTTCCCCCAGCAAATCTTAAAAATCTGGCAGGTTCATGTGGGGAGATAACTGTCTTTCAGATAGCCTGGAACAAAATTGTATAAAGCTTTATAAGTCATGACCAGCACTTTGTGCCCAGAAACAACCTGGTAGCCAATGAAGTTGGTTTAACAAAGAAATTATATGCTCCCTATAACTGGATCCCTATAGGTGGTCCCATGACAGCATCATTTGGTGGTTCCCCAGCTCTATATTGGTTTTAAGTTTCCCCCATTCTAAAATGGTGAAATGCTTCTCCCAAGGCTTGGATCCTGGCAGTGTTTTGGCCCTATTCTTTTGCTTTTGGTCCTGTCCATTGCTGAAATGTGAAACTCTGTAACAGTCTTGTTCTCAAGATGAAAGAAGTTGCTCATCCTTAGTCTGGCTTCCCACATATGGTCCAATTAAACTGGTCACCGGCAATTGGTGGCCAGTGTAACAAGGCTAAGGCCCTTCCCATTCTATCTCACTTCAGTTTACACAGGTCTTCTTCCCTCTTAAGGGAATGGAAGAAGGTTGTAAGTGAAGGCTGGAAAGAGGAAAGACATGTGCCCCATGCTTCAGACAATGCACTCAGCATACGGAGTTGCCAAATCATCAGATTGCAGGAAGTCACTGGCATCCATTAAGCTCCTATGTTGTGCTTGTATGTGTGCTTGTATGTTTTCCTCCTCTGTGGTTAATGATGGCCAAGGAGTGGGTATGGGTTGGAATATGCATCAGTAAGACCCTTCTACTGTCATGATTTGGCACAGGGAAAATCCAAATTAATCCTCTATCATCCCACTTTTTCAGCTGTTTTTAAAATGTCCCAATTTTTCTCTCTTTCTTCCACTCTCATCCTTTGTCCTTTAATTGCTGCAAACTGAGTTCAAAGTACAAAAGTAGCCTTCCATTAACTCAGCAGGAAGAGGGGAGAAAGGAATCTTGCCCCTTCCCAATAGGCTGAGGAAAAAGGAAACTGCTACACCCTCTCCTATGTTCTCCTTCATTAATAACTTTTGCTATCTTGGCCACACTCCGCTATTGCTTGGGCAGACATATCCGTTTTTATCTGTGAAATGTTGTCAGGTATGATCCACCAAGTGGTGCAGAAGCGTTACCTGCGGTACTGCTCAAAAGTGTCCTTCATTAGCCGGCGCCCCTTCTTTATTAGTTCTCCATCAGGTGAGCCACCCTCCTGAAAACAAAATGCAAAACCAGGACCATATTAAATTCAGCGGGACTTAGCTACTCTGCTAAACTGCCCACAGAACAGACCAGCTGGCAGGGAAGAGACACAACTGCCAGCACTCAAGACTACAGCAGGATAATGTATGTTTTATTGTTTTTCATATGTGGCATTTTGGCAGGGGCCATTTCCGCACCACACTGTTATAGCGCTATAATTCCACTTTCAACCTCCTATGGAATCCTGGGGTTTGCAGTTTAGGGAGGGATCTTTAGGATTCTCAGCCAGAGAGCTCTTCAGCCTCAGAAAACTGCAAACTCCAGAATTCCACAGGAGGTTGAAAGTGGAATAATAGCACTATAACAGTGTAGGACGGAAATGGCCAAGGCGTCTTAAGTCCTGAGAATCAGGAAGGAGGCTGACAGAAGCAAATTTCCAGATCTTACTGATACGGCTGAGAAGATGCAATGAATGTTTGCAAAAAGCCCTTTGTGCTGGTTCTGCTCCACAAAAAATTGTAGAGATAACTGAGATCATGTAGATCCTACACGGGGAAAGTGTTGTGCAAACCTTGTGACGTTAACAAAACAAACAGCAAAATCATATCATGACAAAAATCAGCCTGGATTGCAAAAAAAAAATGAAAAAATGGCACCGGAAGAGAAGGCTTCGTATTTGCATTAGGTTATTGTTGTGTTTTATATTTTGACAATCTTGCGGTATTATTGTACATTCAGGGATGGATTGCAATGATTAAAAGTAGCAAATACTTGTGATGACTGAGGATGCTGCGTATTTCCCAAAGCATGGAACTGCTGGTCTTTTACGTTGGAGCATTCTGGTGAAAGAAGGAAGGGAACACGGGGAGGGAGGGAGAGGAGACAAACAAATTGCAGATTAATACCGGTTTTAACATTTGTAAGATGCTTCGAGTTGCAGACTGGTAAAATTAGAAATAATCAAAAATAATATTTATTATTGTTGTTGTTATTGTTGGTGATGATGATGATGATGTACCAGTGTAGTGTGTTGGACTGTGATTCTGGAGAGACCAGGGTTCAAATCCCTGCTCAGTCATGGAAGCCCACTGGATGCCATTGGGCAGATCACACTCTCTCACCTTCAGAGAAAGGTGATGGCAAATGCCCTCTAAACAAAATCTTGTAAAATAAAAATTATGATAGCTTGGCCTATCAATGTGATGTAGTGTTTTGATTGTTGGAGTCAGATTCTGGGACGCCAGGGTCTGAATCCCTGTTCAGCCAAAATACCCACAGGTACTTGGCATTATATAACTTTTTTGCTCATCCATAAGCCCCTCCTAAACATGGCTGGGCTGGGTTTCTCTCCTGAGGTGCTATTCTGGTTGCGTAGCCACACACCCTGAACTTCATCACAAGAAGGTTAATTGGTGACAAGAGAGCCATGTTTAACTATTTCAAGGGATGTCAAATGGAAGATGGCGCAAGCTTGTTTTATGCTGCTCCAGAGACTAGGACATGGAGCAATGGATTCAAACTACAGTGAGATTCCACCTAAACATTAGGAAGAACCTCTGGACAGGAAGAGCAGTTTGACAGTGGAATGTGTTGCCTGGGAGTGTGGTGGAGCCTACTTCTTTGGAAGTTTTTAAACAGAGGCCAGGCGGCCATCTGTTGGGAGTGCTTTGATGGTGTCTTCCTGCATGGCAGAAAGGGGTTGGCCTGGATGGCCCTTGGAGTCTCTTCCAACTCTATGATTCTACAGTTCTATGATCTGCAATCGAGCTTGAAAATGCCACCCTGAGTTGAAAGAAACACATTTCGAAAGCCAAACATTTTGAGAAGAGAGAAAACAACCTGGATGCTGCAGAATAACTTACTTTTTTCAGTTCCTTTCCCATCTTCATCTGTATTTCCAGGGAGAGTCATCTGAGTGCAAGAAAAAGAGAGGGAGAGAATAGCCTCTTCCTGTGAATGAACGTTCACTGGATGCCCTTTCCTCATTTCCTAGGAAGGGAACACACCAGGCAAAGGGAACTATTTTCCGACAACGCAATCACCATTTTGCCATTTCTAGTAGTCACAGAACTGAAGATTTATTAGAGATCTGCAACTTAACAGCAGGAACAGAATCAGTGCCTGAACTGGATACTGGAAGAAAATCAGAAGGACAGCTAGTTTTCTCCCTTTTGTGATACCCTCCTTAAATACTGGTCTTAGAAATTTACCTATTACAAAGTTACACAATTTAACTACAGTTGCCAACAGCAAAGAGTTGGGTTTGTTGATTTCATAAAGATACACCTCTGTTTTCCTCCGCTGCCTCCCAGTCTATCTCCCATTCTAATTTGGAATGGCCAAACACGCACAAAAAGTATTACCTGCCCAAAGGACTCCTGGGAGGTACTGTGATGGGTTAGATCCTGCACCCATTTTGATAGCCATTTGGAAAAGCCAAACATACTTCTGCATAGCATGTTCCTGCATAGCAGGGGGTTGGACTCAGTGGTCTCTTCCGACTCTATGATTCCATATTTCAACAGCTGTGCCCAGGGCTTGCGGAGAGGTCAGTTTTTGAGACTGCAGTTTCCAGAATCCCTTACTTTAGTTGGGGGAATGCTGGGCATTATATTCCCAAAAGTAATTTTTCCACATTCTGAGACCCATGATCCAACCGAATGCTTACATGGGTTTTAAGATCATGGAGTTTTAGGATTACAAGAATCCTCTTTCTTTGTCTTTCTTTCTATGTCTCTCCTCCCCCCTACTCCTCCCCCAATATTTGATAATGCATGGTAAACAAAAGGTCTACTACAAAATCAGAGGATATTCACTCCTGCCCCCAGAAAAAAAGCTTCCTCCCCTTCATTTTCTGAAACAAAGCTCTGAAGAGGAAATTAAGTGCCCACAAAGGCAAAATGAATCTACTATGCTCATTTCTCTCATAACCATTTTTAAATAATCTTTTGGCAAAAACAGCAAATAAATTCAACTCAAGGCAAAGTAAGACATTTATTAGCTGTTTTTAAAACTTTTACCATTAGTTTTATAATTTTGTATGTTTCTTAATGCATTTAATTGTTTAAATGCTTTCAATTTTTTTTAATTTTTTGGAAGCTGCCTTGGATCCCATCTTGGGAGATAAGGCAGCATATAAATTCAAATCAATCAATCAATCAAATTTGCATCCATGAGCTTCCGGTGCAATAGCAGGTGGAGAATTCTATGTCAGCATTAAGGCGAATTTGCTCAGGACTTTGGAGCTCTCCAAGGTGCTGAAGCCTATACTCAGAATAAGTTCAGTACCTTGGAGAGATCTCTTAAAATCTAGATGGAAGCTACAGATTTTGGACAGAAACAGCTGTCACTGTTACAGAGCCACTTCCATCTCTCCCTTCTTTCTTTTCCTTTCTCCTTAATATAAAACATTCAGTCCTAAATTCAAAGGCATGGGGTATTTACAATAGGTAAGCTAGTCAGACTAGCACAGCTCTCTCTTTGAAAACAGGTGGTTGGATTCGCTGACCCTTGTGGTCTCTTCCAGCGTTATGATTCCATGACTAGTCCCCTCTTTCCACTTGCCTACACTGTGAAGTGCCACATAGAATTATGTAATAAAAGACAGCAAAGGAGGACAGAAGATTCGTTTGCACAGACAGAAAATCAGAAGCAGTGGTTCTCCTCAGCCAAGCACGTCACTTGGGTCACAACTCACTTCTTGGGAGCTCCTGGAGGAAGTTTCCTCAAAGTCTGAAGTCTGTAATTGCAAGATGTGAAAAAGTAAAAAGTTATGAAACTGTAAGGTGTCAGAAAGAATTAAATTATATACTTATGACAATGTGCTTAGTGAACACACAGCTTAAGGTCACGATCATGATGAATTAGCCTAGAAAAGAAGGGGTATTTGCATAGTTCCTAACACCCCATTTTCCTATAATACTTTGAAATTGGATATATGGACATTTCTGTACAGTCTTCAACCCCAGTTTGCTACACCAGAAATGACAGTGACAGGAAAGACTACAGTCAGAGTATTAGATAACAAACACTCCGGCCTCTAGTGCAATGATCAAGCATACACAGAAAGCATTCACACATAATGTTAAACCTAGTGCCACATACATGAGTAGAAACCCTGAAAGTTTTTGGCTCTGGGTGCCCTGCCTTCTCCTCTGCTCCTCACATACAACCACGATAAAGAAGAAAAGGGAATTCAATTTCACTTTACCAGACGTCTGGCTCGTCATTACGTACAATCCAGGTTTAAAAGAAACTGTAGCCTGTTGCTAAACAAGCCAACAACAATACAGTGGCTTGCTGTGGTCTTGTTCCAGCTTGGGCTCAAGTTATTTGAAGGACCTTGTCTCTCTTTATGATAAAACAATTAAAGAATCTATGAATTTAAAATGTTACACATTAATAATAATAAATTAGATTAAAAGACTATGCAAACCTTAGAAACAGAATCACACAGCATTAAAAGTGCAAACTTGGTAAATCTGTAAAAGACTGATAATACAAAAGTGTTTTCAGCTCCTCAGGGAAGGAGAGCAAGGAGGGAGTCATAGAATCATAGAGTTGGAAGAGACCACAGGGGGAATCCAGTCTTGGATGAAGTGATGGACGTTTCAGCACTGAGCGTTCAACTACAACTCTGGAGACCAGTGTTCGTGTCCCTGATTAGCCATGGAAACCCATTGGATGACCTGGGTCAAGTCACACTCTCTCAGCCTGAGAGGAATCATAGAATCCTAGAATTCTAGAGTCACAGAGTTGGAGGAGACCCCCGGGGCTGTCAAGTCCAACCCTCTTCTGCCATACAGTAAGACACTATCAAAGCCTTCCCTTTGACAGATGGCCATCTAGCCTCTGTTTAAAAACCTCCAAAAAGGAGACTCCACCACACTCCCAGGCAACCTATTCCACTGCCGGACAGCCCTGACTGTCAGGAAGTTCTTCCTGAGGTTCAGGTGGAATCTGCTTTCCTGCAGCTTGAACCCATTGCTCCTTGTCCTAGTCTCTGGAGCAGCAGAAAACAAGCCCGCTCCCGCCTCGAAATGACATCCTCTCAAATATTTAAACATGGCCATCCTGTCCCCTCTTAACCTTCTCTTCTGCAGACTAAACATCCCCAGCTCCCTAAGCCGCTCCTCAAAGGGCTTCATGGCTTCTAGACCCTCCACCATTTCGTTCAACCTCCTCTGGAAATGTTCCAGCTTGTCAATATCCTTCTTGAAATGAGGTGCCCAGAACTGGACACAGTACTCCAGGTGAGGTCTAACCAAAGCAGAATAGAGTGGTACCATTACCTCTCTTAATGTCAGGTTCAGATTCACACACACAAATTAAACATGATCATGAACACAGCTGAGTACTACAAGTCCTATCCAGCATGCCTCACACTTATACATATGGAGGGTAATCCCAACACTTAATCTGGACATCCTCCTCCTATTGCAACTAAGAATCATGTTGGCTTTCTTGGCTGCTGCATCACACTCCTGACTCATATACAGCTTGTGGTCCACCAAGACTCCTAGATCATCCAGGCCTGTCTAGAGAGGAAGTTCCAAAGTCTGGGAGCAACCCCCAAGAAGGTCTTGTCTGCCTTGTTCCCACGAAGCCAACCTGAGAAGGTGGCAGGACAGAGAGAAGGACCTCTCCAGGTGCTCTCTATTGGGCTCATAAAGAAAGATAAAGTCCTTCAAATAACTTGGGCCCAAAGACCTCTCTCCAACGCCAAGCTTTAAAGAAACAAAAGGCACGGAGCCAGTATCTTTCTTCTACTGTGACTTCTACAAGGGGTCCCTCTATAAGTGCAACTGCACATGGAAAGGATTGCTGTTGCTGTAATATCTATTGTTGTAAATATATTTTTATTGAATTTCATGTAAAATAGACCAACACATAATTTTAAGCCCCTGCACACAAAGAAAAATCACCCCAGTAATATACCATAAATAAAAAAGCCCTACTATACATATTATACCTACCATATAAAAAGTGAAAAATAAAAAGAGAAAAGGAAAAGACGTGGCAAAAAAAGAGGGGAAGAAAAAAGAAATATATAAAGGAAAGTAAACTATCCAGACAAACAAGGAAGACTGTAGCACAAAGCAAGAGAGCAGAACAAGAAAGAAGAAACATACCAGTCATAAGACAAAAACATACAAACTCGAGCATCTACTTACCCAAAAATCTGTTCCATTAATTCATGAATGGTTAGTTAAAGTGACGGAAGTAGCGAAAATAGAGAAATTATCAGGATGGTTGAAGGGGAAATGTATGCAATCATATTGGAAAATCTGGGAACCATATGTACTTTATATGAAGAGTAGAAGGGTGACAATTTTAAATTGGATTTTGATATTTAGATGATTTCGAACTCTAGGAAATAGGGTTAAATATTTATATATAAAGGAAAATTCCTTTTCTTCAAAGTGAGGGGATATGTATTGATCAGATAATTTAACCGATGTCAGGTTATGTGGGAAACCAAGGGGTGGGGTAAGTAGTTGTAACATTTATTCACATCCCACCTTTTCCCCAGCCCATGACTCAAGGTGGCTTACGAAAGTCTGATGTCACCTGCGTGGTGTACGTACCAACAGGATTTCAGTCTTAGATGACAACTCCCAGCATCCCCGCTTGCCTGGCCATGCTGGCAAGGGGAAATTCTGGGAGTTGTTGTCCAAAGGAGTAACTTTCTCAAGTTCTACTCATTCCAGAAGAACATAAAGCACTGAGGGTGAGAATAAAGAATATTATGAGGCAAAAGCTTAATGTGTTTTCCCCAACACAGCCACCTCCAGAGGTGCTGGGTTACAATTCCCATCATCCCCACCCACGATCAGTAGGCCAGCCCCTCTGGAGGGGATAACAGTTGGCTTGAGACTTTAACTCAGGGCCATCATCAGTGTGTGAGCAGGACTGAAGAGGAGACAGGCGCACAAAACTTACGGGAGATTTGATGTGCCATTTTTTGGTACCCACCAGAGTTGAAGGGTCAAGTTGCAATCTTTTCAGCTTGGCTTCTGTGCTCAGCAGCTGCCCCTCTTTCTGGAAGAGCTGGAGCTGGAGGTCATCGCACTTCTCCCCGAGCTCTCTGATCTTCTTTCGGTAGTTGTCTTTGTCCCTCAGGCTCTCCGAGTACTGCCTGTGGAAGCCCTCCTGAGTCAAGAGGGCCTGGCAGAAAGCGAGGGAGAAGCGGAAGCGAGGCTGAGTCAGAACTGCACCTGAAAGCAACTTCCGTTGGATTCGACTGGATTCCTTTAGAGGGGCTGGACTGGGGGCAAAGCCATTTCCGCACTGAATAGTGCTATGATTCCACTTTCAACCTCCTGTGGAATTCTGGGATTTGTAGTTTCTTGAGGCCCAAGAGCTCTCTGGCTGAGAACTCTAAACTGCCCCTCCCTAAACTACAAACCCCAGGATTCCATAGGATGTTGGAAGTGGATTCATAGCACTATAACAGCGTAGTGTGGAAATAGCCCAAAAGAATGTGACAACCAGGTAAGAAATTTGGCTCAATTGCAAGCAGAACCTGGGTGCCTCTTATCCCTGTATTATGTTTTCTTAAAAAAAAAAATTTATTAAATTTATTAGTTTTAACACCAACAGAAAGGTTCACAGCAAAGCAATCAACATACAGAAAAAAAAGAACTATACAGAAACAATGTATATTTATAGCTGAAATTAAAACTAAGCTAAACTAAATGAAAACTTTACACATTGGTAAAATGCTAATCCGTTAGCATTAGTAACATTACATTACATTAGTAACGCATTAGTAAAATGCTAATCCATTACCTTAAACACAACCTGAGTGAAAACTGAGGCCATTCCCACACTACGCTGTCATAGTGCTATTATTCCACTTTCAACATCCTATGGAATCCTGGGATTTGTAGTTTAAGGAGGGATATTTACGAATTCTCAGCCAGAGAGGTCTTTGGCCTCAGGAAACTACAAACTCCAGGATTCCACAGGAGGTTGAAAGCAGAATAATAGCACTATAACAGTGTACTATGGAAATTGCCTAAGGCACAAACTGTAATAAAAAAAAATAAAAAAAAATTGCAGATCTAACTAAATTCAACTGACTAGAATTACTAGTAATAATAACCGGAGATTTATTACCTTGTCATTGCTCAAAAAGATCTATGAACAGTTTCCAGTCTTTCAGAAAGTCTTCAACTGGTTTATTTTGTTAAAATCCACTCTATATTATGCTTTTCAATCACTACACCACACTGCCTCTTCATAGTTTATTTTTCTTTTTTAATTGCAAGATGCATGAGTCGTGCCCCTTTGCTGCTGCCTCCTTTTTTTCAGAAGATGGAAGAAAACACCATCTACTTTACCTGATCTCTCTCAGCAGCTACTTCTTCCATCTGTTTCAAGATGGCCTGGATACGATCTTGATATATTTGGTTATCATTCTGGAGGGAGGTGCATCGCAACTCCAGCACCTCCTTTTCTTCCACGAGCTGCCAAGAGAAACAGACGCATGAAGTGTTGGATGTTTGAGCATTGAGTGTTCAACTGCAACTCTAGAGACCAGCATTCATGTCCCTGCTTAGCCATGGAAACCCACTGGGTGACCTGGGTCAAGTCACACTCTCTCAGCCTGAGAAGAATCAGAATCATAGAGTTGAGAGAGACCCCCAGGGGCCATCCAGTCCAACCCCGCTATGCAGGAACACACATCAAACCACTCCCGACAGATGGCCATCCAGCCTCTGCTTAAAAACCTCCAAAGGAGGAGGAGACTCCACCACACTCCATGGAGGCAGCAGCCTGTTCCACTGCTGAACAGCCCTGACCGTCAGGAAGTTCTTCCTGAGGTTCAGGTGGAATCTCCTTTCCTTCAGCTTGAACCCATTGCTCCTTGTCCTAATCTCTGGAGCAGCAGAAAACAAGTCCGCTCCCTCCTCAACATGACAACCCTTCAAATATTTAAACATGGCTATCATGTCCCCTCTTAACCTTCTCTTCTGCAGACTAAACATACCCAGATCCCTAACCCACTCCTGAGAGGGCTTCATGGCTTCCAGACCCTTCACCATTTTGGTCGCCCTCCTCTGGACTCGCTTCATCTTGTCAATATCCTACTTGAATTGAGGTACCCAGAACTGGACACAGTATTATTCCAGATGAAGCCTGACCAAAGCAGAATAGAGTGGTACCATCACCTCCCTTGATCTGGACACCATACTCCTACTGATGCAGCCAGGAATCATGTTGGCTTTCTTGGCTGCCGCATCACACTGCTGACTCATGTTCAGCTTGTGGTCCACCAAGACTCTTAGATCCCTTTCACATGTACTGTTATCCACCCACGTGTCCCTCATCTTATATTTGTGCATTTTATTTCTTCTTCCTAACTGCAGGACCTTACATTTCTCTCTGTTGAAGAAATCTTGCCAAGAAAACTCTAGCAGATCACCATAAGTGAAAACAGAGGTGAAGGCAGAGCCAGCGTGGTATAGCGGTTTGAGTCTGGGAAACCAGGAATTCCTGCTTGGACATGGAAACCCCGCTGGGTGCCCTTGAGCAAGTCACATTCTCTCAGCCTCAGAGGAAGTCAAGGACAAACCCCCTTTGAACAAATCTTGCAAGAAAACCCTGTGATAAGTTCATCTTAGGGTCACCATAAGTCAGAAATTATTTGAAGGCACACCACAACCACAACTAAATCTGCTACACTTAAAATCTGGCGGGAAATCTCTTTAAAAAATGCCCCTTAAATGTAATTTTTAACCACCAGTAGAGACCCAGTGTTGTGTAGTGGTTTGAGCATTGGACTACGAACCTGGAGACCAGAGTTTGATTCTGTGCTCAACCATGGAAATCCCCTGGGTGACCTTGGGTATGTCACATACTCTCAGCCCCAGAAAACCCCATGATAGGTTTGTTTTTAAAGTCACTATAAGTTGGAAATGATGTGAAGGCACACAATAACAATAACAGGAACAATTATTCATTAACTGTGCTCTATTTTTTTTCAAAGTGATAACTCATATAGTCTGTTCCATTACAAAACGAGAAAAGGAAAAATCTAATGGCACCTTTAAAACTAATTTATTTCATTATAAGCTTTCATAGATTTTTAATCCACTTCTTCAACATGTACTGATAGAGGACAACATTCAAGCTCTAAAAATCTGTGCTTAAATACCTGTTGCCTGAATAGCGAATTCCATCAATGCATCTGAAAAAGTGGATTAAAATCTTTGAAAGCTTATGCTAAAGTTTGGTCTTAAAGGTGCCACTAGATTCCTTCATTCTTTCAACCTTTTCCTTTTTCCTACTCTTGCTTCTTGCACCTTTTTCAAACATGGTCTTACTGCACTTTCCATAAGTAAGGCCATGTCCACACTAGACTGTTATAATGCTGTTATTCCACTTTCAACATCCTATGGAATCCTGGAGTTTGCAGTTTAGGGAGGGGCATCGAGAACTGTCAGCCAGAGAGCTCTTTGGCCTCAGGAAACGACAAACCCCAGCATTCCACTGGATGTTGAAAGTGGAATAATAGCCCTGTAACAGTCAAGTGCAGAAATGGCCTAACTAGCTAGAGGTAACTCGTTACTTCCAAGCCCTGCCTCCATGGTGCACTGGCAACCCATTTCACAACCCCAGGAGGGTAGCCCTAGCCACTTACTTTGTCTCGTGTGTCTTCTGCTCGCCGGAGCATTTGGCGCAAATCATAGATGGTATTTACCAGCTCCTGGTGCTCTCTCAGCATCTGGGCTCGCTCTGCGTCCAGAGCCTGGATGGAAAGATTCTCCTTCTCGGAGCTGCCTTTCTTGGTGACCTACAAAAGGAGGGGGCTGACAATGTGAAAAAGAACAGTGCTAGATCCGACTGTGCAATAGCTCCTCAAACATGTATCATCTTTCTTCAGTGCCACCTCTTCCATATTCCCACATAACTTTCCTCCTGCCTCCTTTTTTTTAACCTTGGAAGATGATAGAATTATAAAATCCTAGAGTTGGAAGGTGTCCCAAAAGCCATCAAGACCAACTTCCTGCTTGGGGTAGGACCTCCAGAGGGTAGCTGTCTAGCCTCTTATTCAAGACTTCCAGAGAAAGAGACCCACCTGTCATAAGTATTTGCAGGATGGGTATGAGAATGTGTGTTAGAATAGGTCTGCATGCTTAGGCATTGCTAGAGTGTGCTAGAGCACTACCAAATATCTATTGCCAATTGTTGATTGCAACTATGGCCCTTTCTGCATGGTGTGGCTGCCTCGCAGTTGGGACACACGATAGCACTCCGCACGTCATGCTTATGCATAACATTATCGTGTTCCTGCGGCCTCTTGTCCCCGTGCGTCGTGTGCACGCAGTATTTGAAAAATGGGGAAAAATCCATTTTACGCCTACCATTGCACAGTACTGTCGCCCTTCCCGGCCATGCAGGAGGGCAGAAGCGCACTGGCGATACCTCCCTCTGCAGCGCAGCAATGGCAAGTGCCCAGCTGTGTTGCAGAAAGGAAGACGCAGGGCCAGCGCGCTCCCTTCCGCAGCAACCTGGTGAGGTGCCGAGGGGAGCATTTCTGGCGCGCTCCTTTCCCTGTCGGGGCTGCAATGAAACGAAGCAATGGATCGTCATTTTGCAGAAACAGCTGAAGCTTGTGAAGGTATTCAAGGGCACCAAATGGTCAACTGGTTTATTGGTCACTGCAGCACCAAGCAAAGGGAAGAAGATCAGAGGGGAAAGAACAAAAAAGTGTTGGTAAGGTGTTACGAGAACTGGCAGTGCTCAAAAATAAGAGGACAGGAATTTGTTTCAGCCTCAAGGACAAAAGATATGTAAAGAACTGAGAAATGTCTAAATTGGTGAGATGATGTGAGGCTTATGAAGCTGGGAAGAAGGTGGTCAGAGCTGCCCGGCAGTGAAATATGCTGCCTCCATGGAGTGTGATGGAGTCTCCTTCCTTGGAGGTTTCTAAGCGGAGGCTGGACGGCCATCTGTCAAAGGGAGTGCTTTGAGGTGGGTTCCTGCATGGCAGAAGGGGGTTGGACTGGATGGCCCCTGGGGTCTCTTCCAACTCTAGGATTCTATGATTCTATGAATGTTATTTTAATGATCTATGATGAAGATGAACAGCTGCAAGGTCACACAGCTGGCAGGTGGAGCAAAAGTCTGGGAACAGAATTGTTTTAATTAGTTGTCAAACAGAATGCTAACACACACTAATTGGTAATATTACCACTTATAAGGTACTGCAAATCCAATCGTTCTTTAGTCCTGCCAATTGCCAAAATATGCTGCTGTTTCTTTGTTGTTCCTAGTAAAGCTTTTGAACCCCCCTAAGCCTGTTCTCTGAACTCAAAGCTAGCCAATACATGGCAAGGTCTCCCATTCAAGTCCCAACCAGGGCTGACCCCGCTTAGGTTCCAAAATCAGAGGGGATCTGGTACCTTTAGGGTCTTTAGGCCCCATTTGTAAATACAGATAGGTATAATCCAAGATTTTAGAAGTGTGATATGAAATATTGTAGACAGCAATAATTTGAGATTTTAGATGTGCGATTTTAAATATTTGTAATTTGTGGCTTCAACTGTTGGTTTTTCTGTAGAATTGTAAGCCACCCTGAAGTCTTCTGAAGAAGGGCAAGAGGCAAATCAAATCAAAAAAATAAATCAAACCCTTCTTCCTCTTCCCTCCCCGTCCACCTCTCGGCTCAGTTCTCCCTCCCCGGGCCCCGAGAGACCTGCAGGGTGCTTTCCAGTTCCTTGTTCTTGGCCAAAAGCAGGTCCTTCTCCCTTTGGATTTCCCACACAACCTCATGGCTTGGCCTCTGCTCGATGGCGTGCCTTAGCTTCAACGTGTGCTTTCGCTCCAGTTTGCAGTTGTCCTCAGCCTTCATCAGGCTGTGCCTCAGGCTCTCAATCTTTGTGACGACGACACGAGGAAATGGAAAAATGACAGGGGGGAAAAGGATGGGGGAGAACCATCAGCATAAATAAAGATCCACAAGAAAGACCACCTTTTTGGCCAATTTTACTGTGCCTTGGCTCTGCTTCAGGGCTGAGGAAAGCCACTTTTTCAAACTACAGTTCCCAAAATCCCCAACCCAGGACAGCTAATCCTCATACTCTGGTTCTCAGGTGCCACATCTTTCAACGTTTCATGGGTGAAAATTGAGACATGAGTCTCAACTGAGTCATGAGCAACATCAGAGTGTGGTAAAGATGCCATAAATGAAGAACAGACCGACCATGGGAAGGTGCGGCAGTTTGCTTTTGCCTGAGTCCACAGGGAAAGGTCAGTTTGTAACGATTGAGCACAAAGAGGGGAGAGTGGGAGGAGAAGAGAGAAACTGAGACATTTTAAAAGCATGTGAAAAAGTAGGATGACAGAGGGTTACAGTCCTTCCTCCACATTTGCAGGTTTGACCTTCATGAATTTGATTATTTATGAGACACATGCTTGCTTCCCCCATTTTTCTCCTTGCATTCCTCACCCCAGGTTTGCCAGGCTTGTATTTAAAATGGACTTTTTTTCCTATTGGGTGAGCAAAGCCTCCAATGGCTGGAGATGTGTCCTCTCAGCCACCTGGCTGCACATTCTGCTGTGTAATGGTTGCTGATTGGTCAGGTGTTCTGTTGGCTCCTACCCCTCCTTTCTCAAGATGAAGACCAGAAGTAGCTAGAATGCCCGTACTCCACTCTTCTCCATCTGAGGAGAAAGTACTGGTAAGCCTTTTACCTTGTCTTTTTTATCCTCCACCCAGAGTGACGGGGGTAAAGGCAAAGGAGTGGGGTGGGGAGCTTTGGAGGGGAATGGGAGGGGGATCACAGGGGGAGTTATTTCTGATTTTTCCACTTTTGCAAGTGTTCTATACCCTAAACCCTCGTGAATGTGGAGGGGCCACTGTGATTGGGACTGTCTCAGAAAAATGAAGGCATTTGAAAGGGAGTGTATGTATTTAGCTTCATCCTTCCCTCCCAGTTGTTGCAGTGCCAGGACTCACCCTCCATCGTGCTCTGCATCCACCTTCTGGCTATACATAAGTAAACTAGATTAAAAGTTCCTTATCATCTCCCTATGTAAGTGAGAAGGAACAGTCCACTTATTTCACCTTTTGTTGTATTGTTGTTGTTATTTCTTAAACACCTCCCCCTGTGGACTGAGTCATGGAACAACAACAAATAACACAATGTTCACATAGAATCAGTTAGAGGACCATATAAACCAATACATATTAACATCCATCAATAAATACTTTAAAAACCACAATTTAAAAAGAATGTGGATAGGTCCACTGAAAAAGACTGGTCTTTACTGCTCATTTATCTCAGACAGTGTCTTGAGCTGATGAATCTCCTCTGGCAGGTCGTTCTACAGTCTGGGGCGGCCAAAGAAAATGTCCTTTGGGTTACAGTCGGCCTAGTTTCGGCTGAATGAAGCAAATGTCTCCCAGGGGACCTGAGCATACAGGTGGGATTAGATAGGAGAAGGCAATCCTAACAACATTCCCCTGTAAGATTACCCTCTTGATTTCTAAACAGGAAAATATGATGTGTGGGTGTGCATTTGAATGATAAGTTGTGGACCACAGCAGTTGGTATTAAGGCATAACCCTAGGTCTCAGGTTTCAGCTGAACATTCTCAGGATTTGGGACATTCCTAACTGGCATCCCGGCTGAGAGCCCTGTATTCTCCAGCTGTCCTGATGTGGCAGGCACCGTCCCAATTAATCGTCTGCCATCCCACTTTATCAGATGCTTTTAACATGTCCCGGATTCTCTCTCCTCCTTTTACTTTCCCTCTTTTGTCCTCAGTTTACTTCAGTCGCTGCAGGCTGAGTTCAAAGTACAAAAGTAGCTTCCACTCAGTTGGCTAGGGCTTCTGGGAGTTACAGTCAAACCATACCAGGAAGGCTGCATTGATTCGTTTTGAAAGACTGGAAATTGTGTGTTGATTTTTTGAGCAATAAGAAATCTAACGATGTAATCATTGGTAATTCTAATAAGCTCAATGTGTATAGATCTATAATAGTAGAATAAGATATAAGATATTAATTGCCTTTGTCTCTTATTACAGTTTATATGGATGTAGTCAGAATCCTTTTGTGGTCTAGTTTGTGTAGGAAAGATGTGTTTAGTTCAGTTGAACTTAGTTTAGTTCTAGCTGTAGTTAAACACATATGTTATTTATGTATAGTTTGTTTTTTCTATTGTTCCTTTTTTTCTTCCTCCGTACTTGTGAATTACTTTGTTTCCTTGCATTGCTGAACTAAATTAATAAATACTAAATCACAGAGGAAGGCTGCATGATTCCTACCCGTGCTTGAGAACAGGAGTGGGAATCATGGGGCGTTCCAAATGTTATTGGACTGCAAATTCCATCAGCCCCCAGCAGTATAGCCAATGCTGAGGAATGCTGGGAGCTGCCGTTCAATGACACATAGAGGACCAACAATTCTCACCTTTGCTAAAGAGAAGAAAAAGGGAGAAGCAGAGTCAGAAAGGAAAGAGACATCTTTGCCTCCTCGGTTAAGATCTTGCCCTCTCTCTCAACTAGGGTTGCCAATTTGGAATTGTCCCAAGGCTTTGAGGTTCCTGGGTGAAATCCTGAAACCTAGCAGTGGATGCTGGTGATATTGTTAGCACAATTACTCACAGATTCAAACACACGCTTTCAGAATGTATTTTCCTGTTTGGAAATTAAGAGAAAAATCTTAGCTAAAGTGGCTGTTCCCAGATGAAGGCAAAATTATGGAATTAATTCCTTCTCCCCTACCATCATGTCAGGAGTGCTCCATGCCATAGGGATGGTACAGCTAATCCACAATTACGCATGATTGGTAGAATGTGCTACTAATGTCACATAAGGTTTGTATGAATATAAGGTGTTACAAGCAACTATAGGGTCGATGTTGGACATTGGTTATTATCTGGAGGTAGTTGTAAACAGGTGTTTAGCCAGACTGGCCAGGCAGGGCTTTGTTTATTTAGAAATGATAGCAATCAACAAGTGAGTTACTATGGATGACCTCCAGATTATCTGGGTTAGAACTGCAGCTAACAATGGGCCGCATATCAAAAGGAAGGGCCTGGGATCTCAGCCTAGGGGAAAGGGATCAGAGAGGCTAAGCTGGGAAAGGACGGCCTCAAGGTGCCAGGACAGTGTTAAGTAAGATACTCAGAGAACAGAAATAAGGATATTATCACACAGGAGAAACAGAAATGCTTTGGGTCAAAGTACGTGAAGTTAGTTCCTTGGGAAAAGTTGGAAGTTTGGAAAAGGGGTAAATCCAGAGTATCCGCCAGTGGGCACTGTGTGTGTATAAAAGTGTGTACCACTACATAACCCAGTGTGTATTGTAAATCGTTAACTCCAGCAACTGTTGTAGGCCAAGCATCCTGTACCTCATTAAATACAATGGGGGAAAACTGTGTTTTCTTGAGATTAGCAGAGGAGCTACACACAACACCTACTTATGGAAAAGAGATGAAGAACATTCCAGCAAGCTTATTTGCTTCTAGCCAGAAGGCGGATGCAGGACAGAGCAGAGGGTGAGGCCGGCACTGCAAGGACTGGGAGGGAAACTAGCTAGGTAAACACACAGGAGCCTTGGAGAGTCTTTGCAAGTTGCAGGAAAAAATCAATTAAGCCTTGCAAATGTGGTATCAAGTTGGTGCTTTCCTAGATGTGCATGCAGCCCCTTCCTCTTGGTTGCAGATGAGGCCACCAAAGCTCCCCTGAAAATGGGAGACAGGGCCAGGCCCTGAGATCTGCTAACCCTCCTCTCTGTCCCCATGTATTCCCCTCTGCCACCAGTGAGAATGAAGCCAACCTCCAGCTGCAGGTCCCGGTTCTTCATCAGGGCCACGTTCTTCTCCTCGCTCTGCCTGGCGTAGCTCATGGCCAGTTCGTAGTTCTCATCCTTGCAGCGCTTCAGCTCCTTGCTGAGGTTGTCCCTCTCCTCCTTCATCTTCTGCACCCTTTCCTGGTGTTTGCGCAAGATGTTGTCCCTCACCCGCATCTCCTTGATGATGTCCTCTTTGGCGTGGAGCAGCTGGTTCAGCTCCTGCACTTTCTGCCTCTCCTCCCGGTTAGCGCTCTGAAGCTTGGAGATCTCGTTCATCAGCAGCTCGGTCAGGCTGGACTCTCCAGCCGTATCTGCAGGGGGAGGAAAAGGGTGTTGGGTAACAGAAAAGAATGCCGGGGCCCATTCACACTACATAATTAAAGCACTGTGATTCCACTTTAACTGCCATGGTTTCATCCTCTGGAATCCTAGGACTTGCAGTTTAAGGAGGGGTATTTAGAATTCAAGACCCAGCATGGATAATGCTTTGAGCATTGGACTACAACTCTAGAAACCAGGGTTCAAATCCCTGCTCAGCCATAGAAACTCACTGGGTAACCTTGGGCAAGTCCCTCTCTCAGCCTCAAAGGAAGGCAAACCCCCTTTGAACAAATCTTGCCAAGAAAATCCCATGATAGGCCTGCCTTAAGGTGGTCATAAGTCAGAACTTACTTGAAGGCGCACAACAATTTTGAGTTCCCAACCAGAGAGAGCCGAAGGGCCCAAGGATGTTGCCATAGCAATTAAAGTGGAATAAAAGCACTGTAATTGGGCAGTATGAATGGGCCTCAAATCTCCAAAGTCTGTGGGGCACAGCTGAGCTTCATGAATAGACCCTGAAGCCACTCACACCTGTCTACACACCAGTGCTTCTCAGGGCTACACATGCCCCTGGTGGGTCACAGAAGCCCTCCACCTCTAGGTGGCACATAGAGTTTTCTTATCATCACCACCACCACCACCACCTTCATCTAGCAGTACGGGGGGACCAGGATTCCAATCCCTGTTTGGCCATGGAAACCCCTTGGGTGACCTTGGCCAAGTCACACCCTCTCAGCCGCAGAGGAAGGCCATGAGAAACCTCCTCTGAAGAAATCCGATCCCGAGGGTGAAGTCACCTATAAATCAGAGTTTACTTGAAGGCCATGATAACAACATCGGTCATGTGAGGCCTGGCTTATGTATCTCTGATGTACTTATGAGGATTTTGTAGATGCAGCATATCTTTAATTCTCATTTAAGATGCATCCCCTGTCTGCACGTTTTTTCACATCTGGGACGTGGATCAAAATAATAGCTTAAACCAAAATGCAACAACTGGAACTCAATTGCCAGGAAATCTCTGTCCCATTAGCACACCTGGTGCCTCGAGGAAACAGCTGAGCTTAAGAGCCGTCCATAACCGGAAGATCTATGAATCATAGAGTTGAAAGAGACCATAAGGGCCATCTGCTTTAATCCCCTGCCATGCAGGAATATACAACTAAAGCATTCCTGAAAGATGCCCATGGTAGACTAATATGGGAGAGCTGTCATTTCAGAAATTTACTTTTCCAAACTGCAGCTCCCAGAGCAAACAGTGGTCATGTTGGCTGGAGGAACAAATAATCATGATCATCATCATTTTCGTACGAAGAAGTTAGTTTTGGAAGCTCAAGATAAAATTGAAGAGATCAACATATTACCTATAATCATTGAGAAGACTCTGGTGGGATCTTTCCCTGTGATCTTCCTGTAGAGCTGAGGATAGTACAGTTCTAGGCTCTCCAGGAAGGCTCGAAACCCTTCTGGCCTGTTCTTTGGAGAATATCAAGGAGGACTCCTGCAAAGAAGAAGATTGTTGTGCCCTGGATAAAGGATAAACTGTAACCCGCAAACTTCAGTCTGAGATAGGCAGTAGTTTTTATTTCCAGCAATGCAAGCAACATAGCATATTCTTCCAAAGTTGCTGAGAGTATGAAGTTCTGAGGTTTTTATTCATAAATCCAAATTTTAGGTGCACAAAGCTGTGACTGGAGAGGATGATGAATCTAACATCACTTCACTTCTTTAGACAGTTCCCACACCTGCATTTGTTTTTCCACTTGGGGCAGGAACATGTTTCCTGTCTCTTATCTGAGACACTCAGAGTTCCCAAAACATTTCCCGACACTTTCGTTTTTGCCACTCTGATCTCCTCCCCCTCACCAGATCCATTGTATTTATTATATTTATATGCCACCTTTCTCCCTGAGCGGGGAGCTGAGGCAGCTTCCAAAAACTTAGAAACATTAATAAAACATTCAAAAGCAATTAAAACCATTAAAAGACATAAAATTATAAAAACCTACATTTAAAAAACAATGTGATGAATTAAAAGTCCACCTGCCTGCATATTAAACACCTGCTTAAGTATGAGTGTTTTTGCCTGTTGTCAAAAGGAGAGTGGGGGGGCAGCCTAGCTTCCTGCGGAAGGGAGTTCCAAAGGTTAGGAGCAGCCACCGAGAAGGCTCTCTCCCATGTCATCACCAGGCAAACCTGAGATAGTAGCAGGACTGAGAGAAAGCCCTCCGCTGCAGATCTTAGGGCTCTGGCAGGTTCATGTAGGCAGATGTGGTCTTTTAAATACCCTGCATCTAAGCCAGTTAGGGCTTTATAGGTCACGACCAACGCTAGGTTGGCTGCGGTTACCCAGAGGACCCTCTCTTCTATCGCCCCCAAGTTATGGAATGGCCTGCCAGAGGAGACCCGGCATATTACCAGTCTTGACTGCTTTAAAAAAGCAGTCAAGACTGTCTTCCGACAGGCCTTCCCAGACTAGTACTTCCACCGCCTCCCATTTTAATAGTTGATTGTTGTTAATTGTTGTGTGTTTTTAGGGGGTTGGTTTTAGGTGGGTTGGTGGGTGGGGAGGACTGGGTATGTTTTTAATGTTTTTAATGTAATTAATGTATTATTGTTGTTCGCTGCCTCGATCCGTGGGGAGAGGTGGGATAGAAATAAATAAATAAATAAATAATAATAATAATAATAATAATAATAATAATAATAATAATTGGAATTGGGCCCAGAAACAAACAGGTAGCCAATGTAGCTGTTTTAACAAGGAGTTATTTGCTCCCTGTAACTGTCCCCGTCAGCATTCTGGCTGTCATGTTGATTATCAAAGTAGGAGCAGGAATGTGAGCCTGGAAAAGTTACTTTGAGAGACTCTAATTCCCAAAAGCCCCTAGCCAGGATGGCCAAACATCCCAGTTCTGGGAACTGTATGCCTTTAAAAAAGTAACCTTTCTAAGTTCTGGTTATAGTCCTTCTTTAAACCAGGAAGCTCACCTGGTTGCAAAAGGTCAGTCACACTCCCTCAGTTAAGCTGCTTCATAGGATTGCTGGGAGGATGAGATGGGAAAGGGGAGAGATCTCTTACTGGTGCTTGAAAGGGGCAAAATATAAGAACGTAAGTGCTACTCCAAAATGTGGGTGACTCAGGGGTCCACCTGCAATGCCAGTACCCCATGTGACAATGAAGAATTAATTAGCTCACATTAGGAGACCCACAAGAGGAGGGGTAACTTAATGAGATCTTTCCACCAATGTTTGTGAGGTCTTGCTGGAAAGAACCAGCCAGAGATGCCAAAATGTAAACTAAAATGTGTTCTATTGAAGGTTTAGTCATGCACACAAAATATCCAAACACTCACACAAGAGCTAGCCGAAGCATAAAGAGAGGATATTGTGGACAGAGGAATTTTTGGGGTTCGGTGATAATTACTTTTCTGGAGAGCAGTGAAGAGAGCAGCAGTGTGGCTTAGACTTATGCCTCAGGACAGTACTTGGTTGGAAACTGGAGCAACACTGAGACAACCAGCAGGTGAAGTACTGCCTCAGATTGCTCAAACAGAAGGCTTATATACCCAAAATGTGCCTGGGAGGCATAGGTATGAATGGCTGTCCCAGCTGGGTAGACAATGGAAGTTGCAACATGGACAATGGGGTCCGGATGGAGTTAACGGTCTTAGTGTTAGGTGACAAAGAGTTAATGGCTTTCGTAATAGCCCTGTACTTGTGGAGAGGCACGGGGACAATGCAGGGAAATGTCTAGGTGTAGGAGACAGAGTTGAAATAACCAGTGTTTTGGTGGGAACTTGCCTTGACCACTGTATGCTCTGAGATGTTCCAGCTTCGGCTTAAGCCTGTTATCTTCTAGAGTTACTGGGTCATCTGCCTGGCAATGATTCGGCTACACCTAGAGGTGTTTGGCTGACCTGCCTTGCAATCATAGTCAGTAATTTTCCTCTGCCCAGCTTGACCTTCTGGTCACCTTATATCAATGCCAATTAATGTACTATGCCAATTAATTCATATTTTACCAATTAAACCATATCAAACCTGGGAAGTGCACAGCCGTAACAAAAATTACCTGCTTTTCTCTTCCGGATCACCAAGCTGGGGTCATTGAGGATTTGTTCCTCATCATCGTGGGTTATAACTTTGCACTGCCGGAGGTAAGGGGTAATCCTAGAAGGATCAATCACTGAAATCAGCTTGACACGAAAGTTCTCCAGGTTGTTCCAACACGTCTCCTCATCGTCTTCTAACTCAGACATCGTCGAGGGTGACAAGCAAGGCCCAGACTCTGTCAGTCTTCTAGAAGCACTGCTAGATAAAGCAGAAGGAAAGGCAGCCATTATTTGGAAGAAAACATACCCTGTAACATTTCAGGGGTGAAAATAAAGCCACCTGGGTGGCCAAGCAAAGTCAGAATTTACTCAAGATGGCAAAAGTTATTAATGAGGAAGAACGTACAAGCTAGGGGAGGCTGCAGCAGTTCGCTTTTCCTTCAGCCTCCCCAGAAGGACAAGATTCTGTCCGTTTCCCTCCTCTCCACTGAGAGAATTGAATGTAAACTACTTTTGCATTTTGAACTCACTTTGCATTAATGGAAATCATCAGAGGGCAAACAGGGAAAGTGGAAGGAAGAGAAAGAAACTGGGACATTTTAAAAGCAGATGGAAAAGTGAGATGACAGAGGATTACTCAGAACAGCTAATCTGGACAGTTGGAGGACATGAGCTGAACAGATCAAGATTGTTATGCATCTTGTGTTTTTGTAAATATTTTTGTAAATATTTAAATTTAAATATTTAAACATTAAACATTAAACATTTAAATATTTAAAATATTTTTTAAAATATTTAAATATTTTTATTAAAAAGACAATAAATTGAATCTTTTGAAAAAAGAAAAAGAAATTACATCATCGGAAGTGAATCTTCCTTGAAATTATATATTTGTCTTTCACCTCCCCACTCCTTGATTCTATTTTCTTGTGTTTTCTCCAAATTACATCCTCTTTTAGTATTTGTCTTACAACCTCCTTTACATATATTATCTTTTTCTTGTCAATTTATGTTCATTATAATATACAGTTTTAAACCAATATTAATCCATTTAAACAGCAAAACAAATAAACATCATTTAAATACAGTTATTAACCTTGTATTGCCCGCTTTCTATTTTCTATTACTTCAGTAAATCTTATCTTTCCTTCTATTTGATCCAATCAGTCACACTTTTCCATTCTCTCTCAAATGGTTATACAGAGCTATCTTTTAACAAACTAGAAAGCTCTTCTATCTCTCTCATTTTCGTAACTTTGAGTTTCCATTCTCCCATGGCTCGGCCTATTTTCTCTTTCCAGTGCTGGGCATAACATCGTCTAGCTGCTGTTATCAGATAATAAGATTATCTTTTTGTTCTTTTTCAGTACTTGCTGAGGTCCTATCATATTTAGTAAGTATATTTCAGGTTTCATTTCAAACTTAAGATTTATTATCTTTTCAATCGTATCATAGACTTTTTTTTCTAAAAGCTCTTAGCAGACTGGCATGTCCACCACATATGACAGTATGTGCCCAATATACCTCCATATTTCCAACATGACCCATTCCCCTGTTCAACTTCTGGAGGTTCATGTACCATCTATGTATGTTATACACCTTTTGAAGAAACATCTCAGAAGAAGAACAAGTTCATTATGACCATCAGGGAATCCAGCAAAAGGGAGCAAAGTGAGAAAGGTTTTGTTGTTGGTTTTTTTGGTCCATTTGCCAAAAATAAAAAAAGTCTCTAGCCAAATGACCATTTTTCCCACACCACTGTATTTTATTTACCCTTGCTCATCATAAACCTGTGGCCATTCTGAGGTTGCCTGATTTTAACTCCACATAAAATGAAATTAAATGAAATAAAATAAAGGGAAAAGGGATGGAGTGTAATTGTCCTCTGCAAACAAATCTCTTAGCCTCAGATTTACCAGATAGAGAAGCACCCATAAAAATCTGAGGAGAGTCCTTTCAAAAAGTGACATGACTGCTCGCCAAAATGGAAAACAAATTTGCAGATGGTGAGAATCTATAATCTATGGCACTATCCCTGAAAAAATATTGCTGCAATGAGAAAGGATGGTGATCCAACCACCCGCTCTTGACGCCTCCTCAACTCAGAAAACAAACAAAATCTTTGTTCTTTATCCCATCATGCAGACTAAGAACTTTATTTTGAAAACTAGAGATGAACCTTCCCAAAATGGCCTCAGATCCCACAGCCAGTTAAGAGTACAGAAAAATAAAAGAGGAAGCTCTGTCATAGTTGTGCAAAAAAGAAACTTTAGCAGGTAAAGCTTGCAGAACAAGCTGTACCAGCTGAAATTCCCTCTTGCACACAACTCTGAAAGTCGAGGAGTCCCGTCTTATTTTTAATATGCCTTCCCTATGTAGAATTGGCCATTTAGGCCAACCCCTGCTATGCTGGAAGACACAACTGTAGCATTTCTGAAAGATGCCAATGCAACTTCTGCCCGAAGGCCTCTAAAGAAAGAATCTCCCACCTTCCAAGGAATTCACTGCACTGTCAAACAGTGGTTAGAGGGGAAAAAATCCCAGTTCTTACTAACATTTAGGTGGAATTTCTTTTCTTGTCATTTGAACCCAAGGGTTGAGCTTGTTTGGAGGTCCTAGCAGGGGAGCGCAGCTACCGTATACCCTTGACCGAAGAACAGTACGCTCCCTCTATCTGGCATGGTCGTCCTCTTCCACCGAGCACGCAGCTTCGGGAGGGACGCACAGGAAGCTTTTTATGGGCAATGGAAAGAGCCAAATTCAAATTGGCTACGATATAGTGATCTGCTGACTATGGATAAACAAGAAGGTGTCAGAATGCTAACCCGTGAAGAACTTAGCCAACAAAAAATAGAAATAAATCGGTTCCCATATTTGCAATTGAAAGAGCGATTTAAAATGGACACAAAATCGCTCTTTTACAAATTCTTCTTAACATGTAACTTAGAAGATGAAATAGTGAAAGACGTAATGATAAAGTGGGCACAAAATATTCAACATGAAATCCCTTTAGAACATTGGGAAATCGCCTGGAAGAACACGAGTGAATTTACTAGTGCCCAGGACTTAAAAGAAAATTTCATTAAAATGATGTATAAGTATCATCTCACACCAGTTAAAATAGATAAAATGTACCAAACAGGTAACAATAGCTGTTGGAAATGTAAGCATAAGGATGGTACATTTTATCACATATGGTGGACCTGCCCCATCTCAAAGAATTATTGGATACAGATACATAAAGCCATAAGAGAAATATTCAAAATATCAGTACCAATGCAACAAGAATTCTTTTTATTGAATATGACACACATGTTTGAAAAAAACTTTCTGGTAGCAAAACAAACGAGTATTGTTATATTTAGTAACAGCGGCAAGAATGCTATTTGCAAGATCTTGGAAATTATCTAATGTCCCAAATATTGAACAACGGATGTTAAAAGTAACAGAAATGAAACAATATGATATATTTTCATATCATCTAAAGGGGAAACAAACTGAGAATATTGAGAAAATATGGCAACCAGTTATTGACTATGTAAAAGGATATGGTTAAAAGATATTCAATAATGGCACATATATTTAAAAGGTTCAAAGAAATATTAGGATTAGAATAACTTTGAAATTGTAAAAGATAGACGCAAATGAATGAATTACGGAATACCATGAGAAATGTAGATTTTAGTCAAGTATTGCTTTTCTTTATCTTAATGTTAAATTTAATTAGTAATTATGTTCTTTTTTGATGTAAAGAAATAGCAAGAAAAGGTGTACTCTACGTTCTAAAGGGTGAAAATGAGGGAGCTGCATATGTTGAAAGGATAGCGTGAGGATATTATTCTAGGTCCTTGGCAAGGGAAGTCAAAGTGATTAAATTTATTGTTTAGCTTCAGTAATATGAAACTAAATATGTTTATATATATCTGGAAAATATGGAATAGGCAAACATATTTGCAAAATTACACAATCTATTTTTTTGTAATTTTATTCTTTTTTAATAAAAATAATTTTAAAAAAAAGAATCCATGGTTTTGTGTTCTAGTCTCTGGAGGAGCAGCAGAAAACAAGCTCACTCCATCTTGTTCTCTTTTTTTTCAACTATTAATTGAAAGAACAGGTTCACACAAAAACAAATAAAATAAAATTCTGCCGTTTGTCACAATTCATTTCTAGATATAAGGATAGTTCAAGCATTAATTCGTCTATGACTAGGTCTCTTAAATTTATAATTGAGATACCAACAAGTGGCTTTTCATTTATCATTGTCATTCATCCATTATAAGTCATTGTTTTATTTAACGAAATTAACTTTATCTTACACCTTGTCGACCATTCCTCAAAATAGATCTCTAACATATATTTAATGCTTACTTCTAAGCTTGTTTAAATCTTCTTCAAATTTCTTTACTTCTCTTTGCCTAAGATTTTGGGTGATAAAATATTTGCTTCTATCTCTCTGGCTAATATATATATATACATGTGTGTGTACTATGTATGTACACACACATACATGTACACACACACACGTACATGTATGAATACCTGTGTATACATATACATATATAATTTAACTACTTCAATTTACTACCTTTAGAATGCATGTTTTATAACCTATTACCATTCACTTTTCCAATTTCTTTTTGTAATAATTGTAAATGTTTATATTTTTAACTTTTTATATAGATACAAATGTAAGATATTTATTTTATTTTTTCTTTTATATGATAATAAAAATACGATATAAAAAATAAGTCATTGTTTTATTAGCTTTCCCTTTCTTCTCACCCTATATGGAGTTATTTCTTGCTTAAAATTGAATTTTAAGTCCCTTTCTAATGCTATTTCCTTCTCTTTTGTTGCTTCTGCCTCTTACTGACCTTCCTCTTCTCACCTCTGCTCTTGAAAATAATTTCATCTTATGTTCAGTAAATTATGGTCATTTCAAAACTTGTAATAGACTTATTTCAGTCCATGATCATATCATCCCATTTCTGTTTGAAGAAGTGCTCCATCTTCTATATAACATTTCTTCGGGCATTGAAAGATGGCCATCATGTCACCTCTCATGGCATTTCCGCACTACGCTGTTACAGTGCTATTATTCTACTTTCAGCATCCTACGAGATAACCCTAGGGTTTGCAGTTTAGGGAGAGGCCTTGAGAATTCTCAGCCAGGGAGTTCTTTGGACTCAGGAAACTACAAACCCCAGAATTCCACAGGAGGCTGAAAGTGGAATAGTAGCACTGTAACAGGCTAGTGCGGAAATGGCCCAGGACATATCAACTATAAAAATCCTCACATCTGATCCTGATGCCTCGGTCTATGGAATTAATTATCAGGAGAAATGGTTAAAACAGAGTTACTTCACCCAACCTTCCTTGGTCTGTCTTCTCTGCAGTCCAACGTGCCATCTTTGGATGCGTTAACGCAGGTCTTCAAACTCTGCCTTCCTGCAACTGAACTTTGACGCTGAGCTTTGGACAATCTCTCCGAGCTTGCCTGGGGCTGGACCGGGTGTGAATGCGGCTCCGAGATACAAACGAATACAAAGCGCGTGCCGCACGGCTTCTGAGGAAGTTTGTGAGTCACTGAGCGAAGACAGGGAAGCTACCAGAGCATCCTGTCTTACGGAGGAGGAAACACATGTTTCTCCAAAATATTGGCTTCTCTTGTACTTTTCTGTATTCCGGTAACATACTAAAAGGCCAGTAAAGCACCTCAGAAGTAAAATTATCTAAGTGTCAGAATAATTTAAAACATAACGGTGTATTGATGAAAATAAAAAGAGTAGCACAATAGAAAACATAATATATTCTGAGCCCTATCTCATTTTCTCCAGCCATCCTAATTTGGCAAAGACAGTCCTGATGAATCCTCTGTCATCCCACTTTTTCAGCTGCTTTTAAAATATCCCAGTTTCTTTCTCCTCTCCTCCTCTTTCCCCCTTTTGTCTTCTGCTTACTTCCATTGCTGCAAACTCAGGGCCTTTCTGCACTATACTGTTATACTGCTATTATTCCACTTTCATTATTCCTGTTGAGTTCTGGGGTTTGTAGTTTACTACTGAGGCCCAAGAGCTCTCTGGCTGAGAATTTTTATTGCCCCTCCCTAAACTGTAAATCCCAGGATCCCGTATGGTGCTGAAAGTAGAATAATAGCATTATAACAGTGCAGTGCGGAAAGGCGCTCAGTTCAAAGTGCAAAAGTCACTTGCGCTCGGTTAATTCAGCCCAGGAAGGGAGGAATCTGTTCCTTCCCAGCAGGCTCAGGCAAAAGCAAACTGCTGCAGTCGTTCCTAATTTCTATCATCTTTGTCATTAATAACTTTTGTCATCTTGACCATACTCTGATGTTGCACGGCTACATGTGGCCCAGTTTTTGTCTGTGAGATGTTGGAAGGTGTGACTTTAGAATGTAAGTCTGTCTTAGTTCAGCCCTGATGGACTGAGACAGATTTCGGGGTCGAGAATTCCAATTTTAAACAGGCAGGTTGAGATCCGTGCTAAGCCACAGAGTTCATAAGGTGCAGGCAAATCCTTCCTCTTCCATCAGTGCTACAAAAACCACCAGAAGGGAGAAAGCTGGTCTTTTTACAACGTGTCACTCACAGTGGAGACCTTTGCAATCAGGGGCAATGGGGAAGTGCCATTAAACTGTTTCACTTTTAGCTTTCCTCCCTCGCTTATCCAAGACACGCAAATAGGTCAGGAACTTTCCACAACAAAATGTCGAGACACCCTTTGCGGTAACAAATCGCAATTCACAGATCATCAGGCAATAACCAGTCTCCATGAAGGAGTAAAGGGTTCCAACACATCCGGTGCATTCTCTGTCAGAGCCCGATTCTACCAAGACTCCTTCTTCTACAGCCAGTCAGCAAACCAAAGGCTACAGAGCTACTAACGACCTTAACAGATTGCAGAGCTAGGGCAGAGCTAACAAAATGAACTCCAACAGAGAGAAATGTGAGGTCCTACACTGAGGCAGAAAAATATGGAATACACAAATAGAGGACGGGGCACACGTGGCTGGATGACAGTACCTGTACAAGGGATCTAGGAGTCCTGGCAGACCACAAGCCGAACATGAGTCAGCAGTGTGATGCGGCAGCCAAGAAAGCCAACGTGATTCTTGGTTGCATCAATAGGAGAATGGTGTCTGGATCGAGGGCAGTAAGGGTACCACTCTATTCTGCTTTGGTCAGACCTCATCTGGAATCCTGTGTCCAGTTCTGGGCACCCCAATTCAAGAAGAACATCAACAAGCTGGAGCGTGTCCAGAGAAGGGCGACCAAAATGGTGGAGAGTCTGGAAGCCATGAAGGCCTATGAGCAGCAGCTTAGGGAGCTGGGGATGTTTAGTCTGCAGAAGTGAAGGTTAAGAGGGGACAGGATAGCCATGTTCAAGTATCTGAAGGGATGTCATGTTGAGGAGGGAGCAGGCTTGTTTTCCACTGCTCCAGAGACCAGGACAAGGAGCAATGGATTCAAGCTGCAGGAAAGGAGATTCCACCTGAACCTCAGGCAGAACTTCCTGATGGTCAGAGCTGCCCGGCCGTGGAAGATGCTGTGGTGGAGTCTCCTCCTTTGGAGGTTTTTAAGATGGGGCTGGATGGCTATCTGTCAAAGGGAGTGCTCTGATGTGTGTTGCAGTATGGCAGCAGGGGGTTGGACTAAACGGCTCCTGGGGTCTCTTCCAGCTCTAGGATTCTATGATCTTGTTTAGGTCCTTCCTAGCTGCCCTTCCAAGACCTAGTCGTCTTCTGATTTCTTGACTGCAGCCTCCATTCTGATTATTGACTGAAAAATGGGCATTTAGAATTCTCAAACGGAAAGCTCCAGTGCCTCCCCAGAATACAAATCCTAGGATTCCATACACTGCAACCATGGCAAGTTAAAGTGGAATCATAGCGTTATAAATGTGCAGTGTGAAAGGCCCTGTGACTGTTATTGATCCAGTTTTATTGTGAAGGGAAATTAAGCAAGCCGAACTGTGAATATCCCGAGCAGGATCAATGCTGTCTCAGGATCAGAGCTGTGCTTACAAAGATTGCTTTCTGTTGTTGTCCACCGAGCCCTGAGGATCCAAATGTCCTGCCCAAGACATTTTTGCTGCCTGAGGCGAAACAGAAAATAACACTTTTCACTCACCCAATGTTCACCAAGTCAAATTCATATATGAGGCAGAAAAATCCCGGATCTGCTTTTCATCATCCCTCCTGCCAAATCCTGTTGCCCTACAACTGGCGGTGTTCATGGATATCACTGCATCCTAAATATGTATAAAATAAGCACATCTGTGACCAAGCTAAGTTGATAAACACTACCACAAACAAACAATAGAAATCATTCTAACATTTCTTTTTGTATTGTTGAATTTGTATACATAGGGAGAGCCCTGATAATCTGAGGATCTAAAAGGGTTGTTTGCAGAACTTGAACATAAATCTGGCCCTATTCTTCAGGATATGTTTTGGCTGATTTTGAAGGAAAATCTCCTTTGCTCACCTTCTCTCTCTTTTATTGATAGGGCATCCGTTAGCAGAGGCACAAAAGAAAAGTTTCCAGTGACAGCTACAGAACATGGAAGCGGAGGTTTCTATGACTTTTATTCCCACTACTGGAGATTTACCAGAGCTTAAACCTTCTTGGGAATTATGGGAAAACCCCACCACCACCAGTGGAGACTCACCAGAATCCAAACCCACGCACTTTTTGGAAATATCACTTGCGCTTCCTGTTTGTTGTGGTTGCTGGGGACTTAAGCCAGAAATTCTGATGAAGTATTACTCATTTTTTTCATTTGTCATATCATTTATTATTATTAGCAATATTAGTATTATTCTGTTGCTTGTAATCTGTTTCCACCTGCAGTCTGAGTTGTGTTATAATTCTGGTGGGGGGCTAGGGTTGCCAAATCTCAGGCATGAGCCCAGTGACTCTGGTTTTCAGTTACTAATTTTGGTCAACCACTCAGCTCTGGACAAGGGGGAAAGGGTCCATGGAAATCTCAGGCCCTTTCTGCACAGGGCAGAAGCATCATATTGTCTCTTTTCCATCTGCACATTACAGTGGTTTGACGTTGTTCTGTCCTCCGTGGTTCCACACGAGTTGAGGTCTTGGTGCAGTTAACATCGACATTAAACCGACGTATTGTAAAAATGGAAAAACTCCGATGTAAACCACCCAAACCGTTTCTGCTTTGTTTTTTCCTACATGCAGAAGTTTTACATTGATTCACACCACTTGCACTAAAACGTAGCAACGGTTTCTACAACTTTTTTTTTAATTGACCGATTTTTTTAAATTGATCGGCGGCAGGGTGGAGCGAGGAATAGGAGTTCTACAAGAATTGACGATGCAGAAGCTACAAACAATTTTCTCTGCTTTACTTCGGTAGAAACCGGAGGGCATGCAGATAGGAATCGGGGTAAATTGGAGTAAAAAACACAGCTCATGACATGCGGTGAAACACTCCTCCACTCTAGTATGGAAATGGCCTTTGCTAGCAGAACTAAAATTCTCCAACTCAGCTACTAGAGCTAAGCTTTCTCACTTCATTTCCAGACAGGAAAATATGTTCTCTGTGTGTCCATGTGTATCTGTTCCAATGACAAGCTGTAAGCCACTGTGGTTAGTACTTAAGTTTAAGGACATCAACAGGGGCCATTTGTATGTCTCAGGTTTTGGCCTGGAAAACTCATGGTCTGGAGCAATCCTGAACTGGCAACCCTAGGAGTGGCAAGTATATGACACAGTGGTACTAAAAGAGAAAAGGACTTTGGAATTATTGTGGATCATAAACTGAACATGAGCCAGCAGTGTGATGCTGCAGCAAAGAAAGCAGATACTATTTTAGCCTGCATTAATAGAACCATCATTTCCAAGCTGAGGGAAGTAACAGTCCCACTATATTCTGTGATGGATGGGCCTTCTCTGGAGTCCTGTGTTCAGTTCCAGGTGCCTCATTTTAAGAAAGATATAGACAAGTTGGAGCAGGTTCAGAGAAGGGCAACAAGATAATAAGAGGTACAGAGAACAAAACATATAAGGAAAAGCTGAAGGAGCTGGGCCTGTTCAGCTTGGAGAAGAGAAGACTGGAGGGCTGACATGATTGCAGTTTTTAAACACTTCAAGAACTGTCACAGAGAGGAAGGGGCAAGTCTGTTCTCTGCTGCCCCAGAGGATAGAATAAACGTTTAATTGTCTGAAGTTAGAGGGGGATAGATTTTGAGTGAACAAGAGAAGAAGCTTTTTGGCTGTAAGAGTAGTTCAGCAGTGGAACCAATTGCCCTGGAGAATGTCCCCTTCTCTGGACATCTTCAGAAAAAGGCTGGACAGCTACCTGCTGGGGGCGCTTTAGCTGGAAATCTTGCACTGAGCAAAGGGTTGGACTCAGTGGCGCATGAGGTCCCTTCCAGCAATATGATTCTTTGATTCCATGTGGCATCCCAAGGATGAAAGGCCAATGATGCCGCTTCATTGCTGTTTTGAAATGTAGGCGAGCCAATCTGTCAGGTTTCCTGCTTTAACAGAGACAGAAAATCACCGGGAGGGTGGTGCTAAAGAGAGGCATCCTGTTGAAGGAATTTGGCCAATGCTAGCAGGCAGGCGAGACGGCAGGCAGGCGGAGTTTGGAAGTGATGTGTTACAAGTAATCCATTATCTCTAAAAAGTTGTACGTGGAGTGGAGATTAATGCAATTCTGGGCTGCGTCAACAGGAGTATAGTGTTGAGACCAGGGGAAGTAATATCATTCTATTCTGCTTAGAATCATAGAATCATAGAAATGTAGAGTTGGAAGAGACCCCAGGGGCCATCCAGTCCAACCCCCTGCTATGCAGGAACCCGCTCAAAGCACTCCTGACAGATGGCCATCTAGCCTCTGCTTAAAAACCTCCAAGGAAGGAGACTCCGCTACACTCCCAGGCAGCATGTTCCACTGCCGGACAGCCCTGACTGTCAGGAAGTTCTTCCTGAGGTTCAAGTGGAATCTCCTTTCCTGCAACTTGAATCCATTGCTCCTTGTTCTGGTCTCTGGAGAAGCAGAAAACAAGCCCTCTCCTTCCTCTACGTGGCATCCCTTCAAATATTTGAACATAGCTATCATGTCCCCTCTTAACCTTCTCTTCTGCAGACTAAACATACCTAGCTCTCTAAGTCTATCCTCATAGGGCTTCATGTCTTCCAGGCCTCTCACCATTTTGGTGGCCCTCCTCTGGACCTGCTCCAGCTTGACCATGTCCTTCTGGAATTGGGGTGCCCAGAACTGGACACAGTATTCAAGATGAGGTCTAACCAAAGCAGAGTAGAGTGGTACCACTACCTCCCTCGATCTAGACACCATACTCCTGTTGATGCAGCCGAGAATTGCATTGGCTTTCTTGGCTGCCGCATCACACTGCTGACTCATGTTCAGCTTGTGGTCTGTGAAGACTCCTAGATCCCTTTCACATGTACTGCTATTTAGCCACGTGTCCCCCATCCTATATTTCTGTATTCCATTTTTTCTACCTAAGTGTAGGACCTTATACTTCTCTCTGTTGAATTTCATTTTGTTAGCCTTGGCCCAGCTTTCCAATCTATCCAGGTCCTTTTGAATTTTGATCCTGTCCTCTGGCGTATTAGCAACCCCTCCCAATTTGGTGCCATCTGCGAATTTGATGAGCATGCCCTCTATTCCTTCATCCAAGTCGTTGATAAAAGTATTGAACAGCACTGGGCCCAGGACAGAACCCTGTGGCACCCCACTAGTCACTTCTCTCCAGGATGAGAAGCAGCCATTCGTGATCACTCTCTGGGTTCGGTCGGTCAACCAATTACAAATCCAACTAACAGTAGCCCTGTGCAGCCCGCATTTTACTAGCTTCCTTGCCAGAATGTCATGGGGAACTTTGTCAAAGGCCTTACTGAAATCGAGGTATGCTACATCCACAGCATTCCCTTCAGCTATTGAGCTAGTAACTCTATCATAAAAAGAGATAAGATTAGTCTGGCATGACTTATTTTTGAGAAATCCATGTTGACTTCTCGTGATTACCGCCTTGCTTTCTAAGTGATTAGCAACTGACTGCTTAATGATCTGCTCCAGGATCTTTCCGGGTACTGACATCAGGCTCACGGGGTGATAATTATTTGGGTCCTCTTTTTTCCCCTTCTTGAAGATGGGGACAACATTTGCTCTCTTCCAGTCTGCTGGAACTTCTCCTGTCCTCCAAGATTTCTCAAAGATTATAGCAAGCGGTTCCGAAATGACCTCTGCCAGCTCTTTTAATATCCTAGGATGCAATGCGTCCGGCCCTGGAGACCTGAATTCATCCAGTGTGGCCAGGTATTCCTGTACCACCTCTCTGCCCATTATGTGCCTCATTTCCCCTGCTTCCTCTCCTGCTCCCCTACTGCCAGGTTGAGTGCTTGTATCCTTCTGGGAAAAAACGGAGGCAAAGAAGGTGTTAAGTAGTTCTGCCTTTTCTCTTCCCCCCGTGAGTAATTCACCATCTTCTCTGCGTCTCCTTCTTTTTCCTTTTTCCTTTTGCTGCGGACGTATTTAAAAAAGCCCTTTTTATTTTTTTTTAATGTCTCTGGCCAGCCTAAGTTCGTTCTGTGCTTTAGCCTTTCTGACCTCCTCCCTACATCTCCGGGCCACTTGCTTAAATTCTTCTTTGGTGGTTTCCCCCTTCTTCCATTTCCTGTACATGTTTCTCTTAACACTGAGCTCAGCTGAGAGTTCTTTAGTCAACCATTCTGGTTTCTTCAGATGCCTTCCATTTTTCATCCTTATTGGCACAGTTTTAGACTATGCCTTCAGTATCTCCCTTTTAAGGAACTCCCATGCCTCCTGAACTCCTTTCCCTTTCACTATTCTTTACCACAGAATTCCAGCCAGCAGCTCCCTAAGTTTACCGAAGTCCGCTTTTTTAAAATCTAAGATGAGTGTCTGGCTACCCTTATCTTCTCCTTCCCACTGAATGCCAAATTCCAATAGGGCATGGTCACTCCCCCCTAAAGATCCAACCACTTCTACCTCATTAACAAGGTCATCCCTGTTGGTCAGGATCAGATCTAGAATATTTGATCCCCTTGTCGCCTCTTCCACCTTCTGGACCATGAAGCTGTCTGCAAGACAAGCAAGAAACTTGCTGGACCTTGCTGTCTTGGCAGAGTTTGACTGCCAACATATATCTGAGTTGGTTAGACCTCACCTGGAGTACTGTGTCCAGGTCTGGGCACCACAATTCAAGAAGGATGTTGATAATCTGGAACATGTCCAGAGGAAGGTGATCAAAATGGTAAAGGTCTGGAAAACATGAAGCCCTATGAAGAGCGGCTTAGGGAGCTAGGTGGGTTTAGCCTGATGAAAAGAAAGTTGAGAGGTGCCATGATAGCCATGTTTAAATATTTGAAGGGATGTCATGTTGAAGATGGAGCAAACTTGTTTTCTGCTGTTCCAGAGACTAGGACACAGAGCAATGGATTAAAACTACAGGAAAAGAGAAAGTTCTTCCTGGCGGTAGAAGCCATTTGGCAGTGGCATGTGCTGCCTGGGAGCATGGTGGCGTCACCTTCTTTGGAGTTTTTAAAGAGAGGTTGGATGGCCATTTATTGGAGGTGCTTTGAGAATGTGTTCCTGCATGGCAGAATGGGGTTGAACTCGATGGCCATTGTGGTCTCTTCCAACTCTATGATTCTATGATTCTAATAAGGGTATAATAAAGCCACTTTTAACATGGAGAGTGGGAATTAATTTACTTTATTGATGTCACTAGCAACTGCTACTACCAGTCACTTTTAAAAAGGTCTTTTTGGAAGAATTTTGATGAACTTTCCAAGTTTTATATCTCCTCTAATCTTTAGGTGTTACTTTTAAAAAACTGTAAAGAAAAGCCAATGCGACTAAAACCACACCTAGTTACGTTCTTGAACATGGCAACCATTAGTGACAAAGGTGTGCCCTTCAGACAGTATAAAGGGTAAAGGGAACAAGTCAGGTATGTGAAATGTTATAATGAGTAGGTTTTGCAAACGCCTAAAGGCAGGCAACCTTGTTTGAGGTCTATGCAATCCTGGCAGCCCTGGAAATTTTTATAACTCTTGATCACGGGCCAAATCCTGCCTTAGCAGCAACTGACTGAAAAAACGTTCCACAGTTCATTTGCATCTTGCCCGAGTTATCATTTGGCTTTACTCGGTTCTTAATTATCATCACAGTGCATCAGGACATTACAAGCTTCACTTAGGGAATCGCGACTGGTGGAGAACTGCTGATTTGACCCAGAAACAAACATTGTGTGTATGTGTGTGTGTTTGTGTAGAGATTGCTGCCTAAACTGCAAAGAGAGGAGCTGAAGAAGAGCGAACACAGCTTTTCGGAGTTAATTTTTTGGACTCTAAATTGTATATCCATCGTAGCGTTGCCAGGTTTTCAAAATAGCAATAAAAAGTTGTAAAAATTCATGACAATCAGGAAGGAGCTATTAACAAGTTTGCGTTGTGCTTAAATGCCAAATGAAAGCGTTGATTTCAGTTAACTCAGCTGTGTATTTCTGTGTTTAGAAAAAAAACATGTTGTCCACATTCATAAATTTAAATGATGCATAGAATGGATCACACCCCAAAACACAGGATTTGGAGACATTTCATTCCATCTGTAGAAAAGCAAAAGCTTTCCGACCTTCTCACCATAGGGGATATTCCTTATAATTTGGGACATCTGCCAGCCATATAAGGCCCTCAAAGAGATACATATCTTATATTAAGGGCCACCTGGCAATTTTGATCTGGTACTGACTTTGGAAAGAATGGGTTAGATTTGAAAAGCAATTTTTAGGATTACAATTATATAGAAGTCTAGGTATCTATCCTATCTATCCATCCATCCATCCATCCATCCATCCATCCATCCATCCATCCATCCATCGAGAGATAAAAAGGGAGAATATGGATATATGTATATTATTTTATAAAATAATCTACAGGTGAAGTGGGCGAATAATTAGATACAGTTCCGTGATTATAAATAAGATTCCTAAGAGACAATTCCCATTTCACACATTGGTAATTTGAGTTTAACAAATATTTTTTTCTTTTTTTCATATACTTTATAATGTTCTACTGTTTTGATTGCAAATTTAGCGGTGGAGTTCCATCTATAAACTTGAATGCTTCTCTTTTTTTTCTATTTTTTTCCACACACTTTTTTTTTCTTTTTTAATAAATGTTAGCAATGACAGATAAGAAATCAACCTAACTTCCTTAGTCAGATTGCTGAAATAATTCCTAACATATTCCTAATATAGGAATATATATGTTCTTATAAAGATGTAAAATTTGGTATCCTTTTTGGATGTACTGAATTAATTTTATTGGTTACGTTACAATTACTTATATTTATGTTCTCTTTATTTACTTTTCCTGAACATATTTTTAATTTTTATAATAAAAAAAAAGAAAGTGGAGGGGAAGAAAGAATGGGTTACAAGTAATATACTTACCTATCATGAGTTTTCTGGTTTGTTTTGTTTCTCATAGGGGAAAACGAAGTCTTATTTCAAAAGTTAACAGAATAAGCGAGCACAAAGTTAACTTCCTGGCATAACAATTTCCAGTTAATTTCTAACAAGCTTCATGGCATCCTCTTAAAAGTTTACGAGCTTTCAAGTTTCAAGTTTTCAAGTTAACAAGAAAAAGTGATGAAACAATTACTAGCAATAATGGTACTTTTTTAAAAAATTGCAACAACTAATGGCAATTGACCATTTCTAAAATAAAAGTATAATGACTTTGAAAAGGGACTTTCAAAGCTCTGCTTCAGCTGAAGAGTTGAGCACACTAACTTGGGCAAGATGAGAAGGAACAGAAAATCTGCCTCCTTCTCAGAACAATAAACTTCCACCAACCTGAGCAATGAGTTCAAGAGACGCACTTCACCCGGAGCAGCAGTTCTCCACTTAAGCCTCTGCTTTTCCTAAATCCTGGTGTCTTCAGCAGAGGGAGGACAAAGGGAAGGCACTCTTCCACTGTGTGCCATCTGAGAAAGAAAAAGGAACTCTCACATACACACACATTCCCTCCCTTCCTCTGAAGTTCTGAAAATAGAAAAAAAAAATGGGGAAGTTGCAAAACTGGGTGCTGTGGGATTCAGAGCACTGTTTCTGTTTACATCAGAGCCAATTCTTGTGCGTCCGCTCTGTTCCGTGCTTCCTTTGCTGGTGTCTGGAGGAGGCGACTCCACAGTTTATACCACAGATTTTAACGAATAGAATCACAGAGTTGGTGGAAGAGACAATGGGCCTTTCTGCACTACACTGTTAAAGTGCTATGATATATTACAGTGCTTAGGTCCTGTACTTGGGCAGAAAAAATGGAATGCACAAATATAGGATGGGGGACACGTGGCTGGATAACAGTACATGTGAAAGGGATCTACGAGTTTTGGTAGATCACAAGCTGAACATGAGTCAGCAGTCTGATGCAGCAGCCAAGAAAGCCAATGCGATTCTTGGTTGCTTCAATAGGAGTATGGTGTCTAGATCAAAGGAGGTCATGGTACCACTCTATTCTGCCTTGGTTAGACCTCATCTGGAATACTGTGTCCGGTTCTAGGCATTCAAGAAAGATATGGACAAGCTGGAGTGTGGCCAGAGGAGGGTGACCAAAATGGTGGACGGTCTGGAAGCCATGAAGCCCTTTGAGGAGTAGCTTAGGGAGCTGCGGATGTTCAGTCTGCAGAAGAGAAGGTTAAGAGGGGACAGGATAGCCAGGTTCAGATATTTGAAGGGATGTCATGTCCAGGAGGGAGCGGGCTTGTTTTCCGCTGCTCCAGAGACCAGGACAAGGAGCAACGGATTCAGGCTACAGGAAAAGAGATTCCCCTGAACCTCAGCAAGAACTTCCCGACGGCCGGAGCTGTCCAGCAGTGGAATCTGCTGCTGCCTCCATGGAGTGCGGTGGAGTCTCCTCCTTCGCTGGAGGTTTTTAAGTAGAGGCTGGGTGGTCATATGTCGGGAGGGCTTCGCTGTGGGTTCCTGCATGGCAGAAGGGGGTTGCACTGGAGGGCCACTGGGGTCTCTTCCAACTCTACGACTCTATTCCACTTTCAACATCCTGTGAAATTCTGGGGTTTGCAGTTTAGGGAGGGGCCTTTAGAATTCCCAGTCAGAGAGCTCTTTGGCCTCAGGAAACTACAAAGCCCAGAATTCCACAGGAGGTTGAAAGTGGAACAATAGCACTATAACAGCATAGTGTAGAAAACAAGGGCCTACAAGGGCCACCCAGTCCAAACCTCTACCATGACAGAGTGCCTTCCCTTCTTCCTTCTTTGGCTGAAGACACTATTAAGGGGGTTTAATATGCTGTGTAAATTCTGCTTATATTAGAACTGCCTCTGTTGGTAGTTTTGGCTCTTTAGGGTAAGACTGGGAAACAAATTTCAGCTGAAGGGCCAAATTCATAGAATCATAGGATTGGAAGTGACCCCAAAGGCCATCTAGTCCAAACTCCACTGTGCAGAAATACACAATCAAAGCACGCCTGACCAATGACTGTCCAATGTCTGTTTAAAAACCCCCAAAGGAGGAGACTACACCCCACTCTAAGGCTGTGTATTCCACTTTGAACTGCTCTTACTGCCAGGAAGTTCTTATGTGGAATCTCTTTTCCTATAGTTTGAATCCATTGCTCCATATCTTAGTCTTTGGAGCAGCAGAAAGCAACCTTGCCACCCTCTTCCACATGGCACTCTCTCAAATATTTCAACATGGCTATCATGTCCCTTCTTAACATTCTCTTTTCAGGCTAAACATCCCCAGCTCCCTAAGCCACTCTTCATAGGGCTTCACGGTTTCCAGGTCTTTTACCATTTTGCTTGCCTCCTTCTGAATACCGTCCAGCTTGTCAATCTCCTTCTTGAATTGGGGCACCCAGATTTGGACACATTATTTCAGGTGGTTTCTGACCAAAGCAGAATAGAGGAGAATCAAATTTACACAGTGCCAGAGCATGTCAACATTGTTGTTTTGGACTACAGCTCCTGGAATATCCTGGGGGTTATAGTCCAACAAAATAAACCCTGTATTAGTCCTCTGCCCCTAAGAGATTCTATCCACCCTTGCTTCACAGGTACACACTTCTCCATCACCTGCCAAGTGGAGGGTGACTAAAAAGAGAAACATTCTCATTTGAGTTCAGAATCTTTTCTGCTCCTGTGTTCTCTTTTCAGTGCTACTCTTTCAGCTGAATCCTTGTAACTTGCCTAAAAAAAAAGTTTTTGTGGGGGTTTTTCTTCCTTGAGAAATGGAATAGGGATCCTTAATAGGTAGATTTTAAAAGCTAGGCACCTTGCTTTACATGCCACTTCAATGGTCACTTCTAAGCACTTCAGAAATGTCCAGATTTCTGAAAGCATCATAGAATCCTAGAGTTGTAAGAGACCCCAGGGGCCATCCAGTCCAAGCCCCTTCTGCCATGCAGGAACCCCCATCAAAGCATTCCCAACAGATGGCCAACCGGCCTCTGCTTAAAAACCTCCAAAGAAGGAGGAGACTCCACCACACTCCATGGAGGCAGCAGCAGATTCCACTGCTGGACAGCCCTGACTATCTGGAAGTTCTTCCTGAGGTTCAGGTGGAATCTCTTTTCTTGCAGTTTGAATCCACTGTTCCTTGTGCTAGTCTCTGGAGCAGCAGAAAACAAGCCCACTCCCTCCTTCAGGTGACATCCCTTCAAATATTTAAACATGGCTATCTTGTCCCCTCTTAACCTTCTCTTTTGCAGACTAAACATATCCAGCTCCCTAAGCTTCATGGCTTCCAGACCCTTCATAGGGCTTCATGGCTTCCAGACCCTTCACCATTTTGGTCACTCTCCTCTGGACACGCTCCAGCTTGTCAATATCCCTCTTGAAATGAGGTGCCCAGAACTGGACATAGGATTTCAAATGAGGCCTAACCAAAGCAGAATAGAGTGGTAGTATTACCTCCTTCAATCTAGACACCATACTCCTATTGATCGCGTTGGCCTTCTTGGCTGCCGCATCACACTGCTGACTCGCATTCAGCTTGGGGTCCACCAAGACTCCTAGATCCCTTTTGCACGTACTGTTACCCAGCCACGTGTCCCCCATCCTATATTTGTGCATTCCACTTTTTCTGCCTAAGTGCAGGACCCTACATTTCTTTCTGTTGAATTTCATTTTGTTAGCTTTGGCCCAGCTCTCCAATCTGTCAAGGTCATTATGAATTTGGATCCCGTCATCTGGGGTATTAGCAACCCCTCCCAATTTGGTGTCATTTGCCAATTTGATCAGTCTGCCCTCTCCTCCTTCATCCAAGCCATTGATGAAGATGTCGACTAGCCCTGGGCCCAGGACAGAACCCTATGCTCCCCCCCACCAGCCTCTTCTCTCCAGGATGAAAAGCAGCCCTTGGTGAGGAGCACCCTTTGGGTTCGGTCCTTCAACCAACTACCAATCCACCTAACAGTAGCCCTGTCCAGCCCACATTTTATCAGCTTCTTTGCAAGAATGTCATGGGGACCTTTGTCAAAGATTTTGAAAGCCTAAATACCAAAGAATCTTGAGTTACATTTACCATGAATTTGGAAGACAACATAACTATTAATAAGAAACAAAGTAAGTTGTGCAACATGTTACTGGTGGCAAGACTGGTATATGTGAAGTACTGGAAAAAAATGGAAATCCCATCAATAGATGAATGGTTTGATAGATTAATGGGAATAGCTGGAATGGATAATCTTACATACAAGCTAAAGAGCCAAACACAAAGGTTTTCTTCTGAATAGAAGTGTTTGATTGATCATTTGAAGAAAAAAGAGGGTGAATTGATGACAGTAAGTTTTTGAATTTGTATTTTTTTAAAGCTCCGACTCTTTCTTTTACTATTACATCAGAAGTGTTATATGAAAAAAGAATGATTCTAGTTTTGATGTTTAGATTATTACTAATATTCATAATACTAATAATAAATAATCATTATCAATGATTTATATAGACATTAATTATTACTATCATTCTTATTGCCTTTTGGTATTTATGGTTTAAATATGATGAAGTTAATATTTAGATTACGGTGGGATAGTAATGTTTAGTATCAACTCAACTGAATATAATAGAATTATGGTAATAATTGTTTAATGATTGATTTTTTTTATTAATTCTGTTCTTTTTTTACTAATTAGGTAAATTTATTTGCTGGGTATTGGGACAAGATAATAAGGATTATAAGCGATGTTAACCTAGATTTTGAGCAATGACGTAATAGTTCAGTGAAAGTTTTTACTAACAGTTATACACAATAAGGGCAGGAACCAATTTTTGATTATTTGTAGTTTTTTTTATTGTTAACGGTTATTTTGAAAGATGTTTGTAGCCTCATTAGCTCTTTTTTGCTTTATTTGTCTTGTATTATTGTTGTTAGGTGTTTGTAGTTTTATGCATCGTTTAATTAGTTTTGTTGTTGTTTTGTTTCCCCTTTCTTTTTTGTTCAAAAATAAAGAACAAAAGATTTAATAGTTTTGTACCATTCAAGCTTATCGAGTCTTTAATTCAGTTTAGCCAACTTGCATGATAGTACAATTTGAAGTCTGGTAATCCTAGATCTTCTCTTTCTTCGACATCCTGCAATATTTTTAATGCAATTCTTGTGCTTTTTTTCCTTTCCAAACAAACCTAGAAATTTTTTTTTTGCCATTTTTGAAGACTACTTCATTATTTATCATTGGTACAACCTGGAATAAAAAAAAAATCATTTTAGATAGGGATAATTTTAGATTTTTCCATTTTGAGAGGTCTTTTCTAATTTCTTTCCATGTTTTATCATAGTTGTTTTTAAATAGCTCTGAATTTTTCTTCATTAGTTGTATTCCCGAATACTTCACTTTCTTAGTTACAACCCAGTATTTGGTTTAGTTCTCTTTCATCTTCTGTCAACATATTTTTAGTTAAAATATTGTTTTTTGCTTCATTTACTTGGATATTTTTCCAAATTTGCTTATTCTTTTTTTCAATTCTTCTATACTTTCTATAGGTTTTTATCAATAACACAAGGTCATCTGCAAATGCTCCCACTTTGTTTTCTTTACCTTTTATCTTAATTCCTTTGATTTAATATTTTCCCCAATACTTTTATTCAACACTTCAATGACCATCAGAAATAATAATGGGACTAATGGAAACTTTTCCCTTGTGCCTTCTTGTATTTCAATTTTTTTTTTCTCCATTTGTAAGCATTTGTGTCATCTGGTTTGTATAAATTGCTTTCATCCATTTCAAACATTTATGTCCTACCTTAATTTTCGAGATCATATCCATTATAAAATTCCAGTTTGCACTGTCAAAATTCCTTTTCAGTATCTCAGACTGGTCTCCATTTTGATTAATGACTGTGTCCCGGTACAGAAAAGCTATTCCAACACACTTCAGTACTCACTTTAAAGTTATGTATATCATTACCTGTGGTCAGTATAACTGCAACTCCACATTTGTACTGTCTTTCTTAATATTCATCCATAGTTGTTCCAAGTCTTTGCTTTTCTCTGCAAGTAATATGGTGTCATCTGCATATCCTAAACTGTTTATGTTCCTTCCTTAAATTTTCACACCTTCTACTTCTAATTTCTATGATATCTTGTGCATATAAATTAAACAGATAGGATGATATACAGTCAGCCCTCCACGTTTACGGGTTTCACTTCTGTGGATTTGATTATTCACAGATTCTTTGCTGTCACCTCTGCTGCTTCCCTAGGCCATTTTTAATAGAGACTGCAAGCCTCATGAGACTGAGAAACTGTGAATGAGGCTTGTTAAGTCTCTATTAAAAATGGTGTGGGGCCGCTATGGAGGTGGCCGTAAGCCCCATCAGCCCCCCAATTCCACCTTGGGAAGGAACCCCCATGCCTCAAAGGAATCCATGGTGGGTTGAATCTGGTGATCATACTTTTTTGTGTGTTAAATACAGTTTGGGAGGGCCTAGAGTTATTCACGGTTTTTCCAATTTCACGGGGGTCCCGTGCCCCTAACCCTAGCGAATGTGGAGGGATAACTGTAGAGGACTCAGAGGGAGAGAAGAAGAGGCAGGCACAGTTCCACCATGCTTGGGTTCAGAAGCAGATGAAAGGCCCCCCTCCATCCCAAGTGCCACGGCCCTGGCCTCAGAGGGAGAGCGGAAGAGGCAGTATCTGCTGGACTTAATCTCTTCTTCCACTGCCACACTGTTTAATCTGTTTCATCACGTCTTACTGGAATTGTAATCTTGAGAGCCGGGGACTGTCAGATTAACAATCTTTAAGATGTTCTGGCAGCCTTTTTGGCTGAAGGGTGGAGTATAAATACTGCAAATAAATAAATAGCACAGCCTTGTTTGGGTGCCACCCTGCCAACGGGCAACCATTCTGTTCCTCTGTACCGAATCTTAACCGTGGCCTCTTATCTAGAGCTTGGGTTAAATATCATGTCAACTGGATGTGGTGGACCACTCATTTATTTTAGGGCAAGTCACAGAGCAGGCCAGACAATTGCCATACATCATTGCTTTCTGTTTTTCAGCAGCTAGCCAGAAATAGCAAAGTGGCTACTGAAACAAGAACAAATGTCATGGGGAAATTGGAAAACTGGATTCCAAAAGAGTTTTAAGACATCAGATTTTAAGACACCTGGAGATGGAACTGAAAAACCCTTTCCGTGCAAATTGCCCACTGATTCTTAAAAAACCCCCCACCAAAGCTTAGTAATTTAAAACTATGTATCTTGTTTTGCAAATGTAATAAAATGAAATTTATTCTGGTTTTACTTCCGCCGCCTTTCAGGCAAGCAAAGATAGCAGCTCATTTTCTATTGGCTGTTTCTAAAATGTGATCAGTCACACAAAAACAGCTTTGTGAAACATAAACATATTTAATAATAAAATAGGGGCAGAAGCAATTCTAAGAAATAACCCTACTCAATGTTCTGTACCAACAGCTCTCAAATATACAAATAAAACATTATACATGTACACAAATGTACATACCCATCTACAGTTATTTTACAAATATTTTACATAACTCACTGCTTCTCTCTAACCTGCTTTCCTCTATATGTCTACCTGTGTAGCACAACAAAACAAGAAACAAAGTGAAAAACATTATGGGTCTTTTTATAAAACAAGAAAGGAAAAGAAAAGACAAAGGGGAAAAAATGGCCTTTCTCCTCCGAGAAGCACCATAAATAAAGTCAGTACTTGTAACTTCTCCTTCTTCCTTTCCTGAATGGTCATTCCCATCAGCAAGGCTTAAGTATCTGTAGTTGTTAGTGCAAAATTTCAGAAAGATCACTCTTTTGAGGTGAGGCAGCTGATGTCTGGAGAATGCTGTAACAACATTGGAAAACATAAAGGTTATTATTTGTCACGTTGAGTGTGCTCCATTACATAAGGATGGTATGGCTAATCCACAATTATGCATGACTGTAGAATATGCTATTAATGTCACATAAGGTTTGTATGAATATAAGGTGTTACAAGCAACTATAGGGTTGATGTTGGACATTGGTTATTATCTGGAGGTAGTTGTAAACAGGTGTTTAGCCAGACTGGCCAGGCAGGGCTTTGTTTATTTAGAAGTGATAGCAATCAACAAGTGAGTTACTATGGATGACCTCTAGATTATCTGGGTTAGAACTGCAGGTAACAATGGGCCACACATCAAAGGGAAGGGCCTAGGATCTCAGCCTAGGGGAAAGGGATCAGAGAGGCTAAGCTGGGAAAGGACGGCCTCAAGGTGCCAGGACAGTGTTAAGTAAGATACTCAGAGAACTGAAATAAGGATAACACAGGAGAAACGGAAATGCTTTGGGTCAAAGTATGCAAAGTTAGTTCCTTGGGAAAAGCTGGGAAGAGGCATAAACCTCAAGGGCATCAGGCGTATGTAAAAAAGCATGTATCACTATATAGCCCAGTGTGTATTCTAAATTGTTAACTCCAGCAACCATTGTAAGCTAAGCATCCTGTACCTCATTAAATCATAGAATCCTAGAGTTGGAAGAGACCTCAGGGGCCATTCAGTCCAACCCCCTGCCATGCAGGACTGCCAAAGCACTCCCAACAGACGGCCATCCAACCTCTGCTTAAAAGCCTCCCAAGAAGGAGACTCCACCACATTCTGAGATGGTGTGGTGGGAATACAGTGGGAAAAATCTGAGTGTTTTCTTGAGAGTAACAGAGCAGCTACATTATTGATTGCAAAAGCATCAATACAACAAAGCACACAAGGAATTGCAACCAGAAAAGAGTGTTTTCACCGATTGCCACCTTGGGTACTGATGCCATGCGGTTTGGCTAAATTTGCTTGCCCTGATAACAGGATGTTGCACTGAACCAGGGCAGCTGCCAGTTCTGCAGTTTCTTCCTCAGAGGCACCAATGAGTGACATGGGTAGGACCACTGAGTTGTTGTGGATTTTTCGGGCTATGAGGCCATGTTCTAGTAGAGCCACTGTCTGCAGTACTCCCTTTTTCATTCATCATTACAAGATTGAGTCAGCAGAGGCAACCTTCAGCAGAATAGCAGTGCGGGAGGTGAACAGCGACTGGGCTGCAGTCAATACTTTCCGTTACAGTTTCTTCAGGTTGAAGGCTTCGGTACATCCTAAGCTGTGTGGACTGCTCCTCTCACCATCCCAGAGAATGCCACTTTGGGCACGTACCATGAAGGCGCACTGTTGTCGAGAAGGAACCATTCTGCGTTGTTGAGGGAAGGAACCCATCTCCTCCTATCACGACTGCTGAAGTCGTTTGCTCTGGAACATGAAGGATTTCTTTTCCTTTCTTATTTTTCCTGCTGTGCTCTTCTAATGTCAACTTCTCTGTATATAAGCCTAGCTAGTAAGTGGTTTCTAAGATGGCCGAGCGCAGAAGAGTCACCGTAGGTTTTTCACTGGTTATCACAAGACTTTCATTCATCCTTCCTGTCTCTGGTTGGTAATGAAACACCAATAAGATTCCAGGCTTCATATTCAAGTTGTGTGGATCCCTCCTCTCGCCACGGGAAGCATGACTGATGTAAATTAAGGCTGAGCAAATTAAGAGTTTTGGTATAGCTTGGCGCTCAGGATGGAGGATGGTCTGAGGTGCAGGCTTTTGGTTCCTAGGGCAAAGCATCTGAAGTCAGGCCCACATTTCACTTGCCCATACCTCGGACCTGAAGACTACAAAGAAGACTACAGAGATGGTGCCGAAATATTTTAGTTCAAAGCTGTTACTGGCCAGTAACACTGTCTTAGGAAAGCCATTTCAATGGGGAGAAATAAGGGAACACATACAAAAACTATGCTATGGTGTCATGGGGAAGGGAGTATTCTCATCTGAGAAACTCTGAGGGGTTGGACTGTTCCCAAGATTCTCACTGTGGGATTCTGGGAAACTGAGGTACAAAAAAGTAACCTTTCCAAGCCCAGTCAGGCTTACCCACTCTGTTTGGTGTACAAGCTTTTGTAAAGAGGAGCTTTGCTGCTAGAGGCTCTGTCAACTGAGTTATGCCGGTGCAATTACACCTATGCCCTGCTCGCAGGCTTTCTAAAGGCAGCTAGTTGGCCACTGTGGGAACAGAGTGCTGGAAGAGAGAGGCCTTTGGTCTGATCCTACAGGGCTCTTCTTACATTCCAGAGGCTGTTTACCGGCTTCTCTCACTGTTGCTTTCTCCTCTTCTGGAGGCGTGAACTTCTTCGAATCCCAGATGCGCTAAATTGCTCAGAGTTCACACCGTCTCTGCTGGGCTCCTGCAGGGAAGACAAGCACAGGGTGAGATGCTGTGGAATATAACAACTGGCTTACTGAGGGCCAGGAGTCATTTGGCACCCTAGGGATGAAATTCTGTTGGCAGGTTACAGGATGAAAGTGGTGACAGCAGGAAAAATGCCAGGGATGTGAAAGAAGTAATGCATCAACAGACACAGGCTGCTGGGAGACGGTAGCTTTTGTCTGCGTCGCCTCATCAGTGTGCAGCACTGTACAACCCTGGAAGAAAGTGCTAACACCAGTAGGATTCCAGGCTTCATATTCCTATTGTCACCGTTCTTACAAGACTCTCAGATTCCCACGCTGGCTAGGGGATTCTGAAGTCCTTCTGAGGAACCTTCAAAAGCTCTGGCCCTTGCCTTAGTACATAACACACAAAATAAATAACCAGGGATTATGCTGGCAACTAGGACACACATGATGGGTTGCCAAAGGCATGACAGACTGTGTGGAGAATCACCATAGTGTGGTGATTTGAGATTTGGGGACTTCATCACAACCAGTGCAGTTCTCCTCTCCCTGACATTCGATATTACAGTTGGCCCTCCACATTCTCTAGGGTTAAGGGTGCAGGACACTCACAAAAGTGGAAAATTTGCAAATACCACCATGTATGTGTGTCCATGGGAAGTGGGCTGAGGCATGGTAGACAGAGCAGGCTTCCAGGGTCCAAACCAGGTTAGAGAAAGGAGAGGGAAAGGGAGTGGGTTGGCAAGGTGACCCTATACTTCTTGTCTATTGCTCATCCCCTTCCTTGGGTATGGGGGGTACTGGGAGAGGGTCTGTGACGCTGAGAAATTGGCTGTGAGCCATCCTTAGCTGGCAAGACAGATGCTGGTGGTGGCAGAAGAGGACCAGAAGTGGGTTTTTAAAGGGCTGCACAGCCTGATCAGAGCCACCGAAAGGGAAGGTTTTCCACAAAAGAAGTGCCGGGGATGGGTGAGCAGGGACTGGAGAAACTTGCAAATAATCAAATCCGTTAAAGTCAAACCCGCAAATGTGGAAGGCTAACTGGATTTCAAATCTGGAAGAATCTGGGTTGATATTAAGGAAAGGCATCAACAGAATTCTTGCCTCCAGCTCTCCAGGGTTTTCCTCCTGCTCTTCATGAGCAGTAGCTGTCCTTTTGGGCCTGTTTCTGGCTGTTTCACAGGATTCCCCCTCAACCTCGCCACCTTCTTTTTTCTCCTCCTCCTCCTCCTCTTCTTCTGATGATGGGTTTGAGCTTTGGCTGCCTTCCCACCACCTGCCACCAGAGAGCGTTGTTGTCACCCTGAAAGGTGGCAGCGCAGCCAGGGCAGACGGGAAGGTAAACGCCGCCAAGAACCTGCCTTTCAGCAGCTGGTAGGCAGGGTTGTCCCGGAGCCTTTGCTGCACCATCGTTCTTAGCGCACTCAAGTCCGGCTGGCCGGACTCCTCCCGTTGCCCTCCAGGAGTCCCAAGAGATGCGGCACTCCGCTCCAGGGCTTCTTTATTGAGCAGCAGCGCAGAGAGTGTTTTTAGGCTACACAGAAAAGGTGGCAGGTAAGGCAAGCGGGCCTCTGGCGAGGGCACCCTCCCATCAAACCCTCCTTTCACCCACTGTTTCACCATTGCCACATCTTCTAGGGAGAGGAGGCTATAGTCTGGGGAGATCCTCTCCTCCCGTGGTCGTGGAGGGGCCGTGGGGCAGGCGTGGTTGGATTGTACCACTGGGTTGGGCGGGTCCTTGACATTGTCAGGAAGGGCAGAACACAGAGGGTTTCCCAAATTTTGATTCTGAGGGGCCAATGCCTCAGGGATCCCCGGTTGGGTGCTTCCTGAAAAAGGGGTGGTAGTCAAGGGGAGAACCGGAGGGCGAGCAGCAGAAGAGCTGCCCTGTGACGGAGAAGGACAAGGAGGCACATCAATTTGCTGAGAAACTCTTTCCTTCTGTGGACTGCTGGAAGTGGCGGTTCTTTGCAACAGAGGCCCGGGCTGTGATGTGTTCAATCCGGACACAACTGGGACCACACTCACAGTTGAAACTTTAGCAAATGATGATGCTTCTGCGGCCTGGCCCTGGTTTGGAGCTGCGCCGGGGCAGCGTGCGGGTGGATTCCCTTGACTAGGAATGCTCACAACCGTCATGGGAACAAGGCCCTGTGGGGTCAACATCCAAGTGACGGGCAGGATTTGTTTGGGAACGGCAGCAGGCTGGGGGGTCACCAAGGTGGGGACAACACTGCCTGGGTCTTTCTGAGAACCAAGAGGTCCCTGGGCACTGGAGCAAGGCATCTCCTTTGTGCCCGAGCTCACACTGGCGGGGTTCTGGGAGGCAGCAGGATTGGGAAGCTTCATTGCAGAGATCTGGAGAGGGGCTGGGCTTGGCGTTGGTAGTGGCAAGGCAGAACCGGGGAGCCCCGGAGATGTCCCAGGCAAAACACTTCCTGTACTGCAACTCTTACTTCTGTTACCAAAGGAATCCTCTCCTGTCTCATTCCTTGTCAATACCATTTCCTGCGGATCCCTGGTGGTCTCCTGCAGGGATACCAAATTGCTTTCCATTGTTGATGGGAGTGGAGTTCCACATGGAGCAGACACTGGCAACGGCATCCCTTGGGTATTTATGGGGCCAGCTAAAATGGTTCCCTCAGGTCCACTTGCCACTTGGGGGATGGAAGCTCTTTGTGGTTGGATTATCAGTGGTGGGGAAAGAAGCAGCTGAGGTGTCAGAAGGAGCCTGTTCTGCTTGGCTTTCTTTGCCTGGGACTCCCTCAGTCTCTTTTCTCGCAGGAGCTCAGAGACAGTTTTGGGCTTTGCAGCTGGACGGTAGGGCACTGCCTCCCAGGAAGAAGAAGCTGGAACAGGGCCTTCCTTGGCTTTCAGAGGGATGAGTTTCTTGTTCGAAGGTGGGTTGGCTGCCTGGAGGCTGGGCTGGGCTGGGCGGAGACAAAAAAGGGGCAGAGAAGTTACAATTAAGTTCAAGCTGGGGACATCCAGATATCTGCACTGGCCAACCAAGCACAGTAGAAACATCATATTCCCAAGGCCCTGAACTTCTACCATGTTATACACTGTGGCAGCTGATGGATTCCATGTCAGTGGGGTGGTAAAATTTGCTCCAAGTTTTAGTTTAAATCAGCGGTTCCTGAAGTTTGCTTCGATGCTTTAGATTTCAGCTCCCAGAGTATTGACTGTTGGCCAAGCTGGCTGGGGTTTCTGAGAGTTTACGCTAGACCAAAGCTTGGGAACCACTAGTTTAAACTTTAAAAGAGTTATCCAAGGTGCTGAACTGTATCTCCACAATAGATTCAGCACCTTGGACTTGTTGCCATCTGCCTTCAAATTATTTATGACTAATAGTGACCCAAAGACATTCCTAAATGGACACATCGTCATTTCACCAAGATATCATCAATTGGTGATTTATCAGTTTTAATACAGGATTTCTCCTCCACTCTTGAAGGGCTGAAATGTTTCTTCTAATGGTTTAGCCCCTGACACTAAGAACTAAGTAGGAAAGTTCCTAATATTTTTGGCCCTTCCTCTTTGCCTTTAGTTCCACTCACCAACAGGAAGTCTCTGAGAACTTCCCTGAAACTGAACTCAGCCCTCAGGTTAAAAAAGATTGCCTGTGATGTAAGCTTAATTTTGTCCCTGCCCTTCCTTATCTCACTCATGTTGTACGCCTTCAGCTTGCTTTTGATTTATTGTGATCCTATCACAGGGTCTTCTTGCCAAGATTTGTTCAGATCCAATTTGCCATGGCCTTCCCGAGGCTGAAAGTGAGGCTTTCCCAAGGTCACCCAGTGGATTTCCATGCCTGAGCAGGGATTTGAACTCTGGCATCCAGGACTCAACTCACTAAGCACCTTGGATTTAAAGGATAGCTCCACCTTGGGCTATCCTTTAAAATTCAGACAAAATCCCAGAAACACCAACCCCACTGTCAAGGAAGCCACTAGGCACTATTAGCTATGAGCAATATGCAGATTAAGTGCACTAAAAAAACAACTTCTGTTTGTCTGCTTGTGTGTCTATCACCCTGATTATTAATGTTCAACTCTGCCCCTTTGGGCGTCTCCCAAACCAAATGCTTGATTTGTTTCGCTGAGAATTCAAATCCTATTTATGTATTTTGCTAGGCTATGCTAATCTTTTTCATCCTTTTAGTGGCTACAAGCCTCATGTTGTAGCACAGGGAAAAAATAAATGCACACTTTCTACTAGTCATTGGATCAAGGAACTTACAGCCCCCTCATTCCTTGACAAACATGAACACAACTGCATACCTATTTGGATATTTGGTTGTCCTTCCCTGAACTCTACATGTAATTTTCATTTTGCTTCATTTTCATAGCTATAGTTTCATTATTTATTTATTTCAGATAACAACATTTTCTATAAAATTCAATCAAGTATAATCCAATTTATAAAAAATCAAAACAAAGTACTAACAATGTTAAATTATATCAGCATTAAAAAACTTTTCTGCAATTGCTACCTATCTTTGAAACAAACAATCATAATAGCAGGTCCTCCCATAAGTTACTAGGTCTTGATGGAGGATAATAATCCTTGTTATTTCTACTAACATAAGCCACAAAGGAATAAACAGGTAGATACCTTTAGGATCCCGTGCAAATGAGGCCTGCAAAATAGAAATAAAAGGATTTTTAAAAATTTAGCAGATAGATTTGGTCGATGCTCTCTGAAACTCTTCCTGGCCCAGCAGATCTGAAAAAAACAGTTTTTAATGAGGAATGAACTTTGTATATTCATTCCCTGTCTCCCAGGATAGGATCCAAGGTGGGTTTCCAGTAGTTTAAAACCAGATTAAACTAAAATCTTAGTTTATGAGAGATTAAAAAAAGAATGAGATAACATTATTTAAACAATGAATAAAACAGCTAAGACACGTTTAAGACAGAATTACTAATAAAAGATTAAAAAAAAAACAAAGCACCGATCTTCACAGACACTACTGATATACAATTTAAAACTCAAAGGCTGGCCTGAATAAAAAGGCTTTCACCTCCCTAAATCAAGAGAGGTAATGGTACCACTCTATTCTGCATTGGTTAGAACTCATCTGGAATAATCTTGTGTCCAGTTCAGGGCACCTCAATTCAAGAGGGATATGGACAAGCTGGAGCGTGTCCAGAGGAGGGCGGCCAAAATGGTGGAGGTTCTGGAAGCCATGAAGCCCTATGAGGGGCAGCTTAGGAAGCTGGGAGTGTTTAGTCTGCAGAAGAGAAGGTGAAGAGGGGAGATGATAGCCATGTTTAAATATCTCGAGGGAGATCATGTTGAGGAGGAAGCGGGCTTGTTTTCTGCTGCTCCAGAGACTAGGACAAGGAGCAATGGATTCAAGCTGTGGGGAAAAATTCCACTTAAACTTCAGGAAGAACTTCCTGATGGTCAGGGCTGTCCAGCAGTGGAAGATGCTGCCTGCATGGAGTGTGGTGGAGTCTCCTTCTTTGGAGGTTTTTAAGCAGAGGTAGGATGGCCATCTGTTGGGAAAGCTTTGATGTGGGTTTCTGCACGGCAGAAGGGGGTTGGACTGGAGAGCCCCTGTGGTCTCTTCCAACTCTAGGATTCTATGATTCTATGCCAGCAGAAATCAAGTGAAGAAGACTGACCAGGCGTCCCACAGAATTGAGCTCCACAGCCCAGGAGCAGCCATGAAGGCTCTCTTTTGCAGCCACACCCAATATGGCTGCAAAGGCAGTGGAACCAAGAGAAAGCTCTCCTCTGCAGATCTTAAAGGTCCCGCTGGATCTTGTATAGGGAGATAACATCTTTCAGATAGTCTGGAACTAAGCCGTTTAGGGTTTAAAGACCCAAAACTTTCCATGTTAATCAGTGGAATGGGATGGATCAGATGATTTTACAAAATCATGATGTTGGAAGAGACCTTGGAGAGATCTAGTCCAATCCTCTGCTCAATGCAGGATGCAACTAGTGCATACCTGACCAATAACTTCAATTTAAGGTAACAGCTAAAGAGGGAGTCTGTACCTGATCAGTCCTCCCCACATTCACGACAACAGAATTCAGGAGCTCTGACTGCCAAGACTTCCTCTTCTGGATGACTTTCATGCAGCCGTCAACATCAATACGCAGCAGCTGCCAAAGCAAATGTGCTGAATTAATCCTTAAGGCTTCACAAAATTCACAGCTTGGAAGGGGAATGCTTCAAAAACAGATCAAGAAGCCTGGGCTTCTCACTTGTCAAAACCCGAAATTTCTCAGTGGCATCTTTTCCATTTGAAGGGCATGCACAGCAAACGTGGCTAGGAGCTTAGCACCTCAGTTAAACCACCTGCAGGGACAAGTTTGGAATAAATGGTTGAGAAACCACTGGTCTTGGGCAGAAGTCTAGGGCCAGATGGGTGTCAGGGAGAATTATTCCATCTAGGTCCCAGCTTTACAGACCAGAACTATTGGATAAAAGGCTTTACAGTTTGCCTAATGTAGATCAAGACCACCTTGGCCAGCATGGCAACGATTATTCCCAGTGAAGATTATTTCAGAGTACAGTCAGCCCTCCACATCTGCAGATTTCATTTTTGCAGATTTGATTATTCACGGATTATTTGCTGTCCTCTCTGCTGACTCCCTGTGCCATTTTTAATAGGGACTGCAAGCCTCGTGAGATTGAGAAACTGCAAATGAGGCTCATAAGTCCCTATTAAAAATGGTGTGGGGCAGCAACAGAAGTGGCAGTAAGCCCCACTGGCCCCCCACTTCTGCCTTGGGAAGAAACCCTGATGCCTCAAAGGAATCCATGGTGGGTTGAATATGGTGATCATACTTTTTGTGAGTTAAATATGGTTTGGGATGACCTAGAGTTATAGACGGGTTTTCCACTTTCACAGGGGTCCTGTGCCCCTAACCCTCACGAACGGGGAGGGAAGACTGTACTGCATACACTCTTTGCCCAGGGGGGAGATGAGAATATGGTGGCAAAGCTTGAAGAAGCACTCAGTACCCACCTGAATGAACAGTGTGAACACGGGAGTACTTGTGAGGCAGGCAGACTGCAGGTACTTGAAGATGAATTCCGCTGGGGAGAAGAAAAAGGAAGATCATGGAGACAGAACAAAAATTGTTTTGCCAATTACCATGTCTTGGTATTGACTTTGCTGGTGGCTACTGTGATTTCTCAGCAGTTCCCATTTGCTGATTCTCTCTGTTTTTTGTTTATTATCACTATCATTATTATTACTTAATCTTCATTTATATCTCACTTTTTTCCTTGAAAGGACTCAAAGCAGCTTATAATACTTTAAAAAAGAAAACAGTTAAAAAACCGTGACATGCAAAAGTTAAAACACAAACAAGCAGTAATAATTAAAACAAAACTAAAATACATATTAAAACAACTAACATTTATGAGTTTTTACACAAAATTATGTTACACAAAACTACACAAACATGAACTCCAATAAACATTTCTAATAGAGACAAAAAGTAGTGTTAATATGCTAAATAAAATAAAATACTAAATAAACTAAAAAGAGAATCCCTAAAAGATTAATTTACTAACTAACTAATCAAAAGAACTAAACAGTAGCCTACTGATACACTTATACACAAGGGGTCACTGATCCACCCCTACCAAACTGCAGTAAGAAAAGAAGAGTTAAAAGAAGGCAAAATAATATTCTAACCATTATAGATCCAGGTAAGCAAAACTACTGACAGTCGTACGGTTCTGGTTCTCTCCTAAGGCCAAGCATCTTTTGTGAGAATTGATCATTATTTGAAGCACAACATTCTCATGCTGGGTGTGCGCGCACACACGGCCCCTGGATGGCCCCTCTGGTCTCTTCTGACTCTATGACTATCACACACACACACACACGTATCCTTCCCTATCACCGAGAGCACAATTACTGCTTTTGTGACCACAGTGTGTGGAATGGGTTTAAAGCGATGTTCTTTGGGGGCCAGGTCAAAAGGAGCAGCACCATCACGACCCCACACAAAGCAAGTCCTCTCCCCTGTCCATTCCATTATGTGGAATATATTGTGTACCCCTGGGAAATATCAAGTGCAGGTACAATGTCTTGGATACAGGTAACCTGACACAGGTCCATGGAATTCTTGTATTCAGAGGCTCCTTAATTTAGCTGCTAAGATGGGAATGGGATAGTGTCTGGCACTCCAGATGTTGTTGAGCTCCACCTCTCAACATTCCTCATGGTCGAGCATGCTGATTGGGGATGCTGGGACTCGTAGCCCAATGATATCTGGACAGCCACAGAATTCCCAATTCGATATGGAGGATTAGAACTAGGGGGTTCCCAAACCCATAGGTGTGGAATAACAATTAAAATCCTGCCCTTAGTGTTTAAAGTGGGCCGAGCAACTTGAACTGTAAGGACAATAGAGATGAGGCCTGTAAAAACATCTGGGGGCACCACAGGCTGTATGTTGTTAACACCTGGTTTAAAGATTGCAATCAGAACAGAACTTTTAACTGGACTAGAAAATTTTTATTTGGTTATATATTCTGAGAAGTATATTGAATGTTTTTTGTGTGTGACTTGTTTCAGCTCTCATCGAACAAGACAATATGAAAGGATTACTTTCATACTGTTACTTATTCACAGCCTATTTATTTATTTTATTAATTTACATCCTGCCTTTCTCCCAATAATAGGACTCAAGGTAGCTAACAACATATTTGAAGATAATATACATTAAAAACTCTTTCTATGTCTATGTGCCTTCAAGTTTCCTGTTAGGGAGATCTTATAAATTTCATAGGGTTTTCTTAGGCAAGGACACACTCAAAGGTGATTCTGCCACTTCCTTCTTCTGAATTATAGCCTACAGCACCGCTTAGCTTCCAAGATCAGATGGCATCTGGTGCCTTTAGAGTATTTACAGAGTCATTAATAAAGGCATAAATGTAAGAGATAGCTAAAAAGTGACTAAACAATTTGTAAAGTCAAAGCAGTAAACATTAAGAACATTAAAATTAATTAAAAGTACAAACCTTACAAACTGCACCTCACAGCATTTAAACTCCACCCCACTCAGTTTCTAAAGCCTGACAGTTTTAAAATGTTTTGACTTGCTGACAGAGAGTTCCAAAGTCTGGGAGCAGCCACCAAGAGAGGTTGCAGAGTAGTTTTTTTAACCTGCTTGAGAGCAGCTAGATTTCAGGTACCTTTGGACTTGGGTGAAGTTTCTCTCTTGACCCGGAGGGCCCAGTTTTGTACCATACTGCCTGCCCAAGGAGTCACAGCCATCATCAGCCGCCGGTAGAGGGTCGTTTTCGACAGCCCAGCCTTCTGTCCATAGCTTTTGTGTGCTCTGTCAGCTGGTGAGACTAAAGATTGCCCAGGGCCCGCTTGAGAAGCAGAGGCAAAACGCTTCTTTCTTCTGATTTCTCTCTGTTAAGAAATAAAAGGGGAATTTAATCATGTCCAAGAACTGAAAAGCATGTACAGATGGCTCTCCACATGTGTGGGTTTCATGTTCATGTATTGGATTATTTGCAAATTTTGTCAACCCCTGCCCCTCCATCACCACCAGCTACTGCCTGGCCAGATAAGGACAGCTTGTGGCCCAACTTCTCTGCACCACAAATCCTCTCTCAATGATCCCCAGACATTTTTTTGATCCACAGGAAGGAGATGAGAGAGAGTAAGAAGTTATATAAAGCCATTATGCTGACCTACCCTTTTTCTCTTTCCCTACCCTGACCTGATTTCGACCCTGGGTGCCTGCTCTCCCCACCATGCCTCAGCCCCCTTCTCTTTTATTGTTTAACAGTCCAGTTTATATAGAGAGACTTTTTTTGCCAATCCCAAAAACTTCTGCTATTTATATACTGAATATGTGGTTTTCAATACTATGTATAATTAATGTGATTTACAGGCCATTTTGTATGAACATAAAAAAGAACATCACATAATTCAAGTTAAGTTTTGAATCTTAATTTATTATCATTATTTGTGCTTGTTTCTAGTGTAACCCATGAGGAAGGCCATTCAGTTAAATGTATAGGCCTCAACATGTTGGGCTTTCTACAGAATGGAATAACTGTCTTTTTTAAGAATAAACTATACACTGTCACTAAGCACATGCAGATTCATCTCTTCTTTTGCTTGTGGAGTTTAATGATGCAAGTCTGGCTAAACACACTGGCCAGATACCTGAGATTCTTACATAAAGAATCACAGAAACACAGAGTTGGAAGAGACCACAATGGCCATTGAGTCCAACCCCCTGCAACCCCCCAACAAACACTCCAAGCACCCCAAGCAAATGGCCCGCCAGCCTCTGCTTAAAAACCTCCAAAGAAATATATAAAATATTGTCAAAAGATGAATACCTTAGAAAAATACGAGAGGAAGAACTAGTACAAAAAATAGATATTCAAGACTGGGGGAAAATCTGGAATCAGCGTCATTTAAAAAATTTATCCGTAAGGATAAAAGAGAATTATTACAAATTGGTTTGGAGATGGTACCTAACACCAGTAAGGTTAAACCACACAGACAAAAATCATTCAAGGGTTATGTTGGAGGGGTTGCCAAGAGAGATTTGGCACATATATTCATATGTGGTGGAATTGTGAAAGGGTACAGAAATTTTGGCAAATGGTGTTTAAAGAGATAAAAGAGATAACAGGAATTGATTTACAAATATGTCCGAGTATAGCGCTATTATCTATATTTGACAAGGTTAATTGTAGCCAGACAATGAAGGAGTTAATTACAAATTTATTAAATGCAGCAAGGCTAATAATATCAAGAAAATGGAAAATTCAAGAAGATTTTCAAATAAAGGACTGATATAAAGAAGTGTGGAAAATTGCAATCAATGATAAGTTAACATGTCGAATTAAGGTTAAAAAGGGATAATGAAAAGGAATGACTTTGAAGCAATACGGAAAATATTTGTGGAAAAGGCTTTAGCAAAAGAGGGAAGTGTCACACCTCCATAAGAAGAATTACAATTCTGGAAAGCAGAGTAAGCTGAAATATAATTGGTTCTGGGAATGGGCTCACATTTAGGGTTAGAGTTTATATATAGTATTAGCATAGATTGAATACAGTTGAAAAGAATAAATTTAAGAATGAAATTATTATAGCAATATTAAGTACAAGAAGAATGAGATTTAGATACATGAAATAAAAATATATAATTAATATGATATATAATATGTTGACTAAGTATACAACAATAAAAGATCTGGATATAAATAGTAATGTAAGCTATTCGTCTTGTGATTTTTCTCTTTTATGTTATTCATGTGGTGTTTTTGCTTTATTTTGTTGTGTTTTATTCTGTTATGTATTTTTTTTCTTTATAATAAATTTTTTTATTAAAAAAATTAAATTTTAGCACAAAAAAAGCCTCCAAAGAAGGAGACTCCACCACACTCCATTGAAGCAGTAGCAGATTCCACTGCCAAACAGCTCTGACCATTAGGAGGTTCTGCATAGGTTCAGGTGGAATCTCTTTTCCTGCAGTTTGAATCCATTGCTCTGTGTCCTAGTTTCTGGAACAGCAGGAAACCAGTTTGTTCCATCTTCAACACGACATCCCTCTAAATATTTAAACATGGCTATTACGACTCCTCTTAACCTTCTTTTTGTCAGGCTAAACATACCAAGATCCCTAAGCCTCTCCTCATAGACACTTACACATCTAAAAGACACTTACGCTTCTTCTCTGTAGCTCATAGCTATTTTTCCTCAACACGCTTTTCACATAAGCCAGGGAAACCCTCCAAGAATCCTTTGTACTTTTGGCATTCTGAAGAAGATGAGGGGGAAAAAGAAAGAATATCAGGAAAATAACGACAAAGGGGCAGAGAAGAGGGCAATATCCAACAGTTCTAGGCAAACATTTATGCTTACATGTTAAGATTATATAAAGTAAGTGGTATTTTGGTAGGAGCATCTGGAAGACAGCACAAAAGGTGACTGGATATCCTAAACAAATTACAGTCAGCCCTCCACTTTGCGGGTTTCATTTTTGTGGATTTGATTATTCATGGATTATTGGCTGTCCCCTCTGCTGCCTCCCTGGGCCATTTTTAATAGGAACTGCAAGCCTTGTGAGACTGAGAAACTGCAAACAAGGCTTGTAAGTTCGTCTTAAAAATGGTGTGGGGCATTGTGGAGATGGCTGTCAGCTCCACCAGCCCCCCACTTCTGCCGTGCGAAGGAACCCTGGTGCCTCAAAGGAATCCACCGTGGGTTAAGCATGCTGATCATACTTTTTTTTTTAATGTACTAAATATGGTTTGGGAGGGCCTGGAGTTATTCAGTTTTTTTTACTTCCACAGAGGTCCTGTGCCCCTAATCCTAGCAAATGTGGAGGGAGGACTGTATATCCTAAAAGAAAGTTGAAAAACAGGGGACAGAGATCCAGCTCATAGCTGTGAACTTTAAAGGGAGAAAGCATCACAGGGCAACCAAGGTTTGCCTTGATATCTGAGCCAAATAACAATGCTAATAAAGAAAGGAATGCCAGAGCAGCAATTTTATACCAGTTACTGCGAAGCAGAAATAGAATGTCATGTCCTAATATCTGACAGCAGCAGCAAAGAGAGAGAATAAGAAGTTTGAGAGTGAGAGAGAGGGTGAAAAGTGAGAGTGCTATGGACAATCTCTCAGAAAGGGTGGTCCTTTGACACTTTTGCTATCGAATCTGCCAATCTTTCCACCTTATTAGCTTTTTTGCAGTTAATGAACCCGCAGAGGTCAACTGCTGCCCACTGAAAGGATGCAAGAAAAAGGAAAAGATCATCTGACAAAATTCCCCATCGGTGGTGAACACCTCATTTAGAGGGCTGGTTCAGATTAGATACAGAATCAGAGGTAAAAGGAACAGTCTACTTCTGCTGCTCCAGGGCACTAAAAGAAACAAATGTATGTGCCTACGGCCATTTCCACACTATACTGTGATAGTGTTATTATTCCACTTCCAACCCCCTATGGAATCCTGGGATTTCCAGTTGTGGGGGGCTGTAGAATTCTCCGCCAGAGAGTTCTTTGGCCTCAGCAAACTACAAACCCCAGAATTCCACAGGATGTTGAAAATGCAATCATAGCACTATAACAGGGTAGGGTGGAAACGGCCTATATCTAAAGGGACAGGAACTTTACATCAGACAACCAAAGAGCTCTTATACATACTTGGTTGTCCTTCTCTGCTGACTCCTCCTCCTCATTATTCTGGTATGACTGCAAAACCCTGCAATCTATATTCATGGGCACATCTACAGTCAGGTGTTCATTTTGGTCAAGGGCCTCACTGGGGACCCGCCTCCGCTTTCTGTTCACATCGAAGCCTTTTGAAAGCAAAGTGACAGATGCCAGCTCTTCTGCTCTTGCTTCGGGCAGGTTTTTCCTTGTGGGGACCCACAGATCGACGCTTGGCACTTGCCAGTGACTGGCGAGTTTCCCTCTGCTTTTCTTGGTTTTCTCTGCACTGTCCTCCTCCTCCAGATCCAGATCTGAATTTTCGCTGCTCGAGTCTGTAGGGCTGGGGCTCCCCCTCCGGACACGCTTCTGCTTCCAGTGAAGTCTGTTCTCTGGTGCCTTCTTCCGGCTTTTCTTTAAAAACAAAATACCATTTTCTCAATTGTCTTTATCGGCTGACAACAGACCACAAAATTCTCAGATTAAAATTTGATAAGAAAGCACATGTGTGTGTGACTGTGGACTTGTGGCAACCCTATGCACTTTTCATAGAGTTTTCATAGGCAAGGAATACCCAGAGGTGCTTTTCTCAGTTCACAAATGGCTGCTTCTCATCCCGGAGAGAAGTGACTAGCGGGGTGCCACAGGGTTCTGTCCTGGGCCCAGTGCTGTTCAATATTTTTATCAACGACTTGGATGAAGGAATAGAGGGCATGCTCATCAAATTCGCAGATGGCACCAAATTGGGAGGGATTGCTAATACGCCAGAGGACAGGATCAACATTCAAAACAACCTGGGTAGATTGGAGAGCTGGGCCAAGGCTAACAAAATGAAATTCAACAGAGAGAAGTGTAAGGTCCTACACTTAGGTAGAAAAAATGGGATACAGAAATATAGGATGGGGGACAAGTGGCTGGACAGCAGTACGTGTGAAAGGGATCTAGGAGTCTTCACAGACCACAAGCTGAACATGAGTCAGCAGTGTGATGCAGCAGCCAAGAAAGCCAATGCAATTCTCGGCTGCATCAATAGGAGTATGGTGTCTAGATCGAGGGAGGTACTGGTACCACTCTACTCTGCTTTGGTTAGACCTCATCTTGAATACTGTGTCCAGTTCTGGGCACCCCAATTCAAGAAGGACATGATCAAGCTGGAGCAAGTCCAGAGGAGGGCGACCAAAATGGTGAGGGGCCTGGAAGCCATGCCCTATGAGGATAGACTTAGAGAGCTGGGGATGTTTAGTCTGCAGAAGAGAAGGTTAAGAGGGGACATGATAGCCATGTTTAAATATTTGAAGGGATGCCATGTAGAGGAGGGAGAGGGCTTGTTTTCTGCTTCTCCAGAGACCAGGACAAGGAGCAATGGATTCAAGCTGCAGGAAAGGGGATTCCACCTGAACCTCAGGAAGAACTTCCTGACAGCCAGGGCTGTCCGGCAGTGGAACATGCTGCCTCGGAGTATAGTGGAGTCTCCCTCCTTGGAGGTTTTTAAGCAGAGGCTGGATGGCCATCTGTCGGGAATGCTTTGAGGGTGTTCCTGCATAGCAGGGGTTGGACTGGAGGGCCCCTGGGGTCTCTTCCAACTCTACATTTTATGATTCTACGATTCTATCCAAGTCCTAACCAGGGATGAACCTACTGAGTTTCCAAGATCAGAAAGGACCTGGTGCCTTTAGGGTATTTAGGCTGTCCTGTAGAAAAGTATACAGTACATGCTGAAATGCTTAAATAGTAACAGCTGAAAAAAATCAGTTATGCATTGTTAACATTGTTAACAGTTAATATTGTTAACATCGTTCTGTCATAGATGAGCTAGTAAGAATGGCCAAATATAAAATTTAACTACTTGCTCTGCAAACATCTTGTTAGAACCTTTGAGCAAAATACCTAAAAAAGAATCAGGGGAGAAGCCTGGGAGAAACTGAATAATTGGGAACATTAAGTGTTTCCAAGCTCCTTAATATGGATCACAATGAAAGAACACATGCAGGACAGGTTATACTTAATATTGTTCTGGGACAGTATTTCAAAGGAATGAATTCAATAGAAAAATCAAACAATTAAAAATTAAAAAGCATCAAGAAACTTCAACTAGCAAACTTATGAAAAATACCTTAATGATAAATGCAAAAAATATTGTTCTAGGACAGCACTGATTGTTCACCATCACAATTTAATTTCAGAGACAGCAGTAACAGAAAACCGTCTACAGCTGTTGCTTTTAAACACTGGATGCAACATCTTTACACTAGAATAGGGAAACGCAAATACAAAAGGCTGCCCACTACAGAGCCAGGCCAATGGTCCATCCAAGCCAGTACTATTAGCTCTGACTGACAGCCACAGGTCTCAGTTGTTTCAGGATTTTTCTTCCCCAGCCCTACCTTGAGTTCCCAGAGATTCCATCCCAGTACCCTTCCATTGAAGGACTAACCAGCTCAACTCTGTTTAGTCTCAAGTTAAGGTGAGAAGGAAGAGAAAGAAACCAGGAGGAAATATTCTTAAGACCCATGTCAAAAATCTTACCCTCTGGAGCGGCAAAAAAGTGGTATTTCTAGGAATTAAATTTAAAACCAGTTTGGTCCATTCAAGCACCAAATCACACCTTCTTGTTGTGTGCCCTCAAATCGTTTACAACTTATGGTGACCCTAAGGCAAACCTAGCATGGGGTTTTCATGGCAAGATAAATCACACCTGCACACACCTTCCTTCAAAACAGAACAGCCGTCAAAGCTCCACAAATGCTGCAGACGGGCTAATTCCTCACCACTGCTGTGCTTTTGTTGTTGTTGTATGCCTTCAAGTCATTTCTGACTTACAGGTACCTTAAGGTGCACCTATCACAGGGTTTTCTTGGCAAGCTTTGTTCTGAGGGGGTTTGCTATGGCCTTCCTCTGAAACTGAGAGAGTGTGAGATTTGCTCAAGATCACCCAGAGGGTTTCTATGGCTGAGCAGGGATTTGAACTCTAGTCTCTAGAGTTGTAGTTCAGTGCTCAAACCAATACACCACACTGGCTTTCACTGCCCTGCTTATAATCCTACAAAGGAAGAATGTGAAGTCTAACATAGAATTGAATTTACCTTATAACCCAGTAGTCCTTTCCACTTGCTGAGACATTGAGATCCTGAGCGGTTGGGCAACTCGGAAGCTATTTTTGCCCAGTGTCCTAACGAGAGAAAGTCCTCATTTAATCAATACATTCTCTAGACAAAACTCTTTTGGTTACTTTTAGCGCTGGACAGAGAAAGAGAAGAGAAAGCGAACCAATAAGAAGCAGCAAAAACAACTATGCCAATAAAACCAATAAATTATTTTTTTAATTATAATTTGTTATAATTTGTGAGGTCAGCTTTGCTTTCCTTTTTAGGTAGTCACCTTGCTTTGATGCTTTATTGGGTTTAATTGTGCTGTGAGGGGATGTTGGGATTGGCTGGGAAACCGTGTGCTAGGAACAAGGAAATGTTATTGTAATAAACTGTGGTAAGAGGCAAACAGACTCAGCTGCAAAGGTTGTCAAGCTGAATGAGAAGATGGGAGGGGGGTGAAAGGCCTGGGAAAGGAGATGTCATGATTACCTATCAAACAGAATGCTAGCATGCATTAATTTGAAATGTTACAACTCATAAGGTACTGCAAATCCAATGCTTCTTTAGTGGTAGCAGCTGCCAACATGTGCAGCTGTTTTCTTTGATGTTTCTGAATGAAGCTTTTGAAACCTCTAAGCCTAACTACTCATCCTTAGAGCTATCTTGTGCATCATACAATTAAATAACAGTTTTGTAATTATAATTATTGCTACAGTCTAAGTGAAGCTAATAATGTGTCTGCCTCACAACTTGTACATATAATTCATGTGCAATCTTGGAAATGCCACCTTTGGTTCTAATTATAACCCCCCAGAAATGGGACTACGTTGCTTTTATTCATAAGCTCAATTTTCATCTCTCCTTTTACAGCAAACTCTCATGAGGCAACTTACAACAAAAATGTGAAGAAAAAAAATTGGCCATAATCCTAGATCAGCTACTAAGTTACATAACTACCGAAGCTGCAGCCCAACCTCCCAGTCCTAATGTACCAGGCAGCAGCTGCTGCAAGCAAGAAGGGTCTGTTCTCCTGTTGATCCGAATGCAACAGATTTACATTTATACCCCCTCACACCAGCAATCTCTGGTGCAACAATCAAAAGCAGGATCCCTGTCATAATTCCTCCTCACGCCAGAAACTGCTTGAGGGAGAGGGGTGGAAACATCATTCTGTTGTGTCAACAGAAGAACAAGCCCCTTCCTGCTCACAGCAGCTACGGCCTGGTCAGTCCTGAGTAGAGGACTTTCTTGATCCTTGTGTGTTCCCTTTCACGATCCTTATATACTGAACACATAGGGATAACGAATATGAACCAGCCACAGATGTGGTTTTTGCAGGTTATGCATTGGTAACTGTGAACATCGAGTCCAGCTAGTACAATTATGGACATGTAATAAATATGTAATAAGAAAAGGAATCAGATAGCAACACCTATTTACTGCACTCTGATCCAATAATGGAGCACAGAATAGCATGTTTAAAACAGTTACCAAAATAATAATACTAAAAGATTAAAAAAGAAGCCCAAAACTGTAACATAAAACTGAGATGAACTAAACCAAACTATTTATAGTAAAGAAAGAAATAGAGCAGGAAAGACTCCCATTTCGAAGGAAGGGAAATTCTCAGACAACCAAGAGCCAAAGTTTTTCTTCTGCCTCTGTTGCTCTTACCCACGCCGTATTTTTCCGTAAGCTCCACCAGCTTCCTTTCCTCTTGCTCACTCCATTTGCCTTTCTTAATGTTGTAGTGCAGACCGTGCAAATACCTGCAAAATCAAAGGGACGGGGGGAGGAAGATATCAAAAAGATCATTATGACGATTTTCTACAGACCACAACTTTGCAAAATTAGACTGTATAACATAAAAGGAAGACTAAACCCACAGACCTAGGTCAGTGGATCCAACCTGGACGGCACAGGCAAAAGTTGAAAAGCTGCTGACTACCAACAGCAAAGAGTCAAGGAGGACACTGACCTGTCACGGCACTGTAAATCACTCCTGCCGGGGACCTCCATCCGGATTTTATACCAGTCCCGCTCTCCGTACTTAGCAACTGCCTTCAGGAGCAACTGGGGGAAACAGAAGCACAGCTGGACGTGAACATGCTGTTGCCACTGAGATAAAAAGCAGCAGCACTACTCCTCCACTCTCCATTACTGGTACCAGTAGTGGAAGGGAAGCAGAACATCAAGGAAAAAGACAATGGACAGAGTTCAGTTAGGGACAGATGCGCACTTAAGTTCTCTTATGTGTGTGGATGTCTTCTTCTGGGCACTGCATGGGTTGGTCACTGCCTCCCTCTGCAGAGCACAGAGTCTTTCCCCTGGCCCTGGAGCTGCTTTGCACAGCCATTCTGTGCTTCCAGGCAAGCAGACAGGATCTGAAAATAATCGGCTATCTTCCTCCATAGCCAGACGTAAACTGATGACATCAGCACCAAGTTCTATTGGGGTCCTCCAGTGATCTCATCGCTGTTGTAATCATTGTGTGCCTTCAGAAAGCAAGTGCGGAACTGCAAAAAAGCTGGGAAACCACCCAATGGTGTCAAGGAGAAAGGAGAATGGACACTTGGAGAACCTTAGAGGACCACGGCCAAGAGCTCGGGAGGGCTGGATGCAGCCCAAGACCTGAGATTCCCAACTCCTGCTGTACTGGACTCCGCCCATTGCTGCACTAGACTGTTATAGCGCTATTATTCCACTTTCAACATCCTATGGAATCCTGGGGTTTGCTTTTTAGAGAGGGTCCTTTGAGCCCCCGGATTCCATAGGACGTTGAAAGTGGAATAATAGCACTATAACAGTCTAGTGAGGAAATGGCCTCTGACTTCATCAGGCAGATCACCATCCAGAAGGCTAACCCACCTTGAGAACTTGTCATGCTGGGGCTCTCCTGTTCCACCTGCCTTTTGTTCCCAAAAGCTGCCAGAGACCTGGCTCTATGGTGTTCTTGTGTTAAAAAGAGAAGAGGAACACACACATGTTGACATGCTGTGGCCATTTTGGGATTGGAGCTCTGACACCTGGGACATAACGGAGTGGGGCATTCCAGAAAAAAGAAGCAAAAGGTTTGGTTGTCTAGTCAAACGCACACTAGATGTGTGTCCACACTCAGAATGTAGGAATATTTGGTATCTATACCAAGCAGAATGCAGTGTAGCTAGTGCAATATATGAGCATGTGGTAGTAAAAAAGAGAAAAAAATATTCAGGATTCTCTTGTAAGGTAAAAAAAAAAAGTTACATTTATTGTTTCAAGAAGTCCATCTTAGATAAGGAAGAGATGACACAAAAAGACTACCTGAAATTCAGGTAAAGAACTCCTAAAATCTGGCTGTCATGAGTAAAGCATCCTGAAGCAGAAGTTTCATGGATGCTCTCATCAAGACAAAAGGGATATACAGGACTAACTAACTTTTGGGAGAAGAGAGAAGTGACATTGCAGGCAGGCAGGAAGCCAAAAGCCTTGAGTACACAGATCAAAGAAAGAAACAGAGAGGTGGGCATCTGAAAGGCTGCAAAAAATAACTAAAAATTGAAATGAAAGATGTTGGAAATGTGATGAAAAGGTGGTGTCGTTTTTTCATATGTGGTGGACCTGTAAGATAGCAAGGAAATTTTGGAAGGAAATGCGTGACAAAATTCAAAGAATTTACAATTTAAATTTTGAAACGAAGCCAGAGTTTTATTTGTTAAATATGCTAGAGCAACAAAGAGAGATAAGATCTCACCAGAAGACATTGTTATATTTGATAAATGCTGCAAGATTGACATATGCACAATACTGGAAAGAAAGGAACTATGTTGATATAAAAGAATGGAAATTAAAAGTTCTGGATATGATAGAGATAGAAAAGCTAACATTTTCATTGAAAAATAAGCCTATTCAGAACTTTGAAAGGGAATGGAGAGAAGTCTTGAATTGGATAAAGAAATAGCATAAGAAAAAGAATAAAGCAAGATTCTCTGTAATGCAAGGCAACAATGTAATAAGGCAACGTAACAAAGCAGCAATGTAAGATGCAACAATGTAAGATTATCCTTCAAATAGAAACTATGTAAGGATGGAATGTAAACGAGCAGACTCAACTGGAAAAAAGAAAAAGCTTGGAAGCGGGGAAGGGTTTTTTGTGTTTATTTTCATCTTAAACTTTAACAAAAATATTTAAAAAAAAGAAACAGAGAAATGAAAGAAAAGCTTCAGAGCTTCCTTTCACGCTATACAAGCACTGATGCCTCTTCGCTTGATGAGGAGATCCATCGCTTCAAAACTGCCATGAAGACCCTCCCCAAAACCTCCCCCCAGGAGTTCTTTCCACCAACAGGGGAAAAAAAGCCCTTACCGCATCTTCCTTTGGGGTCCAGGCTCCATGCTTCAGCTTGGGATCCACTCGCTTCGTCCACCTGTAGACCAGCTGGGCGGAGTCCCTCCCCTCCATGTAGTAGGCAACTGTGGATTGACAGAGGCTTTGATCAGTAGAGCTCTCGATTAGCATCAGATTTTCAGGCAGCGTCACTGTACAGGCACATCTTAGTTAACAAAACCTCTGACAAAGAAGCTTCCTTTTACAAAATCTTTTTATACAGTCAGCCCGCCCCATTTGCAGGTTTCATTTCTGCGGATTTGATTATTCATGGATTATTTGTTGTCACCTCTGCTGCCTCCCTGGGCCATTTTTAAAAGGGATTGCAAGCCTTATGAGACTGGAAAACTGCAAAGGAGGCTTGTAAGTCCCTCTTAAAAATGGTGTGGGGCAGCAGCGGAGGGGGCCATCAGCCCCACCAGCCCCCCATTTCTGCCTTGTGAAGGAACCCCGATGCCTCAAAGGAATCCACAGGGGGTTGAATAGGGTGATCATCCTTTTTTGTGTGTTAAATATGGTTTGGGAGGGCCTAGAGTTATTCAAGGTTTTTCCACTTTCATGGGGGTCCTGTACCCCTAGCCTTAGTGAACGAGGAGGGATGACTGTACTAGCATACGAGATATTGATCACTAACTAACTGAAACACTAACCTAAACACTAAACACTAAAACACTAAACACTAAAAGCACAAAAGGGTTTCTGACCCCTCAAGCCAAACTGTAATGAAAGACGGAAAAAGTAAAAAACGAAAACCAAAATTGCAATCATGATAAATGGCGGCAGCTTACTTTTCCGGTACGGGATGTGATTCCCAACCCTCATTTCCTGCACAAGCTGCAGGAGCATTTGGTCCTCTTCTGCGGTCCACTCGCTCCTCTTCAAGTCTTTGTTGTATGCTTGAAATTTTTGCAAACACTGGAAGGCTGTGCGCTGTGTCTGAGAGGAAACAAAAACAGAAGGTTGTTGTGACAATATGGATTTTTTTGGGGGGGGGGGTGGAAATGTTCTCACATTAATTAGAGAAATTAAGGTTATTTGGTTATTTGAGAGCCAGAATGGTGTAGTGGTTTGAGCACTGAACTACGACTCTGGAGACCAGTGTTTGATTCCCCACTTGGCGATGGAAATCTACCTTGGATGCTAACAGGTTCATGTTAGGTTCATGTCTGTTAGGTAGAGTCTTCTGCGTGCAATGTACAGTACAGTCCGCCCTCCACATTTGCAGGTTTCACTTTTGCCGATTTGATTATTCACGGATTATTTGCTGTCGCCTCTGCTGCCTCCCTGGGCCATTTTTAATAGGGACTGAAAGCCTCATGAGCTGAGAAACTGCATACGAGGTTGGCAAGTCCCTCTTAAAAATGGTGTGGGGCAGCAGTGGTGCCCCCTCAGTCGCCCACTTCTGCCTTGGGAAGGAACCCCAGTGCCTCAAAGGAATCCATGGTGGGCTGAATACAGTGAACATACTTTTTTTGTCTGTGTTAAATGTGGTTTGGGAGGGCCTAGAGTTAGTTATTCATGTTTTTTTCACTTTCACGGGGGTCCTGTGCCCCTAAACTGTAGCAAATGTGGAGGGATGACTGTATTATTAATACGAATATCACAATTTTCCATTCTTCCTCCGTTTACATTTCTTTACTTTCCTGTTTTACTTAAAGAAGGCTGATATTCCATTCAAATTACTTAAACCTATGAACCTACCATATGGAGAAGTTCATGTCTCTTCCCCCTCTTCTCCCCCCCCTTATGTTCTTTCTATTGTATATACTTGCTAACTTAAGGTGTATGACCATCAATCTGACCAATATAAGTAATAGTTTTCTTGCCTTTGTCCAGCGTATAATGCGCAACGTATAAGCTCTGTTTATGTTATTGTCCTACACTTGAGTATATTTCTTTGCAAATATTCCCTTACTGATTTCTAAGAAAAATAATTAAAAAAAACACATCAAGGCTGGCATATGTGGCAGTTAGGAAGTGAGACAGTCAACGTTAGGAGTCACGTAGTGCTGTGCAGTTAGGAATGTTAGGAGAGTTAATGACTCTAACTGCCTAAAACTCTCCTCGGCTACCATGACACTCCTCAGTCTTCTCTTTCCAAGCTAAACATATCCAGTTCGCTACATCATTTCTCCTAAAGCTCGGTTTCCAGAATTCTGTGTTTTGAACCCAGTAATACACACAGACCTCTATATTTTAAGCTCCTTCTGTAATCATAAACACGAGACTGCTTTTCAAAATAGGTAGTAGTATGCATACAAGATGACATATGGCCTGAAGCCCAGTGCCCACATCTTTTGTGGCATTGTGTTCAAACATTGCTGAAGACCCT
>CAOKZL010002760.1:0-197609 GCA_948472985.1 Iguana delicatissima | reverse complement strand
TAAAGCATATGCCAGAGCATAGACTGCATTGTAGATACTGTAGCTATGACCAGTCATGCTTACTTCAAAAACAGTTCTTGGGAGACTGTCCAGCCTCTCTTGCCCAGTGCAAGGAGAGTTCTCCATTGCTTCATTAGAATCAGAAAAAGAACATCTGAATGCCTCTTCCCAGAATACCCTGAGAAAATCATTTCCCTTTGCTGTACTAGGGTCGAGAGTCTGAAGGAATTCTGCAAATGCTGGCATTTCTATTGAATGAATTGCAAAAGATAAAGTACCATCAAAGGTTTGTATATCGAAACTCCTGTGAACTGACTGTGATGAAAAATCAAAGTGGGCTGTCCTAATCCACACTTTGGATATTGACCTGAGTGTAGTCCTTTTTTCTAAAATGACATAAACATATATCAACCATTTCAAATATGATATAGTTTGATGCTCTGCATTTACAACCACTGCACTGACTTTGGCATTGAGAAGTTCATAGAATATGGTTCGAAAGGTTTTAAAAGGTGTTTCATCATCTAATAACTGAGCCAAGTGTTTTGTTTTTCCTGTAAAAGCTGTGCAGATACCATCCTGGAAAAGCAATTTTTCCAGGGTTTGCACAAATTTTTCTCCATTGTCGTCATCAGCTGCCATAATCCCAACCCAAGTCCACTGGAAATGCAGAAGGAGTTTTACAATCCCTTTGTACTGGTACAGTTCATTGGGGACCATCCGATAGAAAGAAGAGTGTTGGGTTTTAACATTCATCACTGGAGCCAATACACAGTAGCCAATCTAGACAAAAAGAAATTGCTCTTTAACTGCAGAACTATTATATTGATTTTCAGCTCTCAAGTTTCGTCTACCAGATTTAGGATATATTTTTATCTTCACAGCCTCATCAATTTTTGTTTGCATTTTAGATGCACCAGTTTTGTTTCATAATACTTAGCAAATCAGGCTGGAAAGAGTTTTTATTGCTTTACAGTACATATGATATATGTAAGCTGTGAATCTGAAGATTATATTTCTAGCCCTAACAGTTGTAACAACATCCAAATGTTAAGTTGTAATGTTTTCTTTTTCACTGTCTGATTTTTATTCATTGTGTGTTGTGTGCCTTCATTCATTTCCAGCTAATAGACATAAGAATGTGAACCTATCATGGAGTATTCTTGACAATATTTTTATTCACTATTTTTTATTACTATTAGCAAGTCTTAAAAATGATTTCAGTATTTTGAATTTGCTATCTATTTCTTTGAGGAAGGGTTCTTGTTAGAAAGGAAAGGTGCGCTAGAACAGAAGTGAGAGATGCTAAGCTGGTCTGATCAGTCTTGCCCCCCCCAACTCTTCTTGAACTGGAAGATTCTTAGAGAAAAAAGTTTAGTTGAAACACTAATCATTTACTAGTTGTACAATTAATCCTGATCAGAGGATATGTACGGGAGAAATCAGAAACTTATTATCTTCACTTAGCAATGGACCATAAGATGACCAGAACATCCTACAGGTTATGGCCATGTGGACCTCTAAAAGGAAAATGATACAGATTTCCATTTTTCACCCAGTATGAAGGAACCATTTCTCTCTCTCCACACACACACACACACTCACACATACACAAATCTCAAGATTTGATATTTTCTTGGAGAAAACACAGGACCTCTAGTTAGTTGCACATACCTTGCCTGAGAGAAGGAAAGAATATCCCGAGGGTAACATGAAAAGTGAAATGTAGCTTAATACCCCCACCCCCAAAAGCATGGAACACCCACTTGCTTTACCTGTGCAATCTTGTAAATGTCAATAATTGTAGCCATGTAAAGGGAAATTTCAGAGTCAAGTCCTCCAATGGTAGCTATCAGATTCTTTTGCTTGTTACAATGGAAATTGGGGACAATCCTTTTCCAGGTGGAGAGAAGTTTCAGAGTGTTTTGGTAAGTCATCCTTGCATTGAAATAACTGTCATAGACATGGAAGCCAAGGCTGATATTTGGTAAGATTTTGGGGTTGCTGTTTACCTCCTTCACAGCAAATGCCAGTGCCAGAATATGCTGATAGTACTTCAGTGTTGGTCTAAATGTAAACGATTAGATATATGCATCTGTGTTTGTAACATGAATAAGACAGATATTCAATGGAATCTGTTGCAAAGCATTTCTTTAGGAAGGGTGCTTGACAGATGTTATAACAGGTAAATGTGCCCCTATCTGATATTTCAGATATCAGATATTTCAGTGTTGGACATTCCGGTCTTTCCTTGATGCTGATATATCTCAAATAGAAATAATCAAGCACTGACTATTAGACTTTGGAGTATCCAAGAAGGACTGCATATACCTTTCACTGTCTCCAGTTTCTGTTACTATGATGCTGACCTGAACATCTTCTATTACTTTCTTGGTTTCTAATACAACTAGGAGCAATTCTTTGGAGGAAGACAGCTTAACAGAAACCAAGACTTCTAGGGTAATGTGGTTTTGATAACTTTAAATTTACCATTGTGGTCTCCATTTCCCCCTTCTTCCAAGTGGCTCTTAAATACTGGGCATATACTTTATGGCTGATCTTGGCATAAAGGCCAGAATTTCACTAGATATTGAAAGTGTAAATAATAGCACTATAACAGTGTAGTGCAGAAATGGCCAAAGTCTCAGCTGACACTCACTTGAATCACTTCAAGAAATTCAGACTGAAAATTAACGACAGTCATGATGATGAAATGGAGGAAAAGAGAAACATACAGTAACATGGCCAGACATAAATCATACTGAAAAGAGAGTATTTCTGTCTCAGGAGAATGACAGATCCACATGAGATTAGTATTAGAAGGTGATTCACTCAGGTTTGTGACTGGGAGAGTAAAAGACTCGACTGAGATAAAATGCAGGAGCATGTATACAAGTAATCATAAACAGCACAAGAGATGCAGCTGAGAGGAAACTTAAATGGAAGGCGAAAATGTAACCAGAGGGAAGTGGTAGAAGATACAGAGCAATATCATATGGAGGGTAAGGCAGAATATAGAATTAATGAAAACAGAACTAAGCAAAATGAATTTCAAACCACCTCTAACAGTACTATGCAAAGCTATATATACACACACCTCTGCAAAGCCAGATAATCTTAAGAAGTGGACACACATTTGAAAGGCTATTGGTAACTCTTTATGTTTTTTGAAAAATTGCATACGTACATCAGTTCATTTTCAAACTTTGTACTGGGATGTTCCTCAAATGACATTTCATCAGACAGCATGTCAAACTGGGAGGAAATGGCCCCAGTCAGTAGGTCTCCTTTCTGATAATATTCATATGGCATCTGAAAGGCAACATTGAGGGAACACATCATGGTGGGTGGCTTGCCCTCAGTCTGAGATGCCAGCAACAAGAGAAAGAGCACAGAGAACACAAATATCCTTGCCATCTCCAGGGAAAAACAACCCAATATAAAATCAGTTTCTACACTGTATCCACAATCAACATGTCTTTAACATTCTTTCTTCTTTGGGTATGTATGTATTTTGATAAAAGGAATGGGTGGATGGTGCTCACTCAGTGCCCTTCACTTATTTTTGAATGGCAAGATTTATTTTTGTAATCGTTATTGATCATGTACTTGGTCTCAAAGAAATGAAAGCAATTGGAGATAATTACACAGTTTTAAGGAATTTCCCTGGAGTATTGTCCTGCAGATGGAGTGAAAGAGAAGGATAGAAAAACAGGTACTCATCACATTTTGTTTTCTTTTGTTTTAGTTTCATCATAACTAGAAGATGAGGGAATCAAAACGGCACCCAAATGGAAAATGTTACAAGTAGAGCAAGTCCATGAGTTGGAAGCAAAAGAAATGGACATATTTGACATATAGTCATATTCCACTATTTCTTTAATGTCTCGGACTAGTTTACCCCAGGTCTTTGAATATGACCCAAAGCCTTCTGCCTAATGGCTCTTCAGCTTAGTTCCTATCCTAGTCTTGTCTCTCTTGGATCACCTAATGTGCAAAGCAGCACTTTGGCAAAGCAGCTCCACATCTGTAAACTGAACAACTGTACGAGAAGTTTCACCCTTAGATAACACAACTAGGTTGCTGAATCGCAACCACCCCAAAAAATGGAGTTAGAGAAGCAGAATGAAAAAGCGCTACCTCAAAACTGGAACAGCAGATATCTGCCTGCAGATTACCTAGTCTTCTACGTATATTGGGAGAGAAAGCCACATGGATATCACATACCTGGCCTTGCTCCCTAGACCAAACTTATGAAATCTAAAGTCAGATGTAGAATCAGCAAGCCCTGTGCCTTGGCTGCAAAGGCTAAAGTGGACAATTGACATCTAATGGATTGAGGCACCCGTCTCCTGTCTCTCAGTTGAGTGAAGTAACACATGCCCAACTGGAGGAGGTCAAATGGCCTCAAGCTCATTAACCCTTTGAAAAACTCAAATTCCCTCCTGGAATTTTGATAGTCATGTCTAGTGCTAGCAGCTAAGGAGACAGCAATAGCTTGTGCAATCTGACTCCTCCAAGGTTCCATAGGTCTAATGCAGGGGAACTGGTTTGAGGTCTGACTCTGTGGACAAACATCTGAAATGCTCCATCTGTTGGTGGAAAAGAATATCAGCTATCTCGTTATCCATACCAGCTCTACATATCAGCTATACCGTTATCCAGACACATGGAGTGCTGTAAAGAAGATATTAAATTGCAAGCAGTTCAAGACAGAAGCACTTATCCGACATATTCTCTGAGGTCATTTGGAAGACACAGTGTTAATAATTGTTATCACAGCAAAAGTGGAGCAAGGAGTTAGCAAAGTCCCCAGCCCAATTTCTAACTGCCACTATAATTGGAAAAACTCCCAAAAGGTCAAATTTGCTAATAAACTAGCCTAAGCAATGCACATCTATGCTATCTAAAATAGACCCCAAATTCAATGGACCAAGTTTCATCAGAGAATACCTTAATTTGCAGCTGACCCATTCAAAAAGAAGCACCAATGAAGGATGATAAGAACTTTTGCCAGACTAGTAAATCCTCCTTAATGGCACCAGGTACCTTCATTCTGTGCTGACCTTTGTAAACTCCAGCAGTGACATCACAAAGACACCTGAAAAATACCCTGCCTGGAACAATCACTCTCCAAGCAAAATTCAAGTGATCAATTAGCGCCTGAAAATTTTTCAGAGTGGCTTTCTGAAGCCTCAAAAATTCTGACACTTTTGGAGACAAACTGTATAATTTTGCTTGTAGGAAACGATAGTACTGATTGAAGGTATCAATTTTGATACCCAAGAAAAATAAGGAAGTGCCCATTCCTTCCATTTTTTTTGTCCACAAGAGGAACTCCTAGCTTCTGAGTAAATGCAGAGGACTCTTCTAACAAAGTGATACATTGATGTACCAGCCCTAGCAATGAATAAAAATCAGAAACTTACTGTGGCCCACCTGCCCCATGTCAATATTGCTGTCAGTTAAAGGTGCATTCCAAACCCTCCACCTCTAACCTGTGTGTCATTGTCCCCCTTGAAAGTGTCAAGGGTGTAGTGCTTGTGCTTTAGGGCTGTTGAAATAGATTAAGATTCTTTAAGTAGGTCAGATGGGACATCAGGGCATGGCTAAGTCATAACCAAGGAAACTTCGGTGTTATTGATTTTGCAAATGTCTCTTTAATGACTCAACCTTCAGAAACAATAGCACCTGAAACTGACTCAACAGTGCAACTAATTGTCTTCAATCCACTTCTTTCTCCTTTGTTTCCTCACCTGCCCAGCCATTAAGGAGCTATCATGATTCCAATCACCTAAGGCTAAAGCCATTATCCTGTTGTAGACTCCATTGTCAACTTTGTACTGCATTAGTACCAGTATACATAGGGTATAAAAGATCCTGTAAGGTTAAACCCTGCCTCTTGCAGGCCTCCCTTGAGCTAATATTCCCCATTGTTTCATGGAGAAACTGGTATTGACTGTGGACCTCTGAGTCATCCACCTTTGGACTAATAACAGCAGAACTGTTGAAAAACTTTTTTGTTTTGTTTTGTTTTGAGATCTCATCTCTCTTCCTTAATGATTGCAAGAACTATGTGGGATTAGTATAAGCAGGTGTGTTAAAATTGTGGAACTATTAGGTTACAAGACAGAAGTTAAGAGCAAAATTCTCTTCATTGCTTTATTTTGACAATTTCCAGGCAAAGATCAAGACAAAGAGCAAATAGGTAATTCAAGAATACCTTAAACAGCATTGAGTGCCTCTTAGTGAGAATTCAACATAAATGTTTTCTTAGACCATTTTGCACTACATTATTATAGTGCTATTATTCCACTTTCAATATGTGGAATTCTGAGGATTGTAGTTTACTGAGGTCAGAGAGCTCTCTGGTTGAGAATTCTAAATGCCCCTCCCTAAACTACAACCCAGGATTCTATATGAGGTTGAAAGTGGAATAATCGCACTATAAAAATGTAGTGCAGAAATAGCCTTACTCTCCACCACTTGTAAGCATCCAAATGCCCTCTCAAAATCTACTATAGAGGAAAGTTTGTATGGGTGCATTGGAGGAGAAAGAACCACCTGTGTTTCACTGGTGAAACTATTCCATCTATGGGATAAGCATACTTTACACCGATGGTTGATTTTTTCAGAAGAAAATTTATCACTATATCAGAAAGGCTAATTTGTGAAACACGTTTGGGTCTACCAGTGCAGCTGTGATGATTCTAAGGAAAACCTGAAGTTGATCCATTTCTACTCTAAGGTCCTTTTGCACGCAACTTCAAATGCGAAAGGGCCATAGGAGTGATGCAGAATTGCAAGGACACATGATGTCCTTGCTATTATGCAGCACTTCTGTAGTGATCCCGCGGCAATCACACATTATATCAGTGGTTCTCAACCTGTGGGTCCCCAGATGTTCGTGGACTTCAGCTCCCAGAAGCCCCAACCACTATGGTAAATGCTCACGGCTTCTGGGAGCTGAAGTCCACGAACATCTGGGGACCCACAGGTTGAGAACCACTGCATTATATCATTTTTGGGTTTTTTCCAAAAATGATGTGCGATTGTGCATTCCTCCTGTGTCCCTCCCACACTTACCTGGTGTGCGGAACCTCAGGAAGCATGATGGCTATGCTTCCTCCCCTAGTCCAGCCTGGGAAAGTACCCAACTGCGCTGCAGTAGGAAGGGGCGGAGCTATCGTGCTTCCTTCTGTCCAGCATGGAGCTGGTGAGGAGGGAAGCACAGGTGACATGATTCCCTCCCAGAGGAGGCTTTTCTCACAATTCCTGTGTGATACCAGAGACAACAGGTAAGCTGTGAAAAAGTCTTAAGAGTCACCAGTCTATTTCCAAAATTCTAGACCAGCTACTTAGCCATGTGTGTATAACTAAGTAATGTTTCCTGATCCGAACATGAAGCCCACCTTAACAGCTAGCAGCTGCAGGAGATGTATGAGTCTTTTTCAACTGCCACTTGGGGTGCAAAAAGGAACATTTTTCTACTCTCCCCCATCAATGAGCAAGATTGCCATAAAGAACTGTGACAGGGACCTTGATTCTGCCTGTTCCACAGGAGATTGCTCAAAGGAAGGCTATGAACAGCAGTCACTGATTCCCCAGTGACAGAGAAACAGACCCCTGTTGATCACAGTAGCTGCTGACCGGAAAGTGTGGATTGGAAGGGGGGCAGGTTGGAATTTATTGCACAGCATCATATAGGATTCTGGCCAATGTTTTTAAATGAATGTATTTTAATTAAATGTTTATTATTTTAAAACAAACAACAAAAGCTGAACACATAAATTACTCTCACTACTGTAACTACACATTTATTTGCCTATTTTTTTTTTCAGGATGAGCTACCTGGTGGTCTCATTTTCTCACTCAATAACCGATGAAGAAATGTTTTGTATCTTACTCAGTTGTCTCCATCCCACTGATTCAGGTACACTTCTTTAGGAATTCAAAAATCACAAGAAGCTTGGATTTAAACAAACCAATCTTTGTGAACAAACACTAAATCATACATTACATTTCTAGTTTGTGCTCAGTTAATAACATATGGTAATAATAGGGAACATAATTTTCATTTAGTTTATTCTCTGACACAAAAACCAACTATTTCAAAAGTTGTTTCCCCTTCGAGAAGATTATGAGAGGTCTTTTATTAGTGTTTTCAATGATATTTTGCATTTTTTTCCAAAATTTTTGTTCACATGAAATACATATTTTGCACAACACAAAGGTGTTTTTGCAAAATTCCCACATATGAAATATGGTAAAAACAAACAGACAAACATGCAAACACTCTCACAAAATGATGAGGCATGTCTGCACACCTATTCTTGTCAACAAGAAGAACATTTTTTTTGTTACATTTCTATCTATCTTTCAGGATGTTATAAATGTCAGTAGAAATCATATTTCATCTGTGGTACAGAGTCAGAGGTAGAGAGTTCCAGAACAGTTAATAGCAGCTAATAAAAATCAGTGGTACAATTAAGTGTTACCTTATATTTTCCTCTTTATTAACTGCTCTTTTTTGTTCAGCTCTGGCCTTAACACAATAATATAGCATTTGGGGAAGAAGATACATCCCAGAAGCCCAGCACTGGAGGCTAAAATAGAAAAGACCTCCACAGCTACCATGTATTTTCCCTTGGTGTTCAAGTATGTTGGAACAAAGGATAACCAAACACTGCAAAACACCAGCATGCTGAAAGTGATGAACTTGGCTTCATTGAAACTATCAGGAAGCTTTCTGGCAAGGAAAGCCACAGAGAAACTCACAAGAGCCAGGAAGCCCATATACCCCAAGGAAAAATACAACATAGTCACAGAACCTTCATTACATTCCAGGACAATTTCTGTAGCCATTGTGTTCATGTCAAAGGCTGGGAAAGGGGGAGCAGTAGTCAACCAAACAATACAAATAACTGCTTGAATATGAGAGCATAGAAGGACAATGGAGTTGGACACTCTTTTCCTCACCCATTTCCTCATGCTGCTTCCTGGCCTGGTGGTCATGAAAGCTACAATGACTGTGATGGTTTTTGCCAGCACACTAGATACAGCCACTGAGAAGAGGATGCTGAAAGCTGTTTGTCGGAGGAGACATGTCACTTTCTCAGGCTTCCCAATGAATAGAAAAGAAGAAAGGAAACAGAGTAGGAGGGAAGCAAGGAGAGTGAAGGTCAGATTTCAGTTATTGGCTTTTACAATGGGAGTATTCTGGTGCTTCATAAATGTTCCTAATATCAAAACAGTGGTCAATGAAAACAAAATGGAAGAAATGGCTAAACCTATGCCCAAAGGCTCCAGATAAGATAGGAAGGTTATTTCCTTAGGAATGCACTGGTTATGTTCCACATTTGGGTAGTGATCTTCTTGACATTCAGTGCAAGAATCCATGTCTGAGGAAAAGGAGAGACCGTTTTTAGGGTTTGTTCATTTTTTAAAAAAATCTGATGCTGGAAAAAGAGTACAGCTAGTAATGGCTGAGGAAATAACATTTTAAAAATATGCTAAATAACCTGGAAGAGCATTACTTGCATTATTGACATCAAAGCAGAATTTGATTCAATCTCCTGCACTAGATTTTGAGACAACATGGCCTCAACGTCTATAGATATGACTCATTTTCTCATCAAATTCCTGTGTAATAAATCCTGTATAATTCAGATACAAGGCTTTGTTTATGGTGATAAAGCACATAATCCCACCCCCTACACAGTGCCATCTACGAAAGGGGTCAAGTAAGAAGGTATTCTGGTCACTTTCTTGTTTAATTTGTACATAAATGATACCGTTGTTTCTTTTTCATTGTCAAACTTCCATACCCTAAAGATAGCTCTAAAGAGGATCTCTAGCCTAGTGTATTCAGGCAGTGTAGCCATTGAATCACAGGTGGGATTGAGAAGGTTATTGGGGAATAATCTGAACACTGTGAATGAGAACACCAGTGAATTATTATAAAACAAAGGTAATTTTTTCCCTGGAAGTTATAAATATTTTTAATAAATATACTTAGATTTGCACATTATAGAACAAGTTACATATTCAATGCACATATTCAAACATCTGGGGATAGTATTCCAATCTACCAGGATGTGATCAGTTCAGCAAAACTATGCGAAAGAAAAGGTATGACAAGTATTAGGATCTTACTGCCCTTTTTTTTTTTTTTTTTTTTTGAATGAAGAGGAGTTATTTTATTCCCCTGGTTACTGAAGTTTTTAAAGCTAAGTCTATAGCCCAATTGCTTTCTGCGATAAATATTTGGGCTAATACCAACTCTATACCATTAGAAGTTAGGTAGTCAAAGTTTCTTAGAAAAAGTTTCTCAGTAGATAGCTGCTTTGTAGTTAAAAACTGGCTTTACAATGTTTATATAACGGCTTGGCTGAAGAAATGGATTTATGGGTTGTGGTTGCGTTTAGCTAAAATAGCTTTGCCCTCATTAGTTCAGACAGATTCACACAGCAGTAGCTGGCTGAAAGTTCTTAATCTGAGGCTAAACCTAACTGATCTTTCATCTCAACAACTATGTTGGTTAGATATGAAACAATGGTTGTTGGATACTGAACATCAAAATAATTAGTCTGTAGAAGGATTTCTCAACTAAGGTTTCATGGAGACATAGGGTTTTTCAAAGGGTTCTGTAAGAAATTGTGTCTGAAAAAAAAGGGGTACTATTATTATTATTATTATCATCATCATCATCACCATCATTATTTTTATCCTGCTTTTCTTCCCAATGGGACTCAAAGCGGCTTACAACCATTAAAAGAACGTAATTAAAAACTACCATGTACAAAAGTTAAAACAAAAATTAAACCACAATAATAATTAAAACATGTTAAAATATATATAAAACCAGCATTAAAATATCAATTAAATATGAATTAAATGACCAGCACCAATAGAAATTACATACAAAATGCCTGCTGGAAGAGGAATGTTTTTAACTGTTTCCCGAAGGTAGGCAGGGAGGGTGCCACTCTAACCTCTTTAGGCAGGGAGTTCCAGAGCCTGGGAGCAGCCACTGAGAAGGCCCCGTCTCTCCCGTGTTCCCACCAAATATACCTGTGAGGGTGGTGGGACTGAGAGAAGGGCCTCTCCCACAGATCTCAACACCCGGGCTAGTTCGTAGAGGAGGCTACAGTTCTTCAAATAACCTGGACCTGAGCTATGTAGGGCTTTAAAGATCATCACTAGCACTTTGAATTATGCCCAGAAACAGATTAGCAGCCAGTGGAGCTGTTGCAGCAGGTGTGTTGTATGCTCCCTGTAACCAGCTCCAGTTAACAACCTGGCTGCAGCTCTTTGGACCAGCTGAAGTTTCTGAGTACTCTTCAAAGGCAGCCCCATGTAGAGTGTGTTACAGTAATCTAGCTGGGATGAAACCAAGGCATGTGTCACCATGCTGTAGCTATAATTTTTAGGCAAGGGATCCCTGAGACTTGAAATATATTTCAAGAGATCCTTCTGGATAAAAAGTTCAAGAAAGAATGATCTATAGTGACAAAACTCAGCTCTTGGTTTGGACAAGAGTTCATCTAGCTTTCTTGATTCCTCTCTTTCCCATTTACAGCATTTAATATACACTGAAGTAGGAAAGTCTTCTCAAGCACACATTTGAATGAGCTTGGAGGGAATATAATGCCATCCAAACCTAGCAATTCCCCTAATCTTTAAGGTATTTTGTATTATAGATATGAACATAATACCTGTCTGCCAAGAAATCTTCTTGTTTGGACATGGAGTGCAGTCATAGCAGCAAAATACCTCCCCTTCTTTCTTCTTCTTCTGATATCCAGGATGACAGTGGTTATTACACAAAGAAAGAGGCACCACCTTTTCAGGAAATATGAAGAATGAGCAGTGGCATTTCTATTTATGCATAATGCTTGGCTTTTAGCAAAACCATTGCCAGAGCAAAAAAAAAAAAATATTACCATTTTCATGAAAATTATTTGGACTAAAATGCATGTTAACATTTCCATGTTGAATTTTTTTTTTTCAGATCAATGAAAGAAATTTCTTGGATGCAAGAATCATACAGTCCCAACTCAGCATTTCTTATTTTTATATCTCTTATTTAGGACGATTATACGCTTCTAGTCATACAGAATCTGTTGGATGACTTAAATGCTAGCTACACATAATGAAACAAAAGCACAAAAATCATAATTTCTAATGAAGAATAACATTAGCACTAGAGCATTCCATCAATACAAACCCTCCACGGAAGCACCCCATCATGTCAAAGTTCTCAACAATAAAAGTGGCAATGCTATTTCAAAACTAGAGTGTCACCACCGAAATGTCCCTGTCTCTAGTTTTCATGTGCTTCATACCATTTATCAGGAACTCATGGAAAAAAGACTCAGAAAATGATTAGAAGATGTAGCCAGGTACATGTAAGAGGAAATTATCCTTCAGGTAACCTGAGCTCAGCTGGTTATGACCAAAAGTTAATATGAACACTGAAATGGACTGAGAAATAAACTGCATACTTCAACCAAGAGTATTTTGTTTTGGTCAACTACCACCCACTCAAAGATTTGCAAGTGTACGGGATGTAGATGAAATAGAAATCTGCTTTTATGCAAACACTACTCTCAGTTGTTAGTTATTTCATGTCTTATAAAAGAGTGAGAAAAAGACAGAGTGAGGCTTTTTGATCACTTACAACACCAAGCCCTATATGGTTCAGCTCCAGGTTATTTCTCCCTTACAAACCAGCCTATGCTTTGAGATCTGCCGAGGAGGCCCTTTTTGCCTGTCCCACCACCCTGGGCTTAATATAGTTAGAGTATCCTCTTGGTTGTTTCACAAAAGTCATAACTGTTACCTAACCATGGCAAGATAACTGGCAGAACAAGGATCTTAGACTAATCAGGTACTGTGACCAACTTTTTCCGATTAGACTAAAGTGCAGAGTGCTTTTCCTGCCTGCTCTTCCCCTGGCATTTGCCAATGTAACAGTGAGGAGCTCAGCTCTAGGCAAAATTATCTCCTCAGTCCTGCCTGTTAACAATTTTGCCATCACCATATCTATGGAGGTCTTGTTTAAGACTAGAGGCACTAGTTTATATAACTTAAGAAACCATTAAAATGAAGGTAGGGAAAGTGATTTCCATGTAGCTACTTTTTTTAGGCTCCCAAGGACCTCCCAGCCTTCCTAAATGTTCTTTTCTGGTTTGTTAACACTAAAACACATCTAGTGGGTTTGTGCGAGACAATTTTACAATGTCTTTTATCCTCCAGCTGTTTATTTAACGAGGGAGTAAGATGAGAAGGTGATGGGTGAGAAGTGAGGCCCTCTAAGACCAAGGAGTTGGCACTATGGCACCCAAACGTTTGGCAGTTGCCCATGCTCTACCCTAAACACACCAGTTTACATTAAGAACAAGATTATGGGATATAGAACTGTTCAAATACTCAAAACTGAGATTTTGTTGTGCTTGTTTCTCTCTTTCTCTCATTTAATTTAAAAAATCCCCCTGAGGTGAGGTAGCCAGGTTAACTTGTTGGAGTAAAAGTAACAAAGGTCTCATGACACCACAAAACCTAACACATTTTATTTAACAAAAAGTATTCATGGTCTCCAGACCACTTTGTGCATCTGACGAGCTGAAGTCCACAAAATCTTAAGCAAAATAAAACTGGTCAGTTTTTAAAGTGCCAAAAGACTTTGTTGTCTTTTACACAAAACTTTTTTTTCCACATAGAAAATACATGAGTATACCATATTGCTAAAGAGACAGATGCTCTGAGAGTATAGAGTCTTATAAAAGTATCATGTGATAATACAGACAAAGCCATCACACTGAGGTAATTGTAATTTGAATACCTCGTAAACAATGTATGTTATTGACAAAATGTCCTATACACAAATAGACCTATAGACAAATAGACTTATTTACTTTTCCCCCCTCTGTAATACATTGCTTTCCTCACTGTAAAGATACGATAGTTTCAAACAACATTAGAATCAGAGATCAAGATCCTATAGCTGTATTCTTTGTCTGCTCTTGCTCAGGGAGGTCAGGTGATGGAAGGTGAAGGACTCCATCTCTAAGCTGCCGGCATCTTAACTACCTGGCTTCCATGGAGCCTGGGAACTATGGAAGTGCTGACTTTGATAATTGTCTTGAAGAAAAAGCATACTAGTTGGTTGTCATAAACAAGATACGGGAACAGAGAACAGACCATTCTAATATTCTTTCCTTGAAGAAATGCATGTTCTCACTCAGTTATCTTAATTGACTTTTGACACAGTTCTTACAAAAAGACAGAATGACTTGTTTAGAATTGCTTAGGAAATTAGAAATAAAACACTAAGTGCTTGGAAAACTTTTTATTCCCAACAGAGAAATATATGTATGAGCATGCAAAAATAATTGATAATGGGACAGACAGACAGATACACTTGGCTGTACAATGTAGACCATTTTATTTAAAAAAACCATGCAAGAGATAAAACTTTCCTTCAATTAAAGTTTCATTTAATGAAATGAAAATTAAAATTTTAGTAGCATCTAACCTGGTTAAATTTTCTGGGCCATACGATAACATCCTGATTGATGCTAAAATCTTTTCCAGGTGGAGCCCAAGTATTTATTCTTCCAACTCGCATTCTGGCAAATGAATTATTGGGGAAAGTAATCACATTTGTAATGTCAAACCCCATTGTAAATTCTCCATTCTCGTTCAAGAACACCCTTTCTCCAGCACTGTTGTTAAAAGAGAGATTCCTCAAAATAGGATGGAGCTAAGGGAAGAGCAAGAGAAATAGTCACAATAAAAACAGTCCATCATGGCTGGATATTAAAATAGCACCACTTTGTTGCTTTGCCTTACAACTGAGTTATAAAACATATTATTCTAAAGCAATATAACTGTTGCAGAATAATATCCATTTCAGTTTTACATGTGGAAGTTAGGAGAACAAAATATGGAACAGTACATTGCTGGCATTTCATTTGGATCCCACTTTTTGGTCAAGAGTTCTAACTGTTGACATAAAACTGAGATAAATTTGAGGAGTGTAACACTGTACCCACACAAAAATCATGCTATTCAATGCTATTCTATCATCTGGGATGAAATGAACAGATTGCACCTTGTGGTGGCTGCTAGCTACCATATTAAAGGGTAGTGAACTTTAGTCTGAGTTTCCACAGATCTACTGGAACTGCTGAACCTATTTGGGGGATACCGTTCAGCATCTGGGATTGCACCTTTAAACTAGATTACTAGCCACTAATGGTCACATCTCAGTGTAATTCTGAGATTTTTGAAGCAAAGGTACATTGTAGATGCATTAAATTATTGTTCTCTCATATTGTTCACGGCAACTGAGGAGAATCTTCAAGAGAAATTACCTGCCATGGCTGCAGATTTTTATGTTCTAATCTCTCTCTGGATTCCTTCAGTCTAGTTTTGTCTTGGGATTTATACACGCTATGTACAGCGTAAGCCAAAGCATAGACAGCGTTATAGATACTGTAACTTTGACCAATCATCCTCATTTCAAAGAAAGGACTAGGGAGGTTCTTTAGCTTTTCTTCTCCAGTGCAGGTTTTCACACTATCCTCATTAGCTGTGGGATTTAGAAACGAACAGCTAAAAGTTTGCTCCCAGAATGTTTGGATGAAGCCATTTTTCCTGTTCAAATGGGGACTCAGATTCTGAAGAAAATATTGGAATCCTGCCACCTCTTCTGAGTGGGCAGTGAATGATAAGGTGCCATGGAACACTCCCATATCCCAGTCTCTGTGCATAGATACCACTACAATATCCAACTGGGCTGTCATAATCCACACTTTACCAAGTATTTTCTCATAATCTGATTCTTCTCCATGTAGCAAAATCTTCAGAATTAACATGGTAATGGTATCTCCATGGACAACACAAACATTGGCTTTGCTTTTCATAATATTGAGAAGTGCTTTGTTCCAGTTTGCTTGTGCATTTAAAAATTCAGTAAAAAAGATTAATTTGGAAATTTTCTCTGTGAAGGCAGGACATATACCATTATCATAAAATATCGATAGAATGTTCTTCAGAAAAGATTCTCCACTGTCTTCATCTAGGGTCATTAGACCTACCCATATCCATTTGAAATGCACAAGTAGCTGGACAATCGCCTTGTATTGATGACTGTCATTTGGAAGCATTTGGTAGGAAGAGAGAAAATGGGACTGAGCCCTCATCTCAGAAGCATAATTGCCATAGCTGAACTAAATGGGAGAAGAAGGGTAGTAATTATTGTTCTATGGGATTAGAAACCTACCACTGCATTTGTTGCTATTTTATAACTTTACAGACTACTGGCTCAAATTTTTGGAAAAGACAGTCTTGAGTTCCATAAGACAGTGGTTCTCAACCTGTGGGTCCCCAGATGTTTTTGGACTTCAGCTCCCAGAAGCCCTGAGCATTGACCATAGTGGCTGGGGCTTCTGGGAGCTGAAGTCCACGAACATCTGGGGACCCACAGGTTGAGAACCACTGCCATAAGAGATTCTATGTGGTTTGACATTTCAAGTTAGATCTAAACATTTGGGTGCAGCATAATGTTACTGCACATAACCTACTAGAACTGGAGCAGCATGGATATGTACCAGTTTCTCCCACTCCAGCTACTATGGAATGTTGAAACTATTGTGCCAAGAACACCATGCATCTTCTTCAACAGAAGAGGTTTTGCAGGTGTTGTGGGAGCTGCTATTATTCCACACTTGTGCTGAGAATGAAAATGCAACTATGAGCCTTATAAGAGAAATCAGTTCCCTACCTGCAGGATCCCTGAGCACTGGCATAGCAAAATGATTGAGTCCTGAGGCACTGGGCTTCATGAAATTTTATCACTTGCTTTTGTTATTTTGTGATACAGTTCTGTGAACTGTAGCTATGTTTCTTTTGGCCTAGGTTCCATCTGTGCTACTGCCATAGACCTTGATAGGAAAAGTTGTGCTGTCTTTCTTTCTTTCTTTCTTTCTTTCTTTCTTTCTTTCTTTCTTTCTTTCTTTCTTTCTTTCTTTCTTTCTTTCTCTCTTTCTTTCTCTCTTTCTTTCTTTCTCTTGCATGCTATGGCCATAGTGCCATTTCCACACCGTTGTCTCAGACAAGGACAATAGTGTACCATTACCCCTTTCCCCCTCTTCTTCTGGCTTTAGCATTTACAGTGTGGGAAACTACATATGACTTTTCCCTACTCTCACCCTCAATAGACTGCAGTCCTTGCTTGAGAATGCACCAAATGTCTCCTTTTTCCTTCCTATCCCCTCTACAATGATGAACAGAAGTGATCTTGTGCCACCCATTCACCATTTTGAAGGGGAAATGGAGAAGAAAGAAAGTACTTGGGGAATTGGGGAACTGGGTAGGATTTTTTTTTTTTAAAAAAAAATGGGGACTGTTTTGGACACCTGAAAATTGCACAAAATTGTATATGAAAATTTCACAAAATTTTTAAAAAAGTCTTTTGTCATTTCAGGGTCTTTGAGGAAGTCGAAGATTTCAGGGCCTCAAAAACTTTAGTCAGGGAGCCTGCAGGCCTCACTTTCTCCACCCTTGTTGTAGGGTGACTATCTCCTGAGGTAATGAGGTCTTAACTCACCCACCTCAGCTGAATCCTTAGACTATTGAATGATGTTTATAATTCTGCCAAGTGACAAAGATATTTAAGATTTGAAAATGCCCTATCTTTGTTCAGTATCTTCTGAACTAACCATTTCCATTATGGATAGCTACAATAAATTTTGATGAGAAGGGAGAACTTACTATGCTCGTAATTCAGAATCTGGTCATGTCAAAACACTGTGACTTTATCTCATGTACTGAATAGTGAAGTTCTATTACATTTACTTGTAATTTAATCAAAATATGATGTTCGTAATTTCTGAACCCGTACCATTTGTTAAGAACCACCCCTTGGGTCATACACCTCCCCAGTTTCAGTAGAGTTCATAATCCATTGCTTTTCAGATATACTTATACCCTTACAAAAACCATGCTGCTGTATGATTACTGAATGAGTGAAGAAACATTAAAGTTTAAGGAGCTTAAAATCAATCTCTTCAACCGAATATTAGCACTCAAAAAGTCATTTTTGCAAATTTGCTTGAGTTTGATGGATTACACTTCATCCTGGGCCCTTTTCGCACAGCATTTGCCTCCGAAGTGTCGCACAATTGCAAGGAGCGTTTCAGGTGACGTCCTCACAATCCTGCGATGCTACCAGGGTTGGCAGGTGCCGATCATACACTATTTCATTTTCGGCTTGTAGCTGAAAGTGGTGCACAATCGTGCATCGCTCCAGGGCCCCGCATACACTCACCGTGCGTGCGGAGCCTCCGGAGCTGTGGCACTCGCTTCCTACCCCAGCGCAATCTGGGAAAATACCCAGCTGTGCTGCGGAAGGAAGAGGCAGAGCCTGCCGGTCAGCAGGGAACAGCTGAGGGGCTGGAGTAGCGGGGATGCAAAAGCCTCTTGCAAAAGGTTGCTCGTGTGATACCCGCACCCAAGCTCCGAGAAAAGGTAAGTTCCGGAAAGGGCCTTGGATATGCACCGGTCTTTTGTGACTTTTGTCAGACAACACTTTCCCCAACGAAATTAACCTGTTGGTTTTCTGTTAATTCAGATTCATGTACTTTTTTCATGATTTCATTCCTTCATTTTCTCCACCTCCCCTTTTCAAAGCTACATATTATTGATGTCAATTGGTTTTATATTGCAATGAGGGATACACTAAAGGAAGAGGAGATGGGGTGGGGAACAAAAGGACAGAAGAAAAGTATGACTGCCTGTAGAATCAAGGTTAGATCAAACCTAGAAAAAGGAAGGGGAATACTGTGCTACAGTCTGAAAACTCCACATCTAATGCATAAGTTTTACCTGTGGTAGCTTGTAGATGTCCAATATGTCAGCTAAACAATGAGATGTGTCAGAGCCCAGTCCATCAATTACTCCTATAAGCTTGTTCTGAATGTCACATGTATAATTGGGAATTAATCTCTGCTGTGAGGACAAAAATTCAACTGCAATGTGATATATCCTCTTTGGATTGGAGTAGCTCTCAAAGATTTGGAAGCCCAAAGACATATTAGGCAAGATCAGAGGGTTTTGATTAATCTCACTTATGGCAAATGTCAAGGCCAAGACATGCTGGTAATTCTTTGTCACTACCCTGAAAATAAATAAATAAATATTAGATAATGGATAAGAAGCACTCTAGATCCTTAAGGATTTTCTAAATCATGTAATAACCCTTTAACTACCCAGAACTGTGGCTGTGCATTATGATCACATAGTAGGGAATAAAGCCTCAATTTACTCAATTTATTTTACACTTATGTAACCTTGCATGTAATCAGGATTGAAAAGTATTCAGTTACTTGTCAGTCCAGGTGGTATCTGCTTAAAAGAGAAAGAATATATGTCCCTATGTGGGAAAGTCAGCATAACATATAAGGCTTTCACAGGTTAAGGTTGTAAAGATTAGATGACAGAGCTAGGTAAGAACATGGAAAAGAAAAGGCTCTTACATGGGGAAGTCAACATAATGAGCAGGATATTCAAAGAAGGAAAATCCATCCAAAAATACAATCATCTGTGAGGTAGTCCCACCAATCACAAGATCACCACTCTCATAATAACTATGAGGAGTACGGAGAGGATCACGCCTAATACAGTTAGCGTTATGCTCCTGGAACTCAGTGTGAGGTATGTGGAGCAGCAAAAGCAGCACTTCCATCCTGATCATGAGCAATCACTTCTAGATACTGATTACAAATGTTCCACCTACAGCCATATCAGTAGAATTGTTCTGGCAACTTATCATTAAAGATTGCCTAACCTTCTGATGAAGCTCTTAATCTCCTTCCTCCATGGAAAATTGAAAGAAAATTACCAGTAATTTGCAGTGGTGGAGCCCTTCCTCACAAACCCCACTTCTGAAATCAAACAAGTTGTTTTAAAAATATTTCCCTTTCACTTGTGTTGCCATGATGCAGCTTTTGAAAATCCACATGGGAGACCGACTGAAATAAGAGTTACAAAGAATGTAGTTTGGCTGATCCATCGGGGACTTTGATGTGAATTACATATTATCTGGAGGAGAATTACAAGACCAGCTTCTCCCAAGGAAGTGGGATCTTACAGGTGTTCTGTCTTACACAGTTCCTGTTGAAAGAACACATGTTGACCAGATTGGTCACAGCCTTTCTTATCTTTTTTCCCCCTGATGTATGCTGAGAAGAATATGTTGCCTTTAAGTCATTTCTGATTTATGATAACCCTAAGGTGAAACTATCATGGGATTTTCTGGGGTTGAGAGTGTGTAAAACACTCTAGGTCACCCAGCAGTTTCCATGACTGAGCTGGGAATTGAAGCCTGGTCTCCACAACACCATGCTGGCTATCTCAAAGAAAGTCTCACATGGGGAAAAAGTGAGGACAGGTGAGCAAGAATACTTCATTGCCTTTCTTCCAACACCTTCCAATGTTATGTGCGGGCAGGAGGCAATCCAAGAGAGGACTGAGGAAGACTTTAGTTTTCCATGACCCTCTTGTGACTATCATTGGCCATCCCCAGGCAACATCAGAAGAATGAACAAAGCTGGGTGGGGCTTGGGGAGGCCATAGTCTTCTACAGTCATTGCCTCCTCCCCACCACCAACCTCAGGAGGGTAAGCCAGATGAGGATTTCTTCTGTTCAGTTGAAGTCTCAGCACAATAATATTTGAAGAAGAAAAGACAACTCAGCAGCCCCGCACAAGAGACAAATGATATAAGCTTCTGGCCTGTAGAACAAAACACAGCTTAGGAGTGAACCTGCAAACTCCTGTAACTGTAAAACAGGGTAGGAAAATTGTGGGCTCTGAAGCCCACAGCCAGAACCCCAAAGCCCCTCCTTCCTCCAAAATCCATGCAGAATGACCCCAAAATGGAGAGAAAAATATCCATTCACCACACATTGAGATTTTCATCTCAATGTGTGGAATACTGAAGTCCTATCATTACTGGTCATGGTACTGGAGACACCCCATAGGATGAGACAGGTTGTATGTTTTCATTCCCATTGCCATACTGCCAAAAGATACCTTTCCTGTGTTTCTTATAAATCTATGAACATGATGGATTATTTTCATCCATCATAAAAGGTCTAGGGAGCACAGCTACAAGCTTCACATCCCAAGTGATTAGTAGAAGTTCCATTTTCACTCCTACTCCATCAAAAGAGACCCCATCTATCATATTACCTACTGAGGTAACAACAATCAAGGATCATTTAATAAATGTATTGCTCAAACATGCATACTCTCTCAGGCCACATGAAAGTCAAATATGTAAACATAAATATCTTCTGAAGTCCTCAACTTTGTACTTTAGGGGACTAGATAAAGTGTTATTTTTGAAAGAAGATGGTGTTGGCACTCTCTTTCTAACTTAATGCATCAAAAAGCTCCCAATCCTGAAAAACTGGAAGCAGTGAAGAAGACATGTGGTATTTCAAGTGGTATGGATAATGGTAGTTTTAAAGAAATAGAAACTGCATGTTATCCCCATGCTACTGGTGTGTTGTACATTCAGGATGCTGATCTCTTAAATTACATAAAGACAGATAATTGGCAGGAGTTGTTAAAACTACAAGGAAATTTTTTGCAGATGAGGAAATTCCTCAGAGCGGGTGAGATAACAAGTGCAAATTTGTACTGAATTAATCCCATGTCTGTGCCAGATTCTTGGGATGTGATGCTAACCTCTTTCCACTTGCCCCACTTATCACATTATAAAAATTATATAAGACTGAAGACATGATGGAATGTTTTGCTACCTGAATGTCCAGGGGTACAATGATGCGGATCAGTATTGGTTTAGTCCCACCCCACCAAACCATAACAAATGTACGGGTAATCAAGCTGCTACAAAAGCAGTGATTCAAAGTGGACTTTATTGATGATTAATGGATCAAACAGGTGTTTTAAAGCAGTGGAAAGCATTCAGAAGTTTTTCAAGACATGGTGGGTTCTAAAATACTGGTAGACCCATGTGATGAATGAATGGGTTCCGGTTGAAAAGAAAAGTCCTGAACCAAAGAACCAGAGAAATCATGGCTGCAACACAGTGCATTACTGACGGATGGCCTTGGACAGTGGAGCAAGAACAGTGAAAGGAATGTTTATTTGCTCAAAGAAGAGAGTTGGCAAAACAGAAAGAAACTTGCACAAACAAGGTGTTCTCCAAAGTTCTCCGAGTGGTACAGAGAGCGAAGATAAGATAAAGAATTGACATGATACAGGATGTTTTTGACATCAACACTGGTATGTTCTGGAACTATGACGACCAGCAAAACATGTATTTCTCAAGAAGTGAGAAAAGATTGGTATAAAGAAGAGAAGATTTTCAGCCTCACATGATGGCATGATGGCTTTAGGGCTGGATGGCTTTAGGGCTGAATGGCTCTATGGCATGATGGCTTTAGGGCAGGATGGCTTTAGGGCTGGATGGCTTTAGGGCTCTATGTCTCTGTACCGCGGCACCAGGGTCATCCACCTTTCGGGGACATCTGATCAGTGTTCAGCGGAGAGACCATGAGTATGTTATATGAATGTGTGCTCTTGATACTTAAATGTGATTTTTGTAGTTTATGTCTCAATAAATATTTCCTGGAATGTCAAGCTAGGATATACTGTGAAGCAATTGTAAAGTAAATGTAAAGTTATCTTTCCTTAACCTTTGGAAGTGTATACCACCATTTTGGCTACTGCTGGCAAATTATCCTATTATCTAATACCTCATAGACTTATTCTATACTCCCAAAGAGTGCTGAGCATCAAGGAAGACTAAGTGTTAAAATTTGATTTTTTTTTAATGTTTCCTCTTTATTAGCTGATCTTTCTTGTTCAGCTCAGGTCTCAGCACAATTATGTAGCATTTGGGGAAGAAAATAAAACCCAGCAGTCCAGCACTGGAGGCTAAAATGGAAAAGATCTTCACAACTACCAAATATTTTCCCTTGGTGCTCAGATATGTTGGAACAAACAATAGCCAAACACTGCAAAACACCAGCATGCTGAAGGTGATGAACTTGGCTTCATTGAAACTATCAGGAAGCTTTCTGGCAAGGAAAGCCACAGAGAAACTCACAAGAGCCAAGAAGCCCATATAGCCCAGGTTGAAATAAAACATAGTCACAGAACCTTCATTACATTCCAGGACAATTTCTGTAGCCATTGTGTTCATGTCAAAGGCTGGGAAAGGGGGAGCAGTAGTCAACCAAACAATACAAATAACTGCTTGAATATGAGAGCATAGAAGGACAATGGAGTTGGACACTTTTCCCCCCACCCATTTCCTTATGCTGCTTCCTGGCCTAGTGGCCATGAAAGCTACAATGACTGTGATGGTTTTAGCCAGCACACTAGATACAGCCACTGAGAAGAGGATGCTGAAAACCATTTGTTGTAGGATACATGTCACTTTCTCAGGCTTCCCAATGGATAGGAAGGAAGAAAGGAGACAGAGTAGGAGGGAAGCAAGGAGAGTGAAGGTCAGATTTCGATTAGTGGCTTTCACAAGGGGAGTATCCTGGTGCTTCATAAACGTTCCTAACACCAAAACAGTAATAAAAGAAAATAAAAGTGCAAAACAGGCTAAACCTCTAGCCAAAGGGTCCTGGTAAGATAAGAAGGTTACTGCCTTAGGAACACACTGGTTATGTTTTTCGTTTGGATAATGATCTTCTTGACATGTAATACAGGAAATTATATCTGTGGAAAGAAAAGATACATTTTCATATCTGATCCATTTTTTAAAAAAGTTCTTGTCCTCAGCTCTTAATTTCTGATTTTGTTTTTACAATGAGTTTTCTTTTCAAGTAACATAAGTTTCATGATTTCTAATCTTCTCAAACACTTAAAAATCCTTCAGCTGTATTAGATAAGTAAACAGGAATACTAATTAATAGGGATATTTTTATGATCATTATTTTTATGATAGTGTTTGTGTTACGTGATATAAGTCATAATATCTATTAATTAGGGATGGTAAAACTAGCTTTTTTTTTAAATCCTGACAGATGTCGAGAACATGAAATGTTTTTGGTCCCATTGTGTCAAGACCCTTGCAGATTTTTCTTCCTTGAAATGAAGGAAAACTGTGCAACTTTTCCTCTCCCTTTTTTAGAACCAGTGATCTTTATGTATCATATTTTATCACTGTAATTAATATCACCATGAACAAAAGTATTTTTAAATGTTTGTACATATTTCTGTCTGGCACACATTAATGACCTAGATCTGATTTTTGCTTACTAGGCTAAAATTAGGCAACCTATCTCATACAGAACAATATTGAAAAGTGTCCACAACTATCATTTAAGCTCATGTATAAGAATTATCTTAAGAATGCCTGCAAGTGATTGTACAATAGCTAAGGAAATAATGGGCCATTTTAGCTATTGCTACTTTATATCAAACAAGGCATTCTCTAATGCGCAGTACATCTAATTACTTATTGCACTAGGTATTGTACCTGTCTCTTGTGATATCATCCTGTTTAGACATGGAACACAATCATAGCAGCAAAATGGCTCCCCTTCCTTCTTTGTATTCTGAAAACCAGGATAGCAGTGGTCATTATATAGGGAAAGGGGTGTCACCTTTCACAGGAATACAAAGCAATAGCAGCAGATGAAAGCATCAGTACAACGGAGTTCAGTACAGCAAAAGTGTCACAGATGTTAAAATGTCAGAAGTCTATAAATTCCTATGAGATTTTTTTTTAAAAAAGCAAAGAACACTTTTTTTCATCTTGTGTGGAAAAAGGCCCTAAGGTAGATATCAACATCAGTTTCTTGTGCAAGGCATTTCACAACTAGAATTCTATCAATATAATGTTCTATTGATAAAAAAAACCAACCTTGTAACACATAATTTATTGGGCACCTGGGCAATGCTTCTAAAATCTAGTCAATATATGTGAGAAGTGAAGGCATTTCAAGTAACATGGCACACAGCTCGTTTAACCTGTAGTCCCAGTACTTAAATCTAAGCCCAAAGCCAATACAAATGAGAAAGCACAGGTATAATGTAGAAATATATTGCCCATACCAGTACTGAAGTGTCAAATCCCACTGTGTTTTCAGACTTTATGATGCTTTTTCCCTGGCCAGCATTATCAAAGACCTTGCTCTACTTCTGGAAACACATAGGTTTGCAGCTGCCAGTGTACAGAGTTACACAGAATCATAGAACCATAGAGCTAAAAGAGACCCTATGGGCCATCAGGCCCAACCCTCTGCTCGATGTAAGATCTTCAACATCTCTAGCTTCTTTTTGAAGACATCTAGAGAAGGAGAACCCACCATCTCTCCATTGACATTTAGTCAGTTTACAAATCACAATATCACAAGGAATCTTTACTAAAAGCCATATAAATGACATCCACAGCATTCCTACCATATATGAAACCAGTGACCCAATTAAAAAAAAAAAGGAAAGAAAAAAAAAAGTCACTCAGACAATTTGTTCTTGACAGACTCATACTTCTGCTAATCAAGGTCTAATATTTCTCCTAGTATTAAGGTCAGGCTGACTGCCCATAATTTCCTGGATTTTCTTTGCCTTTTTTTTGAAGAGAGAGAGAGAGACCATCTTTGCTCCTCTGGCACCTCATCCATTCTCCAATGTTTCTCAAAAATAATAGCAAGTGGTTCTGTGAGTATGTCATCAAGTTCCTTCAATACTCTGGGATACAGTTCATCTTGCCCTGCAGGTCTGAACTCATTTAGGTTAATCAGGTGATTTCTGACTGACTCCAAATCAATCTTGATTTGCAACCAGGATACCGTGATTAGGATCAAGTTCACGATTGCTGATCCCCTTGCTATTTCTGTTATCTTTCGAAAGAAGAAACTATATATAAGGAGCATCAAGTCCTATCTCAGTCCTGCACAGCTGATAAACAAACAAACTGAAAATCTTCCAGCTTGCTATTTACTTCCAGGCAGTAAGCAAAGAGTCATAAATAAAGTCCAACATAAATAAAGTCCAGCAGGGTTTCATGGCAAGGGAGTATCCAAGGTCAATCCAAGCATTTGTCAAGGTATCCAGCAAGGTAGCAGGCAAATAAGCTCTGACAACTCCTGGAGGGGAAGGACACCAGCTAAATAGACTCAAAGCCTAGTGCAGCTGTGCCTTGATTGATTGTTGCCAGTTATAAATTCTGAGAGACCGACACTGAGTCTCTCTTTGCTGCCTGTGCTGTGTGCAGCTGGGTCTAGGTAAGTGTTTCTCTATATCTGAAGAGGCAGGACTCTGTGTTGGAGCTGGCACCATCCCCTGTTCTGTTTCTGGCACTGCAACCTCTCTTTCTACAGCAGGCCCTGGCATGCCTTCTGTTTCAGCCTCTGGTGTGCCCTCTGCTTCAGACTCTTGAATCAGAGTCCATGCTCTGGAAGCAGGGCATGATACATCAGGAATTTGTTGAAGAGCCTATGGTTAGCAGATCCAGCAGATTTCAAGATAATTGAAGTCCCCCATAACTACCAAATCTTGCATATTCAAGATTTCTTAGATTTGTTTCAGAAACATCATCTAGCATTTTTTCTTTGTTTGGTGGCCTGTCATAAACTCTGACCACAATGTTGTTTCCATTTATTTCTTCATTTATTTTTACACAAATGCTCTCCACTGGTACAGTTTGATCACTCACATGGATTTCTGTGGAAATAAATTTCCTTTGACATATGCTGTTTCCACATCTATTCTTTTTGAACTGATTATATCCCTCAATTTTTATATTCAAGTCATGGAAGTCATCTCACCAAGGCTCTGTCATAACTATAAAATCATATTTACCTTTCTGCACTAGGACTTCAATCTTGTCTTGTTTGTTCCCAAACTCTGTACATTGGTGTATAGACATCTGAAGTGTTGTTTGGTCTCATCTTTTATTCTACTATGAACTTTACTGTAGCTCCCATTATCTCCCTCAGTTTCTCCTCTAGAATTCATATCCATGTGTTTAGAGCTTGCTTGTTGACAGATGTTTAAAATGTCATTTCCAACCACCTGCATATTTAGTTTAAAACCATCTTGATCAGATTTGCCATGCTTTTGTCAAAGACATTCTTTCTAGTCAGTGTTGGGTGTAGCCCATTTGTAGCCAGTAGTCATCCATCTAAGAAGTGAAGACAATGGTCCCAGAAGCCCACCCTCTCCCGTCAACACCATCCGCATAACCAATCCTTCAACTGCGGTGTCTTCCTATCTCTGTGTGGTCCTCTGTCTTTCACTTTCACTGGACTGATAAGAATATCACCTGTGCTTCTAAAGCTTTCACTCTCTTACCCAGGGCTTCATAGTCCGAGGTGGTCTGCTCAAAGGTGCTCTTTGCAGTGTCATTGATGCCCAAATGAATAATAATAAAAAAGGGGTGTATGGCTCTACGTTCTTGATAAGCTTCAGCAACTTATCAGTAACATCCTAGATGCACATACCAGGAAGACAGCACACTTCCTGATTCATTTTGTCTAGCTGGCAGACAGCTCCCTGTGTACCTCTGCACAATGAGTCCCTTACCACTGTCAGGATACTCTCACTGCTAAGCCTCAGCAAGCAAGGGGGAGGGCGGTCAGGAATACTTGCAGGGAGAGTCCAATTACACCAAACACAAGGAAAAATGCAAGCCGAGCCAGGTCAAGGTCCAATCCTAAGGTTCAGGAGGTAGAGATCTGTCTAGAGGGTTTCAGGGAGCAGGAAACACGAAGGTCATGAGGGCTTGCTAGTAATTTGCTGCAAACAAAGAGCAGCCATGCCAGCAGGCTTAAATAGCTGGTGTGAACAGGTATTGCTTGTTTTTGTTTCTTCAACCTAATCCATGCAGCCTCCCTTTGAGCTGTCCATTTCAGCCTTCTTCATGATTGAGGGATGATAGGCACAGGTGACTGTAACTCCTCTGAATCACTGCTGGCTCCCTCTCCATCATGAGCTGGCTGGGGCAACTCTGTTTCTGCTTGACTTTCCAGTGCGGGGGATGTTTGCAAGTTGATTTGCTCACTCACTGCTTCAGTTCTTGGCACAATCAGTTGCTCTTCAATCTCAGAGGCATCATCTATCACAACCGCCTTTCTTTTCTTCTTGCTGCAGTTGGTGGTTATGTTGGCTTTTTCACTGGTACACAGTGTCTCATGCTGTTGGTCTTCTGTCTGTGCCTCTTCACTACTGTTATTCTCAGGAAGATATAGGAAATGAATGCTTAGTTGGAACAATTCAAGATCCCTTGTGTATGATCTGCACCTGATGGTGATTGTCTTTCAGTGTACTTCCTCAGTGTTGCAGCCCTCTTTGTTTTAATTGGTAGTTTTTTTCTGTTGGTTTTGTAGTAACAATTCTCCTTCTGTTCTGCTCAGGAAGTCCTCATGTTTTTTTATGCTTTGACAAATCTCAACACATAGCTGCAGTGTCCTGACCTTCTCTTTCAAGTAGGCCACCAGTTTGAACCTGCCGTCAGTGAAGTTTTCTGACAAGAAGGCAAACATTGCACACACATTTCAGCAGATGACAAATCCTTCTTCTTCCATCCCTGCAGTATTTTTTAGTTTCCTCTTTCAGACTGTAATAACTATTACTGATATGAGTGTGTGCAGCCCTGGCCCTCATAGAGTGAGCTCCAAAGACTGAGGCAGTGGTTATACAGAGCTAGTGGCTGCTAGCTCTGCCCCAAGCAAGTCAGTAACTCAGCAGAAGCCCTGCTCCCTTAAACTGTGTGCTTAGGGAGAGCACAAGGACAAAAACAAGCAACAAACAAACATAACAGCTTACTGGTGTATAAGTCTGCACAAATCAGCATTTCATCTCTGTAGACATGTTTGGGATTCTGTTAAAATCTAGCATCTTACATCTATGAAGATAAAGACTGTAGAATTATTTTATAAAAGTATCCTCCATTAGTAAACATTTGTGCAAAATTATATTATGGAAGACTATAATAGAATCTCACCTGGTTATAGATCCTGGGCCAAGTGATTCCTTCCTTACCAATGCTGAACACTTTTCCTGGAGGAGCCCAGGGATTCATCTTTCCAACTTTCACTCTGACAAAGGATTTATTGGGGAAAGTAATCAAATTTGTACTATCAAACACCATTGTAAATTCTCCTTTCTCATTCAAAAACACTGTTTCTCCAGCACTGTTGTTAAAGGAGAGATTTCTTAAAATAGAATGGAGCTAAGTGGAAAGAAAAAGAAATAACAAGGAGAAAATCACGATGGTACTTTTGCACAGATTTGAAAATAGCTGTGCTTTGTCAATTTTCCTTAAAACTTGTCTGAGGTGTTTCATATGCCTCATTGGGAGACCAAAATGCAGAACAGCACAATGCTGTACATTTGAATTTTATTGATCAGTACCAATTGTTAAGATTGAACCAAGAGAATTTCACTAAAGTTGCATTGTTCCTGCACAGAATTCAAGCTAGAAATTGAAATCCTCCGGTTTTATGGGATGGTATGGAATGAAGATGAGTGTCAACGTAGCACTGAGATTTCAGAAGCCGAGTGATATTCAAGACACTGGATGACAGGAGTGAACAATGTCTGAGACCTTGGAGGTAAGTTTTGCCTTGGTGGGCAACACAAACTCCAACATCTCCCCTAAATACCTCCAAATTCTGCCCACTTGTCTTCAATGGTCGTAATTTGCTATTTAATTGCAGTGCCTGTCTGTAAAATCTACAAAAAATTATTCCCTCTTACATGCAAGGTGAGAATTTTACATATTCTCAAGAAGAGTTTTTACATTTGTAAAAATATTTTTGTAGAAATTGTACAACTGTACCATTGCACAAGACTACAACAGGTGCTGATTGTGGGAAGAGCATTGTATAGGTTGTTTCTGTCTATTTCTCAGTCAGACAGCCCTTCTGTGCCTGTATGCACATATTTTGCTTCCTGAATGGAAAACCCCAAGTCAAATATAGATTCTTTTGAGATGACCTAGAAGGCTCACTGCTTGTTGTCTTGTTCTCACGCTGGAGGAAGAACTCTCTAAGGGCTGTCTTGACATAAACAGCCTACCTTTTCAAGAATGAGGAACTGTGCAAGTATTCTTCATACACTAATTTTGGGCCCAAAATGAGATTTTCAATACAGATGACTACTCATTTCTCCTGGTTTCTCTCAAATGATTTTTTGTTGCCTGCAAAAGACTGGGAGGGGGCATTATATTTAAATTTCAATTGGCTCCCATCATAAGGATCTGTGTGTGCAATTTCCCATTTAGGGCAAGAGTTGGGTGGGTTAAATGCTTGGAATGGGTTATGGGAATTGTGTAGAAGATCTTGTGGGCAACCTGTGTCCCATGTAGCCATATCCTAAATCTTCTATATTACTATATTACTTTGCGGTAGTTAAGCAGAATCCTTTATGAGCTATTACCTTCCATGGTTTCATGTTCTCATGTTCCAGTTTCCCCATGGACACAATTTTTCTGGATTTGTACATGGATGAGTACGTGGCATGAAGAGCATTAGCCAAAGCATACACAGAATTGTAGATGCTGTAGCTGTGGCCAGTCATTCTCATTTCAAATAATGGCCCAGGAAGGCTCTCTAGCTTCTCTTCCCTGGTGCAGGTTTTTACAATTTCCCTATTAACAACAGGATTTGGAAGTGAACAGTCAAACGCCTGCTCCCAGAATTCTTAAATGAAATCATCCTCCTTGGCCCAATGGGGTCTTATATTTTGAAGAAAATATTGGAATCCCCGCACTTCTTGTGAGTGGGCTGTGAAGGCTAGGGCTCCATGGAACATTTCTATATCCCAATCTCTGTGCATGGAGACTGCTGTTAAATCTAGCTGGGCTGCCATAATCTACACTTTACCAAATGCTTTGTCATAATCAGATTCTCCTCCACGTAGCAGCAATTTGAAAATTAGCATGGTTTCAGTATCTCCATAGATAACAACAGCACTGGCATTGCTTTCCATAACATCTACAAAAGTTTTGTTCCACTTTGCTCCCATGTGTAATAACTCATCAACGAAGATTAATCTGGACATTTTCTTTGTGAAGGCAGGAGAGATACTATTATCATAAAACACTGACATTATGGTCCTCAGAAAAAATTCTCCACTATCTTTGTCCATGGTCATTAGACCCACCCACATCCATCTGAAATGTAGAAGCAACAGAACGATCCCCGTGCACTGATGGGTATCAGATGGGACCATTTTGTACAGACAAGATTGATAGGGCTCACCTCTCAGCCCAGAGGCAAAATCACTATAGCTGAACTAAATGACAAAGAAAAAGAAGGCATAGCCATTTTTCAAATGAATAGAAACTTAGGCCATTTCTCCCCTACACTGTTATAATGCCATTATTACACTTTTAACATCCTGTGGAATTCTGGGGTTTGTAGTTTACTGAGGCCAAAGAGCTCTCTGGCTGAGAATTCTAAACGCCTGTCTGTAAACTGCAAACCTCAGGATTCCATATACTATATCTACACTATAACAGTGTAGGACAGAAATGGTCTTAGATATGTGTCTGTTGTCCCTAGAGTTACCAAACATTTGCTTTAATTTTGTCTTGAAACAGCCTTCCCCCCCCAAATTAATTAGAAATCTATTGATGTGCACCAATAGTCACCTTAGATATTCATTCATCTCATACCACTATTCTTTTTTTAACAATATTTTATTAACTTTTTCAAATATATAAAATACAACACCAACAATGAAAACATACATATAAAAGAGAAGAAAAAGGAAAAGAAATGATAGAGAAAAAGGAGAGAAAAAAAAATGAAAGGAACAGGTAAAAGAGACTTCAAACCTCTTCAAGAGTACTTAATGCTATGTTGTTCTAAAAAAAGTTACAATGTTTCTCTAATACAATAAATCATTAATCTTCTTTCTATAGGATATAATTATTGATAATTAAACTCAAAATCTGATTTATATTGCATATAATCATTGTATAGAAAGACCATCTAACATTTCCATATATTCATTAAAATATTAATAAGATTTAATAATAATTTTTAACTATCTGTTATTAATCCACTTCTAGTCAAAAGTGAACAAATGCCTTACTGCTTTGTCTGTTAGCTATACCTGCTCCAGTACATAGCATCTATATTACCTCTCTCACACTCCGGAAGTGTTAATCTCTTCTTTGAATACTGTGTTAAGGGCTGGCTGTTTTTATTAAGTTCTGATTATGGCGAAATGTTTCAGTACAGTTTCTATCAATTCACAAGACTTTGAATTAAGAAAAATGAAGCTTCCTTTCTTTCACTGTACAAAACCATTAATTTTTCCTCTGTAATAACTGGAAGAAATTTTCAGAAATATTACGCCCTTTAAGTTGTTGTTGTGTGCCTTTAAGTCATTTCCAACTCATAGGCCCTTTCCGCAACTTACCTCCACCTGGCATGGTTGCCCGGGGATCATGCGAGCAGCCTCTTCCGTGAGGCACTCATGTCTCCTCTGCTCCGTCTCCACAGTAGCTGCCTACCGGCTGGCAGGCAACATGAGAACTCTGACTCTTCCTTCCGCAGCGCATCTGGGTATTTTCCCAGGCTGCTCTGGGGAAGAAGCGCAAGGGCTGTGGCTCTGGAGGCTCCACATGGACGGTGAGTGCATGTGGGGCCCCAGAGCAATGCGCAAAAGTGCCTCATTTTTGGCCAAAAACTGAAAATGATATATTGCACGATCAGTGCCTGCTGGTCCTGGCAGTGTCACGTGATTGCGAGGGCATCATGTGAAATGCTCCTCGTAATTGTGTGACGCTCCAGAGGCCCTTTCGCATGACAAATGCCATGTGAAAAGGGCCATAGTGACTCTCAGGCAACCATATAATGGGATTTTCAGGGACTGAGTGTGCAATGCCCCCAAGGTCACCTAATGGGTTTCCATGGCTGAGCAGGGAATTGAACCTTGGTCTTCAGGATTGTAGTCCAAAGTTCAAACAACTACACCATACTGACTCTCTAAGAGGGCATTAGGCATGCCAAGTTGCAGAGAAAAAGATTTAAAGGATTTTGGATTCTGCACTTTTAAATTCAGATTTTAACATGAACTTTTTTCCTCAGCACAGTTCAATGAGATATGAAGTCATAATCAGCCACAACTGATCAGTTCAGTGAGGTATTACAATGTCGTTCCTCACTGAAAATGCCTTCTGCCACCTCAGACTGCTAGTGTGATTGCAGAGGTTGCCTTTCATCCATGAGTCACATATGTATGCCTTTCCTCGGTGGAACATGTCCAAATGCCCTGTTATGCTATTCCTCTGTGACTGTATCACTGTATCACACTGTATCAGCCCCCCTTGAACAAATCTTGCCAAGACAACACTGTGATAGAGTCACGATGGGTTGCCAGAAGTCAGAAATGACTTGAAGGCACACAACAGAAATCTCTCTTTTTCTGCCATGTTCTTCAATGATGGCTCTGTGGAATTTGACCTCATCCCTACATCCTAGGTCAAGCAGTGCTGTGGAAGCCCCAGTTTTGCCTCTTTTGCACCAGAATATTTAAACACATTTGATGTCCTGGTAGAAGTAGCCTCTGCTTCTGTGACATTCCCCAACTGGAGACATCCTAAAGGCAAATGGAGACATCCTGTAATGAAACATTCTAATGCATCAAATACTGTGTGTTTCTCATCATTAGATGGAGATTGTGATAAATGGTTGTGGTTTTGGAAGAAGGAAAAGAATAAGAAAAGGGTTAGAACTGAATAAAGAACTAGAAGGGAGGAAAACAGATTAACTTGCTAAAGCAAATTAAGAGTACCAGGTTTCCTCTTAAGACTTTTCTCTATGTTGAATTTTAACTGATAAAAAGAGCAAGAAACCAGAGAAGCAGACACAAACTTAGGCCATTTCTGTGCAAGACTGCTATAGTGCTATTATTCCACTTTCAACCTCCTATGGAATCCTGGGGTTTGCAGTTTAGGGAGGGACATTTAGAATTCTCAGCCAGAGAGCTCTTTGGCCTCAGTAAACAACAAACCACAGAATTCCACAGGATGTTGAAAGTGGAGTAACAGCACTATAACAGTCTAGCGCGGCAACCCTCCTACAATCTCTACCTCATCTCAGAGTTTACAGGACTTTAATTTGTTTTATCTGAATGCTCATTACTAAGTGAAACAATAGAACAGAGTGCAGGAGAAAGTTAGAAAGAAAATGTTGTGCCACTGTTCTGAAAACTCCATATTCCAGGGGGACATTTTACCTGTGGTAGTTTGTAGATGTCAAAAATGTCAGACAAATAGCGAGATGTTTCAGGGCTCAGCCCTCCAATGACTCCTATGAGGTTGTTCATGATGCCACATTTGTAGTTGGGAATGAATCTATATTGTGAGAAGAAAAATTCCATTGCAATGTGATATACTCTTCTGGGACTGAAGTAGGCCTCAGAGATGTGGAATCCCAAGGACATATTAGACAAGATCTGGCAGTTTTCATTAATTTCACTTACAGCAAATGCCAAAGCCAGGACTTGTTGGTAATTTTTTGTCACTACCCTGATCAAAAATTGGAAAGCCAAAAAATTGGAAACTGGAAAGTTGGTTTGTTCTTTTTGCTCCCTAAATCCATTTATATTGCTGTGTACATAACTAAAGCAGACTTGCAGAAACACAGAGCACCACAAATAAATACAAGAGTATAGTTTGTTCTTGTGTAGCATGTTGATCTTCATCATTTTTCTTTTAAACAAATTTCTGTCACTCAGAACTGAGCCTGTAATGTTCCTACAAATTATCCTTCTGCTATATTTGAGTAAGTGCCATGCCATTTTATCCAGTATTACTTAATACTCTAAGCAAATGTTTCTAAAGGAACAAGAATAGAAATGCTGAGATAAAATGACATGAAAACAGTATGAACTACGGTGGACTGACCACTTGGTTAGATTTAAAGGGAGAGGAGACAAAAGAAAGACAGAGCTATCAAGAAGTATTATTTTACCAGCATCTGAGAGGTTGTTGTTGGAGTGTTTCTTCAAGTTGTTTCCAACTTATGATTATGCTAAAGTGAACCTATCATGGGGTTTTCTGGGGCTGAGAGTGTGTGACACATCCAGGGTCGTGAAGTGTATCTCCATGGGTGAGTAGGGAATTGAACCCTGGTCTCTGGGATCATAGTCCAGTGCTCATACTGCTATGCCACACTGGTTCTCATCTAAGGGGACATGCCTGCAATTTCAATTCCAGTTGCTGGAGAACACAATTGGAAAACAAAATTGTGTTCATGTCCTGCATGTGGGTTTCTAACTGGTGTCAACTTGGACACTCTGGGAACAGAATGATGGACTACACAAGTCATTTTTCCAGTTCAATGTGGCATTATTATTATCATTAGTATTACTATTATTATCACCTATAGAGTGTTTGGCCATGAATAATGTTAATAATTAAAGGAAAGGATGTGCATTTAGATGGAAGGAAAGCAAAGGCAGATTTTCAGAAGACATTACTGGTAGTTGAGTTTTATTTCTTGAAATAATCGGTGTTTTGAAATGAAGCAACATTAATAGCATCAGAAATAAAGGTGTATTTGTATGCTAATATAATATCTTGGAAGTGTTAAACGTAAAAAGTTGGTAGTCACAGAAGCAAAGCTGAAAGAACAGAGATGTGTAAGTGAAGGAACAGAACAGAACCAATGATTAGATGAGGGACAGGAAGGTGTTTAAAGTGATGACTTCGAGAAATTGGGGGAAACAGGAATTAAAGTTTAAGGGAATCAGATTAAGCATAATGCAGACAACAAGAACTTTTAAATGCATTTTAGAACCTTGCTTTAAAGGTATGAATGCTTACTGCAGAGCAAATATCAACAAACTCAGCTGGACTTACTGGAATATAAATATCTTTAAATGGTAACATTACAAAATAGAAAAAGTTGCTTACATGGGAAAATGAGCATAATGAGCAGGATAATGAGAGAAGGAAAACTGATCCAAAAATACAGCCATCTGAGAGGCAGTCCCACCAATCATAAGGTCACCTGTCTTATAAAACTTGTGAGGAGTGTAGACTGCATTGAGAAGGGGGCATCTAGCAACGTGTTCATGAAATTCAGAGTGAGGTATCTGCATCAAGAACAGAAAGATTTCCAGCAGCGGCATCTTGATTATGGTACACTTCTTTCCATGATGCTCACGTCCAGTTCTCTTCTTACAGTCATTGAAATAGAACTGTTCTCATTAAAACAACCTATCAGGAAAGAAAAGTTCTATTATTTGAAGTTTTACCTCCCACCCTTCAACACAGATACAGAATGCACACCTGTTAAGTGAAACTTCGCACAACATTGAAGGCAGGAGCAGTTCCTCCCTGGCATCGGTTCTCTGTGTCAAACAGAAGCTTTTAAACATATTTGTTACTAGTTAGCATGTTGTTTCAGAGGAACTGCTCAGAAACCGCACGGGGGCTTGGTCAAACACACAATTCCAGGGAGTATCATCTAGGAAATCTAGAGGGGACTTTCTCTGTGAGAATTACAGGGTAATATAGAAGCAAGATACATAACTACAATTCATATAATTAGGCATTGGGCCCTTACTGCCGCTCTTCCTCTTCCCTTCTTGGTTAGAAAGAAAATATGTTGGCCTGACTGAACAAAACAGGGTGCTTTTTTTTTTTTTTTCCAAATTGTGTGGCAAAATATGAGATCCTGGCATGAAATTCTATGGAAAGAAGGTATATTTGGAACAGAAGCAGCAAGAGTACTACTAATCTCTTCTTTGGCCACTCCCATGTTTGTTGGTTTTAATTGTTCAAGGATACATCAGACATAGAGCTGGATGAGTCTACTTAATTCTTTTGTATGTGAGCATACACAAAAACATAATTCACTATCACGTTACACCTTTATAGCACTATTATTCCACCTTAACTGCCATGGTTCCATCCTATGGAATCTTTGGATTTGCAGTGTAGACAGGGGCATTTAGAATTCTCAGCCAGAGAGCCCTTGGGCCTCACTAAACCACAAACTCCAGAATTCCACCAAGTGTTGCTGTGGCAGTTAAAGTGGAATAATAGCACTATAACGGTATAGTGTGACAGGGCCCTCAGTGAAGAAATGTTCATATTCTATGGTGTGCTCTTTTGCTGAGTAGGGAGCCATCTTTTCAAATTCAGTCACAGGAAATATCCATTTTTAAGAAAAAAAAATTGTGGAATAATTTTGTCTATTCTGTATAATCTCCAGAAACTCAGTTAGCTGAGAGACAACAAGGACAGACTATAATTACATAAATAAAAATTTTCTTCTACTGAGCTATGGTCTACAAATATTTTTCTTAACAGGACTCCCCTTTATTTTCCTTTTTTTTTTGATTTATCTAAATTTTTCATGTAGCTTTTCATGCTTAGTTGAAATTACCATTTTGAATGCTTTGTGAGCTCTTGTCTGGAGATGCTTCCCCCTTCCCTACTTTTCTAGGCCTTTTTGGATAAAAATAAAAGATATTATCTAGGATTTCCTGTCAACATCTTGTGACCCGCAAAGACAAAGTCTTGTGGAAGTGGGCAACCCAGCATATATGCCAAAAAGTAATTCTGAGGGAAAAGCATTGCATTCTGGCCTTAGTGAATAATATACAATAGTTTGGTACAGTTAAGTTATTTAAATAGGTAGCCTGACTTTTTCTGAAACTGTCATGAAGGGGTTTTCCACAAAACACTATATTTTGTATAGAAAACAATGTAGTTCCACAAAAAATACTATATTTTACTCAAAAGCCAATATATTTCATATAAATATGTTGGTATTTTTAAAATGGAAATTTATGATTGGGATGCTGATGTTAGCCACTTTGCCTCTTCTACTCCACCCAGACATCAATTGTGCATCATAAACCCATCTCCTTTTTAATCTTCATAACAATAAATATTCATTTTTGTGGGCCATTACAGTTCATCTGAAGAAGATAACTTGAGAAAAAGATCTCTGTCAGTCCTGGATTGGTAAGCTCATGTAAAAAGGTTTCCTTGGGGGGCGGGGGAAGCAAACTGGTTCTACAGATTTGGTTACCTCAATGGAAGGATTATTTCCAGGAAAAGTGTTTTCTTTCCCATTCTGTTGTCAATAGAGCTCTTGTATTATGCAATAATGTCTACCACATGTGATGGACCCCTTTCCTGGCTGACCTTGCAGTTCTAAGCCTTGGTTCCTGTCACTGACCTTGCCTTTATCTCCTCTTAATTCCTTTCAGAGTTGGGTACTTGGCCCTCAAGCTGAGCCCCTTATCTTGGACCAGTGGCTGTAGTGTTTGTGGGCTTATTATAGCAAGCATGGCCTGATTCTTCATCAGGCTTGACAGTGACAGCCAGAGACATTTTAAACCAAGAGTAACAAGTGGAAGTATTAAGACACAGAAAGTAATACATCAGCCCTTGAACTTCTCAATCATTTATAGCTCCCAAAAACCAGAGACAGTTTTCCCTCTTTCTGACTCTCCTGTTTTTATTCCACCTGTTCCCTGTCTATATGTTTCCTGTCTATAAGCCATATTTTCCCCATTTACCCTCTGACAGAGACAAGCCTCATATATTGTACCCATTCCTGCCTTCACCACACTCCCTGAGCTGGGCTGCCTTCTGCTGGGCTTATCCAGCTCCTCATGTCACACCACATGATCTTAAAATCCATTGTTTCCCAGAACATAGATGAATCACAGCAGCCCTTATACATCACTGATTTGATCACCATGACTTAATATGTATGTTTATTAATTAAAACAACTGAGCCCAAAATCCTCGATTTAGGTATTCAGCCATTTTGTCTTGATGTGAGCTTTTCCCATTTTAAAGAGTTTGGTAAACAGAATACCGGAAACCATAACTAAAGATCTCCCTACTCAGGCTCTGAGCAGCAGTCATTAGCTGATATAACATTAAATCTTGTACAATCATTCCTCCATATTTGTGAGAGTTAGGGGCACAGGACCCTCATGAAAGTAGAAAAACCACAAACAGTTCTAGGCCCTCCCAAACCATATTTAACACACCAAAAAAGTATGATCACCATATTTAACCTACCATGGATTCCTTTGAGACATCAGAGTTTCTTCAGAAGGCAGAAGTGAGTGGCTGGTGGGGCTTACTACCTCCTCCACTGCTGCCCCACATCATTTTTAATAGGGACTTACAAACTTTGCCAGCAGTTTCTGTCTTGCAATACTTGCAATTCCTATTGAAAATGGCATAGGGAGGCAGCAGAGGTGACAGCAAATAATCCTTGAATAATCAAATCTGCAAAAGTGAAACCCACAAATATGGAGGGTTGACTATACATTCTTAATATACTTAAATATTACCCGAGATGGTTCTGTGAGCACTAGGGAAGATATTCTTGGTGGACTGCAATTCTATTGCTATCTTATTTTGTGCGTATGGTCCTCCTTACACTTTATGGGATTTTTGGTTTAAAGTGTTGGTGAGAACATGACCTGGTCTTGCAATATGTTGTGAATGAGATAAAGGAAAACCACCACATCCTGCTTCAGTTTTCCAAATTAATAAGCACTTCCATGAAATTTGGATCTGCTAGGCAATAGTGGAACTTTTCAGAGCAAAGAAACACAATTGTGATGATGGTGGTAACAGGAACAGCAGAGAAGTTACATATATGATGACTAGCTAGTGAATGAGTAAGAAGGAGTGGAGACATGCAGCTCACCACCTCCTCTTCATTCTCTTCTTCTAGATAGGTTTCATTGCTGGAAGCAAGGCTGAGGAAAAGTTGGCTGATTTGGTCTTAAGCAGTAATTGCTGCAGGTCAGACTCTAGATCTATGACTGGGGTTGTGGGTGCTGCGTGGAACAATGATATTCTGTATGTAGAGGAATTTTCCACAGTTTTGTTGCCCTAGACAAATTATTACCTGGTTGAGTATAGACACACAGGAACTTGGAGCCACTAGGGAGGGATGAATCAATTTGGATTTTTGGAAGTTTCTTGTTGCCTAGACAGGTGATCATGTTGTTGTGTCCCTGATGTCTGGAATGGAGAAATGTCCAGGGTGGTGGAACATGATCATTTCTACATGTCTTTGTTCATGTATTGAATCCAAGAAAGTCCTCTGGTTTCCTACGTAGCTGGCAGTGATAGAGCTATTTTAGTTCAACATGGACTAGAGCCCACTGTAAAATCTACCAGATGAAGATGATGGCAATGTAGAATTCGTACTTCTTTGCTACATTACACCTGCTCATTGTCAGCCAATAGAACTGTCTCAGGTAGACAGGTGCCTTGTATGAGGAGGACAAGGCAGAGTTCAGACTTGATTTGCTCCAGGACCCCTTTCTTGGTCATTTTGGTAGCACGTGGTATATTTTAACTGTACTTTGCTTTTGTTTTTGGTAAACCACATTGAGTTCCATGCCAGCAAGAACATGGGAGATAAATCAAATTAATAAATATATAAATAAACCAGCCATATATCATTGAAGATCTCATATGAGGAAGTGATACTAGCTTTCTATTGGTGTCTGCAGTTCTATTCCTCCCAGTTCTTAGCCTGAAGCCAGGCAATCCCAGGGAGGGCTCATGCCATCAAAGACAAGATAATCCTCTCCAATAGTATCTGGCAGTGTGTGAGCAAGAAGATGTGTGAGAGTCATGTGATTTAGTATAACTCCCATCATGCCCTATTGTCCTGACCTTTCACTTCTCTTCTCCTAAGTGGGCCTATCCAACTGGAAGAAATTCTCCCTCTGACAAAGACACTAATTCTTCCTCTTTTAATGAAGCACTGTTCTAGGATTAGGATATAGGCAAATTCATTGTTTCTGTTATCTCCCTGCCTCACAATTCCTTTGCAATTGCTAATTTCAAGTCTTCTTCATTGTGCTAGTTCTTACTTCCTTTATCTCATAAGTCATCACTAGAAAGAGGTACAAGGATTAGCCTAGACTAGTCTTCCAAAACCTACTGCCTAATAGAGTTGTTCAACTAGATTTCCTGAGATCATCACTGGGAACTGCAGGAAATGGAATATGAAACATCTGGAAGACATGAGATTGGAAATATCTGGTTTATACTAATGATCTTCTATCCCAGATTTGAAAAGTCACATATTGTTGAAATCACATATTGTTAGAACCACACAATTTATATTGTGGTTTACTCTCCAAAGTTCCTTAATTTTTTTTTTTTTAAAAATTCTGCATGTAAACAATATTGTAATAGAGAAGCACGGTATTTCATCTATATGTGAATTCCAACAAAGTGAGGAATTCATTTCCATTGCAAATGAATATATTTTTTGTTTGTGCTTTACCAAAAGAAAACAAAAAATCTTGTTCCTGCTGTGTGTTAGTTTTTCCGCTTCTGGATCTTTCTGAGGTTATGGACCATGCAGTTCCCTGAAGGAGTTAGAGAAAACTGAGAGATGGTGGTGACAAACATGTTTTCTCCAGAAATAGAATTCATAAAATAAATAGGAGTTACTGCTTACAAACATGACAGTAATTAAATGATTACATCTGTTCCCTGTGGAGGCTTCGTGACAGTAAGGAAAACACTAAGCCAAGAGGTTATATTTGCTACTCAGTTCACATTTTATCACCCGATGGTCTGAAGATTTGTTATCTGACAGTTGTCATTTCAGTGTGAACACGCTTGTGGACGTTTGGATTGCTGACATCAGTTTATCTGCTTCATTGATGATAGTTTGGTCTTCATTAATGTCACTTTTTACAATTCTTCCTTTCTCCCATCTTTTCTTCTTGTTTTCTTTTCCTTTTCATTTTTGTGAAATAATTAAATCTTGGAGAGGGGAGCAAGAAGTTATTAATATATAATAGCATGATTCCATCTGATCTGTGATACTTTAAGATTTCTCTTAGAGGAGTCAGAGCAAACAAGTGGATACCCATTCAGATAAGAGTCTTAAAATAGTCTAAGAGCAATGAAATCAATGTTTTGAGAAAAGATGCACATTTAAGATGATGTCATTAATCATTTTTTTCTTGCTGCTTCATATGATGTGCAAGATGTATACAATGAGATGCACTCTGAATGATCCTCTTCCTATTCTTCACAAATATTTTCACCCAGGTGACATCATTATTGGTGGCATTATTCCAGTAGCCTTTATGCCACATGAAGAAACTGATTTTAGCAAAAAACCCTGGCAGTCTTTCTCTGGTGATATCCTGTAAGTACCATGATGTGTGTATGTCTGTCTGTCTCTGTGTGTGCCTTTGTTCACTAAGCTTGTTGGTCAGGGTTTATTCTCAGGTATAGATTTTCACATCAAGTTTGTTGCTCTCCAACCAGAAAAGGAAGCAACAAAGGATGTAATACAGACAGACTTCAGCTAACATAGCCTCTGACCAAGAAGCTCCTTTTTACTATGTCTTGTTCCAGGAGCCTAGTCCAGCCCCGGACAGCCAGTGGGTGTAGTGGTTTAAGCAATGGACTGCAACCCTGGAGACCAGGGTTGAATACTCTGCTCAGCCATGGAAACCCATTGGGTGACTTTGGGCCCATCACACACACTCAGTCCTAAAAAAGAAAAACATAATAAGTTTGCTTTAGGGTCACTATAAGTCAGAAACAACTTGAAGGCATATAGCAAGAACATCAACAGTTTGGCTCCCACCTTCTTGTCTTCTATCTGTTGTTTGCCTCCATCTACTGGGAAATACATAAATAACCTTCAATAATATAAAATTCTCCTTGTGAATATGTAATCTCTGAAGGCACAAGCTGGCACTTTGCTTTCCAACAATGTTTGCAATGATCCAACGTAATATAAATTGGTGTATTTATTCCTATTAAACACAGAGTTCATTTTCAAAATCTAAATTTAACTGCCAGGTCCTATTAGAGTAGACACACTGAATCAATGGAAAGTGTTGTTTGCATTAATTTAGTAAATTTATAGCCAGGATTATCATCTGAATTTAGGTACTGTGCATATTTTCTTTTATTATTATTAATGTCATTGTTATTGCAGTCTTCTATAGCAATAACACAGTTCTTTCCATAGATCATATATGGCTCTGCTCCAGTGGTGAATGATAAAAGTGAAAGCCTTTCATTCTGTCAGATGGTCCCAAATGAAACCTACCAATATAAAGGAATTCTCCAGCTACTTTTACACTTCAAGTGGACATGGGTTGGGATCCTTGTTAAAGATGATGACAACGGTGACAGGTTTGTACAGACCATACAGGCAGAGTTTCCCTTGAGAGGCATCTGTATTGCCTTCTTAGAAAGGATAGCAGTATTTTCTGTCGCTGACGTTTCTTTTGTATTTCAACCAATTGTGAGGATATATAGTGTTTCTATGGAAAGCAATGCCAATGTAGTGATTTTTCATGCGAGAACTATTGAACCTTTGATGTGGCTGCTATTTCTACCTGAACTGAAAGATTTGACAATTGCCCCTAAAGCTAAAGTGTGGATAATGACAGCCCAGATGGAGCTTTCCTTTTTTCACGCTCAAAGGAGTTGGAATATAGAAGGTATCAGTGGTGCTCTTGCCTTCACTATTCATTCCAATGACGTCTTTGGATTCCAAAATTTTCTTCAAACCAGAAACCATTTATTGATCAAAGAAGATGGTTTTGTCAGGGATTTCTGGGCAATGGCTTTTGACTGTGTATTTCCAGATCAAGTTTCTCCTGGGGATAATGCTGAAATTTGCACAGGCAAAGAGAAACTGGAGAGCCTCCCCATGACTTTCTTTGAAATGAGCATGATTGGCCATAGCTACAACATTTACAATGCTGTCTATGCTGCGGCACATGCTTTGCATGCCATGCAATCCCAGCAACACAGAGAAAGGAAAATGATGAAGAGACTACATCTTCATGATGAAGAGCCATGGCAGGTAGTAAGTCAATAGGGAAATAACAGTTATTTAAATGTCTTCCTACTGAATCCTCAGTAGTAACAAAACCACTAGTGACATATTACAGATTACAAATTTTGCCAATTAAACAAGAATTCCAAAAGGCTTTTGATTTCATACATCCTGTAAATTTTACCATATCCAAAATGTGAGGAAATGAAAATTTGTGAGGCTATTCATTATTTGGCTGGTAAAGATGTGGTATGGTAGACAATGCGGTGGTTAATTCCAACATCACTAATGTGTTAGAGCTGAATGGCTGTTAGTGGCAGAGTAGCGGACATATGTTTGTGTGTTTGCTAGAACAGACACATAGAATCTACACAACTGAATCTAAAATGCAGTTGAAAGTCCAAATTCATGTTACCAAAAGCACTGCAGTTACTTAAGTATGTTCTCCTTAAGTGTATGAGGATAAATAGTTTCCAGGGTTTAGGAGAAAACAAATATTCTTTGCAAGCCTCACTCATCTTGATGTGTTTCAGGAAATTATTCTTCACAGAAGTATACATAGAGGGATTTTTTCCTCTCTGAAAACCATGCTTTTTAATATAATCCACCTTGGGGTTTTTCTGGTTTTTTATTTTTTGCACCAACCTTCCTCCCACTGTTTTTGGGTAACCACATCTGTTCCCACCCCCTTTGCTTAAAAACAGTCCTATTCAAGGCCTGAGAGAGTGAAGTCATATTTCCCAGGGTGATCTGTGCCTCACTGATGAGAAGCTGTTGCAGATTTAGCTTTATATTTTCTCTTCCTTGTGGTGAGAATGGCTATATCATGTTGTTATGAGATAAAAATAAATCTGTCACAGTCTGAATGGCAAGGGTTGCTAGTTTCATTGTAGAGTATAGATTACGGCCTAAAATAATTGTGTTTTTTTAAAAAATTCACAACTTGACCAGTGTTGGTTTCTGCTTATTACAGGCTTAATTTTTTATGGTGCGTTTTCCCTTTCATGCCTTTCAGAAATTGCTTTAGCAGTCTCAATGTTAGTATACAGACTTGATGTACGTAACACTTCCTCATATATTTTGTTTGTTTGTAACCCAGATCCACGACTTTCTGAAAAGGATCTCATTCAACAACAATGCTGGAGATGAGGTTTCATTTGACCAGAATGGTGAATTGGTTGCTGGATTTGATTTCACCAACTGGGTCATTTTCCCAAACCAGTCCTGTCATAAAGAGGAAGTTGGTAAGGTGGATCCCCAGGCAAGAGGATTCATGATTAATGATGATGCCATCACATGGCACAGCAGTTTTAACAAGGTAAAGGTTGAATGAAATTAAACCTAGACCTAGACATGTTTCACACTTCCTGAACTCCAAACTATAGGCCCTTTCCACACTGGATTATTAAAACAGTGCAGAGTGACCTCCAACAGAGGTCTTCTGCACTGTAGAGTGGCCTGGGGCAGACTGCTTTTTGTAGTTCAGCACCTCAGTCTGGTTCAGAGCAACCAGAATTGGGCGCAGTGTGCTTTTTAACAACCTCTTTTTAGAGGTTTTTAAAAAGCACGGAGCGCACGACTCCGTGTCGCTCCTTCCCTGCGCTCCGGTGCAGATTTGCAGGTGCGCACAAGTGCGTGCCTGCAGATCTGCTGGGAGTGGGCTTTAGGTTGGTGAGCTTCTCCGGTTGGTGGAGAGCCTCCACCAACCGGAAGCTGCCATTTTGGACACCGGAGCAGTGAGGAGCGATGAGTTCGCACTGCTCCTCCTCCCGATGGGCTCGTCTGGACGCTGAAGAAGTCCAGTGAGTAGCGTTTTTTGGCAGTTCCTTTCCTACGTGTGGAAAGGGCCTATGTAAGGAAAAATAGGATATGACAAACAGATTTACCCAGCAAATAAGAAATCATAATAAGAATGCAAAATTGCTGAAATAGATGTTGAAAACAAAGAGAATGAAAATCTTTGGACTCAGGATCTAGAATGTTGGATGTGAATGAGCATTATATTTCCATTTCACAGAATTAAATCCCATCCTCGGAGGGTCATTTTACTCTCTTAGTTCAGTTTTTGTTTGTTTGTTTGTTTGTTTTTTTAAAACATAAAAGCACAGAGACATTCATTTAGCATAGGGAAGTATATTGATTCTTCTTCAGTGCCTATATTACTCTTCACTTGGGACAAAATAATCTACAGATAGAGACACAAAATACAACAGATTTATAAATACAGGAGGTATTAATTTGGGTTAAAGATTAGAGGCATAGTGATAGAATGAGGGACACTCTTCTAGGTTTTCCTTTGTGACTACAGAATATGTGAACCACTCTTTAGCTCCAGTTACGATTTCAATCAAGGTAGAGGGTCTGAGAAACAAAGTGCAGCACAAGAAAGCCAACGCGATTCTTGGTTGCATCAATAGGAGTACGGTGTCTAGATCAAGGGAGGTAATGGTACCACTCTATTCTGCATTGGTTAGGCCTCATTTGGAATACTGTGTCTGGTTCTGGGCACCTCAATTCAAGAAGGATATCAACAAACTGGAAAGTGTCCAGAGGAGGATGAACAAAATGGTGAAGAGTCTGGAAGCCATGCTCTATGAGGAACGGCTTAGGGAGCTGGGTATGTTTAGTCTGCAGAAGAGAAGGTTAAGAGGTGACATAGTAGCCATGTTTAAATATTTGAAGGGATGTCATGTCAAGGAGGGAGCAGGCTTGTTTTCCATTGCTCCAGACAAGGAGCAATGGATTCAAGCTAAAGGAAAGGAGATTCCACTTGAACCTCAAGAAGATTCCTGAAGATTCCTGAAAGGAAGCTCCGATGGTCAGAGCTGCCCGGCAGTGGAATGTGCTGCCTTGGAGTGTGGTGGCATCTCCTTCTTTGCAGGTTTTTAAGCAGAGGCTGGATGGTCATCTGTTGGGAATGCTTTAAAGTGTGTTCCTGCAAAGCAGGGGGTTGGACTCGATGGCCCCTAAGGTCTCTTCCAACTCTATGATTCTATGATTCTATGAAATGACGTGGACAGCAAGTTTCTTGAGATATCAAGTGTAGTGTCTCCTTATACTCCCACACCTTCAGTTTTTTCTAGATTTAACAATGTAAACTCACAAATTAGACTTCACATGTAGTATCTGTCTCTTTCTTGACCACAAAGTGTACATGTTACTGAAGTCATTTAGGAATAGTCTCTGTGTCAAGTAATGCATAAATATCATTTACAAGTATGGTATAGCTGAACATCATTATCTCAATCCATTTTGTCCTGGGCAAAAATTTAAATTCAAAAGAAAATATGGCTGAAATGCTGCTTAATACATAGGGAACACTAATCAGTGGTGGCTCTTATATTGACCCATTTTAGGGATAGCATTCAGCAACCTGGATAGCTCCTCAAACTTCATCCTTAATCCCAATGAAAAATTAATGTACCACTGACACAAATGCCACTAGATCTCACTGTTATCAGTATTTGTTAAGTTAAGTGACTTCTAGAATTAAAGAATATCATTATGCATCAATAATATAGTTGCTTAACTGTAGAATTACTCTTCTCTTTCCTCTTCTTATGACCACCACCACTTTCTATTGTTGGACAAGGCTTTACCAATCTCTGTCTGTACTGGGAGGTGCTGCCCGGGTTATTTCAGAAGAAAGAGGGAAGGAAAGCCGTTTTGCTGTTACGATTGCACTGTTTGTCCAAGAGGGAAGATTTCAACTCAAAAAGGTAAAAGATATATGCTATCTCAAGATCAGGAAGACTGTTCACAGCAGAATGAGGGCTCTGTCAAAGCAGAGGTTAGATAATATAAACATGTGTGCAAGAGATGAGATTTCATTCATTCAATCACTCAGTTTTTTATTAAAATTTTTCATTAGCAGACTTGTAAGGGCTGCAGTTTCACCAATCGGTGCTCTCAACAAATATTGCAAGGAATAAAATACTTTATATTTTTGTGTGCTTGAATCAGTGGGAGTTTTGTAGCTCTTGAATCAATGTCTGGACCACTAGATCTGGCTGAGATTAGGGATGAAATTTCTTGCTCATTTCATTCTGAAAGGAAGCAACAAATAATTGTAGCTATATTCTTCTCACTGTCTGAAGATCTTTGAAAACTGTACAGTTTTGGAAGACTATTCACCATCTAGATCTTATTCTGTGCAAAGTACACATGTGAAGGTTTTTGCACTGAAAACAGCATTTTCTGCACAGGAAAAGCTATTTCCCCATTTCGCATTTTCTACAAAATGCTTTTTCCCATACAGAAAATGCTGTTCCCTTAAAAAAAAAATCTAGATGTGAATTTTACAGAGTATAAGTTCTGAACTGTGAAGATTCCCATTAGTCAAAGATTTTTCTCACTATAGTTGCTCAAAACTCAAGAAATTTGCTTTTTGTAAGGTGTATCAAATGTTTTCAAATATTCTTTCCCTTCCTTGCTGCAGGATAGAAGGCTGAATCTGAACTCCAGGACATTGGAGGTTCTAGGGCTCAGAGATTTCCACATCAAAGAATTAGGTTAGCTGCTTGCCGTGAACATGGATTTTCAAATCCATTTTTTTTATAATAGAAATGAATGGAGAATAAGCAAAACCATTAGATTAGCTAAACGAGGGCAAACACTTGTGAATAGTAAGTTCTCCAAACATTGTTTAACATTCTCCCTGATGGAGCAATTGTACAGACAAGAGTATGCTATGATTGATTTCCACAAATTTATTCGAATTGTCTTCAGTGGGTGGGTTGTTGTCAAGACAGCTATGATTGTTCTTACAGACAGCTTGATTGACTAGGGACTAGTGATAGTTTAATAAAAGGAAGGAAGGAAGGAAGGAAAGAAGGAAGGTTCAAAATCTACATTCTTTTCATAAATTTGAAATGATATATATATATATTTTAAAAAGTGGTAGACAGTGAAACTGGCAGATTTGCCCATCCAAGCAAAGCATTACGAGTACAAACCTTTTAAAAGTCAGAGATTAAATCCTTCTCTATTCAGCCATGATTTTTGATTTAAAATAAGTTTTCTATCTCTATCTCTCCTGGGAAGCTCCTCATCTTTAATAGCTGTAAGGTAGGCAGTCCTTGCACTGACAATTCCATATTGGCAATGCCTGCATTTATGTAGCTAGTGCAAATGCTTGAGAAATACTTAACAGTATTTGATAGTTTCTTTATATATTCCACATAAGAATCTTGAGATGGAGGGACTCAAATCTGGGAGTAAAAAATAAACTGATAACATATAAAAAAGGAAGAGATGAGAGATTAAAAATGTTTTCCTAATGTTTAATGTAAGATAAACATTTTGGTTGCCTTGTACAGTTTCTGACAAAACCTATTCATGTTAGAGATAAAAAATGTGTATGAGACAAGTAATTATACTTATAATTTTTAGTTGAGATCAATAATTAAACTCATCTTAATTAAACAAATTACTTTTTTCCTGTTTAGACATGGATGACTGTTTTCGATGTCCAGAAGATCAATATCCAAATAAGGACCAAGATGCATGCATTCCCAAGACAGTTATTTTCTTGTCTTACAAAGAGCCTTTAGGTATCTATTTAGCTGTCTTGGTGCTTTTGTCCTCTTTCTTCACAATTTTGGTATTGGGAATATTTTTAAAGCACCATGGTACTCCCATTGTCAAAGCCAACAATCAAGAACTCACCTACACTCTCCTAATCTCCCTCCTGCTCTGCTTCCTTTGTGCACTCCTCTTCATTGGCCCACCTTGTGAAGTAGTGTGCTTCCTCCGACAAGTTGGCTTTGGCATGGTCTTCTCTGTAGCTGTGTCTTGCGTCTTTGCAAAAACTGTCACTGTAGTCCTGGCTTTCACGGCCACCAAACCCGGAAGCAACATAGGGAAATGACTAGGGAAAACACTGTCTGGCTGTATTGTTGTTTGTTGCTCCCTTGTCCAAGCCAGCATTTGTACAGTGTGGCTGGCAACTTCTTCTCCATTCCCAGATGCTGACATGCACTCATTCACTGAAGAAATTATAATGCAATGTAATGAGGGATCTGTTGCATTCTTTTACAGTGTCTTGGGCTATATGGGCTTCTTGGCTATTATCAGTTTTGTTGTAGCTTTCTTTGCCAGGAAGCTCCCTGACAGTTTCAATGAAACCAAATTTATCACTTTCAGCATGTTGGTCTTTTGTAGTGTTTGGCTGTCCTTTCTTCCAACCTACTTGAGTAGCAAAGGTAAATCCATGGTGGCTGTGGAAATATTCTCTATTTTAGCATCCAGTGCCGGGCTGCTGGGTTGCAACTTTGTTCCCAAATGCTACATTATTCTCTTTAAACCTCACTTAAACAACAGGGTATATCTAATAAGAACCCAACACTGAACAGTTCAGTGCAATTCAGAAAAAATTTGTGGGGTGTGTGTGTGTGGGCTTTAACTGTAATATCCCCCATCCTGTCTCTTAAAAATGCTGAAAATGGATCTCTATCATCCTTTGGATGGTTGCATAAAGCCAAGCTAAAGTGAAAAAATAAGGACATTATCAAGCATTTATATCTAGTAATTGATCAAAAATTGCTTTTTGTCTGAATGAGAATTATTGATTTAAAAGGTATGTAAAAGCTTCTTTCTGAAGATTTTAGCTGTGTATCTGCTGCTTTTTCTCAAAATGAGAAGACATACATCTTTCCTCTGAATATTACTAGTTATACATTTGTGACTCTTCTCTCTTATAACTTTCTTTCTTTAAATGTGAGTGTGCTTGCCTCCTTAGATGGGAAATTATTTCTCCTTTGACATTCCCTTTTTATCTTTGCTCTTAAAGTTAATGAAAGACATTTTTGCTTAATCATAAATTCTCCTAGCTTCTGATACTGTTTGAATTGTATGCTTTCCAAAAGTAGTTTGCTCTATAAGAATGGTTTGAGGAAAGCTTTTATTTGGAACCTAAGTATACTGAGAGACAATAAACAGATACTATAGTGAAATAAACAAGAATTTGCTTTCCAAACATTTTTCTAAACAGGGTTGTCTTCTTCTTTTCAGTTTACTCCCTTTATTTATCTTGCTCTTTGTGGATAGGTTTTTATGCTTATCAAATTGCCTCAGAAAACTTCGAAATGGAATTTCAATTTTTGAATGATTTGTTAACATGTTGCCTGGAGACTGTTTTCCCTCCTACTCTTTTGGGCCTTTTTCTATTGAGTTACATAGTAAAGGAAATGTTCAAATTTCATGTTTTGAGCAGGAACTTTGACTTGGATTTCCTGCACTGAGATGTAAAGAACGTTCACAGATTTCTCTGTGCTGCAGAAGACAAGTTGGTGTGACACGCCGAATCATCTGAGTGGAAAAAAAAATACCAAAGGAGACAAAATGCCAAAGGAGACAGGATCTTTTCGGATATCTGGGATTTTTGTGAAATCTCTAGCAGTTTTTACACAAAATGTTGAATTTTGGAAAGCAAGGTAATCTCACAAAAGAGTTACATTTTACATTAAAATCTAATATATTTCTTGAATAACTACCTAGAAGTATGAAGGGCTAGTGAGGAAGGTCCAAAGTGGCCTAGCAATACCAGTGCCCACTAAAGAAGGTCCAATAGGACCTAGTGGTACCAAGGTCTAGTATGGAAGGCCTGATGGGGCTTAGCAATATGGAGTGCAGCACAAAATGCAGTGCCCAATGGTCAGTTGAGGCTTGATGGGCCTTAACTACCAGCCCTCTGTCTTGATTGGTCTGAAGGCTCAAGATCACCACAAATCATCAGCCAGCCAAATCATGTAGCCCCCTCCCAGGACACCAGGAGCATTCACACACTACTCTCACACACAAATCACCCCAAATCACTCATTTTGTCCCCCTCCGAGGTGGTAAGGAGTCACCCAGCAACCACACCATCTACTTTCTCCCCCACTGACCCACCACAGCCCTGACAATCAACCAACCAACAGTTACACAATAAAACAACCAAGAATCACTCTGTAAAATAATCAAACACAAAAAGAGGGCCTCCAATGAAGTGGAGACTGTTGGGGTGGGAGCAACCTGCTCTGCATTCTGCTTTGCTTCTGGCAGCTACCCACATCATGTTCAAACCAAGAATCTCCACAATCTTCTACCAAAACACTCAGAAAGAAGGTGATCCATGAACCAGCAATCCAAGAAGTGACAATCCAAAGACGCATGTGAATGGATGTACAGGTCTTAAATGGCCTCTGGCTCTGCTCCCATCAACTGTAGTGTCTTGGCACCCAGCACCAGACATAAAGACTTCTAGGCCTCTAGAGGCCTCTAGCCATGGAGGCCATCAAATCCACAGCCTCCCCTGTGGCATCATTCACTTTGTGGGTCCAGGTACACACTGCCTAAATTCCAATGTATTTCTTGGAAAAATGTTGGATTCTTAAAGCAAAAACGTGTGTGTGTGTGTGTGTGTGGAGAAAAAAACAGAGAAAATATTCTTTCTGACCTGCTTACAAATAATTCCTGAAAAATTAATAATCACTGGAAATATTATGAGAAACCTTTTAATCTAACCTAGCAGGAAGAAAAGTTATTTCATTTGTTGTTCTTGTGTATGAGAATGAAGAAAAGTTATATAACCCAGTCAGACTATGACCTGAATCCTATTGTCAGTTTCAACTACAGTAGACCACTGAGCAACCACAGTATAGTGGTTTGAGCATTGGACTGTGGCCCTGGAGACCAGTCTTCAGTTCTCTGCTAAGCCATGGAAACCCACTGGGTGACCTTGGGTGCAACATACACTGTAAGACCTAAAAAACCCTGTGACAGGTTTGCCTTAGGGACACTATGAGATGGAAACAACTTGAAGGCACACAACAACAGCAGCAGCAGCAACACCCATTAAACAAATAGTAGGGATGGGAAGAATCCAGAATTTTCCAAATCTGTTCCAAATCCTTGCAAGGTTCTGGGTATCCATGAATCTCACAAATCTCAAGTCTTTCAAATCCTATTTTTAAAAAGGGTTTAATAGAGATTATTTACCTTGCAGAAGGAGGAAGCCACAGGGACAGACAGCGGGAATGGACACAGGTAGCCCCAAGTGGACACAGACAGCTCCAGCAGTGACTGAGGGCGTGCAGAGAATGGGTGATTGCCCACTCGGTATGTCCCTGTAAGATGCCTCAGAAGCACCCGCACCAGTGGCGGCAGAGGGTGTGCAGAGAAAGGATGACTGCCTCCTCTACATGCCTCTGCTGGCTAGTACCAGCATGCCCGCATGGGCCACAGTGGTGGATGTGCAGAGAACAGGTGGCCGCTCTCTCTTCAGGCCCCTGAACAGAAAGTGGAGGACCTGAAATGTGCAGAGACACGGCAATCTCTGTCCCTACATGCCCGCTTGAACTCCAGCCCTCGGGCAGGCAGGGAGCCAATGATTGCTGGCCCTGCATGCTCTGTTGGCCCCATCCCAGGTGCTCACGTGAGCTCCAGCCGCAGGGCAGGCAGGGAATCAACGATCGCTTCCCTGCACGCCACTGTGGACCAGATCGAGCTCCCGCCCCGAGGCATGCAGGGAGCTGACAATTGCCGGCCCAGCACACTGCTGCAGGCCCGTTCCTTTTCATATCCACCAACCTGCCTGATCCCTGAGTGCAGGTAGGTTTGTGGATTCAAAAGATTCTGTTCACTTATTTTGGTGCCGAGATTTGGATCTACGAATCTCGGATCCTTGCAGAAGATTCTAGGATTCAGTTGACCCATCCCTAACAAATAGGAATATACCGATGTGTTGACTCACGATTCAACAACTGAACAAGATGCTTTATTTTGCAACATTGTATCAGAGAGGGGGGACTTTTCATCTATATCTCAACTCCACTAGAGTAAGGAATTATCTCTACAATAAAATATTATATATGAAAAATGGTCATGTTTATTCTTGAGAAAAAGAAATAAAAATCTTGAGGCTCTTTCGCCTGTCCCTTCTCATTATCACTTTTTTTTTGTATTGTTTTCCATATTTTGTATCATTTGAAGGTCATGGATCTTGCAGTTTCCCAAATGAGTTAGCTAATCTTTATTTGGTGTCTTCTTCAGCAATACCATCTATAACTCATAAAGTGAACCAAGAGATAGTACTTACCGAAATGACGAAATGACAACAATTAAGTGTCTAACTCTGATGCATTAGTTGTTCAGGTCCCACTGAGGGTAAGAACAAAACAAAAACCACATAATGAGATGTTATATCTGTCTACTAGACTTATAACTCATGGTCCAATGGTCTGGAGATTTACATTGGAATATAGTGTTAATATTGTTCTTTTCTATCCTTTTTTTTCTTCTTTATGTATTTGTAAAAGTAATAAAAAGGGCATAGAAGAGTCTATCTCTGATTAAGACAATGTTTCTCCTAGAGTTTCAGTCAACATAGTTCCTTTGGATCTCTGAATGTCAGATTTATTGGACAGGCTTTAGAGCGAAAGAGTGAACAAGCACTCAGATCATATTGATGTGTTTTTTCAGACTTTTTCAAGATAATCTTAAACCAAGGAAGCAAATGTTTTGAGAAAAGATACACATTTAGGATGGTGATATTTATTATTTTATGTCTGTTGTCTGTTGTTTCACATGTGCAAGAACTGTGCAATGAAATGTTTTGTCAATGCTCCTATTCCCATTCTTCACAACTATTTTCAAGCAGGAGACCTCATTATTGGTGGCATTACTCAGCTATTCTTCATACCAGCTGAACAAAATGACTTTCGTGAAAAACCCCATCAATGCTTCCTGGGTGAGATCATGTAAGGAGCTGAGAGTATATGTGTCTTTGTTTTCGCAATATTTGTACTGACCAGGTATATTTTTAAATATGTGAATTCAAATGTTCAGGTCAAGTGTACTATGTCTCACAAGCCAGATGCTGAAGCATGAAAGAGTAATAACATATAAATTAAAATATTCACATTAAATTTGCATTTTGGGAATAGATACTGCAATGCAAGGGATGATGATGATGATGATGATTTAGCTAGAGTGTACATCTCCTTTTTTGACAATTCCACACACCAACACAAAACCAACTTCTTGCATATTTTAGCAAAGCAGTTTGTATTTTCAATTATTTTTTCATTGACAACGTGGGTCATTTCTTTATTATATACAAGCCTAATATTTTTCAAAGACCAAAATACAAAATGTACATATCCTTCACTTCACATGTTTCCAAAGCAGTTTATACTAGGGAAAAAAAGCAAGCAACCATGCCTTGGAAAGACAGATTAAAAGCAATATCAAGACTAACAAAGAGTATACTTACAGCATTAAAAACATTCCCACTCTTAAGTGACTAAGGTTCATTATTAATGGTCACTCTTGACTCGTTAGTTTATCTCTTCTTGTTTTAAAATGTGATTAATTGCTTGTTTTTAAATAAATGTGGATACTCTCAATGTAACCAATTACTGGACCTACGGAGACAGGTATAGCATAGTATTTCATTGGCAAATGTGTGCATTACTTGTTAGAAGGACTGTAATACATTAAGTAGTATAGCCAAGCTTAATATATTTTGCTGCCTGGAACCAAGGAAAAGATTATTCCATTTTCCTTTCAATATCCAGAAACTCATAGGAATAGCAGCTGAATATTACTTCCACACCAGTAGGGAGATCAACCTCTATAGTTCTGTACTTCAAAACCTTTCTACTGCTTCTCACTAACCAGTATCAGCAGCCTGAGGTGACCACCTTACTCTATCTAATGTGAAGGTTTGATAGGTATTTTCATAGTAGGTGAACTATCAGAAAGGCACTGTAGGATTTCAAAGCTGTCAGTTAATGACTGCCAAGATTCTCTCTTGATTTCATTAGGATGCAAAGAAGGCTGGCTTTGCATGTGCAAAATGTCTATAGTCCAGGATTCTTAGGAGATAAGGTACTCTTGCTTTCATGCCAGTAGAGAAAGAGGGTTCATAGACCTGCATCCCAGTTGTGGGATGCCTGTTCTACTGACAAAGAAGATGGAGACTGGAGGAAGAAAAACACAGTGATGTTCTGGAAACAGGTTTATAGGTAGACCCAAAGGATAAGATATATTAGGATTTCAATATATTAAATATGAATGTAGATGAAGTGTAAAGAGTTCTCTAATCTGAAAAAGATATCAATAAAGAGCACAAAAAACTGTCAAGGATTTTTTTAAAGTACAAAAGTGTTGCATTGATGTGATCCAATTTAAGTATCGCATATTAAGAATACATGCCTTTTAAAAATGCAAAAGTTAATATTTCAAGTACAAATATTGTAATTGGGATGTTTTAAGCATACTATTTAATTTTATTTTATCTTTTATCTTTTTTTTCTTTTTTTTTAGGGCGAGACCTAAGAACTACCTGCATATCTTGGCCTTGATATTTGCTGTGGAGGAGATCAATCTAAACCAGAAGATCTTACCAAATCAAACTTTGGGATTTCACATCTATGACAGTTACGGCCAAAAATGGACCTATCATGCCACAATGAGACTTTTCTCCACAGATCATACCTTTATCCCAAACTATAAGTGTGGCACCATAAACAACCTGATATCAGTTATTGGAGGTTTTTTCTCTGAAACCTCTCTCCATATGGCACACATCTTGAGCATATACAAAGTGTCACAGGTAGGATGTGCGGGTACCACATGGATTGCTAATAATTCAATTACCACAGTATTTGGCTTTTCAGATGTAATCTGTTGATATGGATCCAAAGATGGGTAAGTCTAAGCCAGAAATATGTAATTCTCCCCAGAGACCATTGACTAGAATATTGAAGAAGAATCTTCTAGCTCTTGCGACAAATAAGAGAACTACTGTAAAACAATATCTCCAAATACAATCCCAAAATTGTGACCCAGAATAATACCATTGTTGATAGTGTCAAAAGTCACTGAGAAAGCCAGTAGTACCAACTAGGATGTACTACCTTTATTTTGTTCCCAGCATAGATAACCAATTAAGATAGGAATAACATCTCTACCCTGAAACTGGCCTGAAGCCAAATTGACATGGATCTAGATAATCCATCTCATCCAGAACTCCATCGACATGGAAAACCAATTTATAAAACACCCTTGTGTAAATATTCTCTGAAAACCTAAGTTTCTATTTTGGTCTTTGACAATACTTGAGACAATCCAGAGCAATTTAGGAAGGCAGTCAGTATGTAAGGTTGTATATCTCCACAGTATGCATATTTTTATTTTTGAAAATCCTGGCCTAAATCCAGTGCTAGTCCCAAACAGCAGAAACATATTGAATGGCTGGAGCTCGTTAAGTGTTGACTTAGCAAGTTCCTATTAATTTAACAGATTCACATGTGGAACTGACACATTTAGACTCTTGCATATATATTCTCTCTCTCTCTTTCCGCGTCTCTCATTGTCTCTTTTTCTATTTATATATCCATTTGAATTTCTGCAGATCACATATGGCTCTGCTCCAAGGGTGAATGATAACAGTGAAAGTTTTTCATTTTATCAGATGATCCCAAATGAAAACTACCTGAATAAAGGGATTACTGAACTACTTTTGCATTTCAAGTGGACATGGGTTGGGATCCTTGTTAAAGATGATGACAACGGTGACAGATTTGTGCAGACCATAAGTGCAGAGTTTCCTCTGAGAGGTATCTGCATTGCCTTCTTAGAAAGGCTGATAATATTTTCAGTCCGTAACATTTCTGCTATAATTGAGTGGATCCTAGGAATATATAATCTTTCTATGAGCAGCAATGCCAATGTGGTGGTCTTCCATGCAAGAGATATTTTGAATTTGAGATGGTTGCTATTTTTGCCTGAATTGGAACTGGTGACAGTGGCCCCTAAAGGCAGAGTGTGGATCATGACAACCGAGATGGAGCTTTCCGACTTCCATTTTCAAAGGAGTTGGGATATACAGGTCATCAATGGTGCTCTTTCCTTCAGCATCTCTTCAAATGAGGTTTTAGGATTCCAACATTTCATTCAAACCAGAAACCATTTATTGACCAAAGAAGATGGTTTTGTCAGGGATTTCTGGGCCAAGGCTTTTGACTGTGTGTTTCCAGATACACTTTTTCCTATGAATGATACTGAAATTTGCACAGGCAAGGAGAAACTGGAAAGCCTCCCAATGACTTACTTTGAAATGAGCATGCTTGGCCATAGCTACAACATCTACAATGCTGTCTATGCTGTGGCACATGCTCTGCATACCATGCAAACACAGCAACTCAAAGAAAAAGCAAGGATGAATAGATGGAGACTGTATCATCCGGATCAAGAGCCTTGGAAGGTAATAACTTAATTAGTCACAAAAGCCACATATAGGCACATATATGCTTCCCATTGAATCTTCATGAACAACAAAAATGCTTATTATATTGCATTTATTCAAGCAAACCACAACAATAACAACCTTTTAGTTTAATTCACTGTGTTATGGGCTTGCCATATGCACAGGATCCAAAATATGAAGCAGTACTTTCGTGAGCTATCCACTTTTTAGCAGATGTAGATGTGGTGTGGGACCCTCTGTTGTGGCTACTTCTACCTTCACTAAAGCTTTAGGGCTGGATGGCTCTCTGTGACAGAGTAGTGGAGATATACTTATGTCCTTCCCAGAACAGTCAGAATCTATACAACTGAAGCCCAGATTCAACTGAAACCACAGAGAAATAAGGACTTAACTATATCCTTCTTAAGCATGTGAGGATGAAAACTCTGCAAAGTTTTCTCCCTACTGCAGGAGAAAACAAGTATTTCTATGTAGTTCTCATTCTTTCTGATTTGTTTCTGATCTGTTTTTGGAAATTGTTCTACATAGACATACACTGGCTTTTTGTTGTTTTTTTGCATGAAAATCATATTTTTAATACCAAAAATATATATTTTTTAACCAAAACCTAATGATTCTGGTTAGCCATGTTTTTTCCTCTCTTTGTTTTGTTTTTTAAATCCTATTCAAGGCCTGAAGGTGTGAACTCCTGCTTTTCAGAATGGGCTTTTTGTGGATTTAGCTTTTTTGTCTCTTCCTCACGGGTGAGAATGGCTATATGATGTTATTATCAGGCAAAGATAAATTTGTCACAGTCTCAGTGGCAAAGTTTGCTCCTTTGGGTGTAAAATGCAAGTCAAGTTTAAAGGGTAAAATTTCTCTGGCAAACCAAACTAGCAGCTAGATCTGTTATCTCACTCTTAGTTTGCTTCTATTAGAGACTGATTTATCAACTCACTGTCAACTTTACAATATGTTTGGATTTCCCCCCCTAACTTTCCTTTTAAAAATTGGCTCAATATACTACATATAAGTATATTGATACAAAGTATTCAACAGCTTGTCATACATTTTGTTTGTTCATAAACCAGCTCTTTCGCTTTCTAAAAAGGATCTCATTTAACAATAGTGCTGGGGATAAAGTTTCGTTTGACCAGAATGGTGAACTGGTTGTTGGATTTGATATCATCAATTGGGTTACCTTCCCAAACCAGTCCTATCATAGAGAGAAAGTTGGAAAACTGGATCACGGGGCAAGAGAATTTTCCATAAATGATCATGCCATTACATGGCACTGCAGTTTTAACCAGGTAAGGGCTGATTGAAATTAAATTGATATGTGTCTCACATTTCATGGGATCTTGATGTACAAAGAGAATACATAAGGAAAAATGAGATACATGATAACAGCCAAATTGAGCATATAAGAAATCGTAAAAACAATAACTCAGAACTGTAGGGAAAAAAAGAACATAGTAAGAAATGTATGTAAAATCCTGACTTCAGACAAGTACACTCTGGAAATTTCTGCCTAGATGATAAGAACAGGGAGAAGACAAATCTGTGGATATGAGTAAGCATTACAGTGCCATTGCACAGAATTAAATGCCACCTGAGGTTGCATGATTTTTTATCTTCTGTAACTAAGGTTGCCTTATAGTTCTTTTCATTCCATTTGCATGATATATACATACCCTCTTCCTTTTGTGTTCAGAGTATTTTCCATTTGAAATCAACAATTTACAACTGGAGAGGCAAATTATAACACATCCAGAAATATTGCACATGTTGATTTTATTGAAAGATGGGCATATTTGTCACGTTGATTGTTTCCAATACTCAGATTTCAAGCATTTTGAACAATTCTTGTCAAAAATAAACTGAAAGGAAATTCTTACTCATGATCAGTCAATAGGCAAATCTGACTGTTTCTCTTGCTGCTACAGTTGAGTTTTGTGGATGATTGTAAATTCTGATTTAAAATATGACATGGAAGAAAAATTCCACCCACCCCAACCTTCATCCCATGTCGCAGAATGCTGACAAATTCCAAGAAAAGAGTACTTACTGATTTTATTTGAAAGGAGATCACTGGAGGTTTATGATAGTATATAGAGTTTATTTACACATGTATGGGTTGAAGAAATATAGAGATCTACAGTTGAAGCTTTCCAGGAAACAGCCAAAGACACTGCTCCTTCCATACTAGACTTTTAGAATGAGAGCAAGAATGAGAGCGCCAGAGCATTCAGAAAACATTTTTAGAGACTGGTGATTCCCCTCTCAGGTTTGGCCCTGCCTTAGAATGAGGCAACTATCTCAAAGTGACACATCTTGGAAGGGAGGCAAGAAGGTAGTAGCAGCACCACCAACCATGCTTGCTGTTCCATTCTGTTGAAAGAAAAGTTATGAGTCCTACGCAGACTGTCCTGCAAAGCTTAAACCATCTGGGTACTTCCAGGTTAAAAATGAAGGGCACTGTTTTCTTTTGTTTGCCACAACTGAAATAAAATTGAACTGACCTGTTCTCTTCTCCACAGAAGATGAATTGGAGTATGCACAATCTATTTTAGTTCAGGCGACAATTCAAAAAGTATATACACCTCTATGGCCTTTTTTTTTTTTTCTGATAGCAATATATAAATGTTGCCCAAAGTGGTGTAGGAACAGTGTCAGTCACTGAACCAATTAGGCATCTCCAGGTAATACATAAATCTGTTTTGGAATTCCCCCATTACTGAATATCATTTTGTCTCAATCCATTCTTGGGCAATAATTATAAAAATAAAATGAAACTGCCATGCTACTTATTCTACAAAGGAAGTACCAATCACAGGTGTCTGGTGTTTCCTATGCGCACCTGTTTTAAAGCTAAAGTTCAGTACATTGGGTAGCTCCTTTGAAGTTCAGAGAATGCTCACTGCACCACTGACATGGAAGCCATGAGCTGCCAGTGACTCCAGTGCCTATTTAGGAATTACATGGCCTTTAGAATTCAAGAATATCATTAATATTTGTCAATAATCCAGTTGTTTAACTGTAGAATTCCTCTCCTTCTTCCTCTTCCCCTTCTTCCTCTTCTCCCTTCCCATCTATCACCACCACCACCTTCCATTAATGGATAAGACATTACCCTGTTCTGTGTGTACTGACAGCTGCTACCCTGGGTATTTCAAGAGGAAGAAGGAAGGAAAGCAGTTTTGCTGTTATGATTGCATTCATTGTCCAGAACAGAAAATTTCAATTCAAAAAGGTAAAGGTACAAGACTATCTCGCAATCAGGATTGTTCATGCCAGATCCATGAATCTGTCAAAGCATAGGTTTCATAACAAGGGATGTAAAGTGTGTGTAAAAGAGGCAAGATTTCATTCTTTATTTTATTAAAATTCTCTTTAATTCTTGTTATTCTTTTGTTCTTTCTTCCCTTCACTCAGTCACTTTTGTTGTTGGGTGTCTTCAAGTTATTTCTGACTTACGGCAACCCTAAGGTAAACCTATACATGGTTTTCTTGGACTGAGTGTATATGACATGCCCAAGGTCACCCAGTGGGTATCCATGGCCAAGAAGGGCATTGAACTCTGTTCTCTAGGGTGATGGTCCAGCACTCAAACAATTACATACCGTTGCCTCTCTAAAAGTGATGACTGATATTTCTGTAGTAATTTCTAACATCTTCTGCAATAGGGAACCAACGAGATTGCAGGAAAAATTTGAATGGTGTAGAACTTTATATGAACATGAAACCCAAACGTAAAGGCACTTTTCTCCCCCTGCCCCGCTTTATTTATGTTTGACTGTTAGCAGATTTTTTAAAAAATTAGAATATGTGGAACATCTTCCAAAAAGAGAAATCCATCTTTTGCTGCTCATGACTTAGACTCTTCCCAAAGCTGTGCTTCTGCATAAGCTTTATTTTTTTCCCAATGTCCTTCAGTTTTCCTATAGTGTTCAGAGTCCTTGTAGAAGCTCACAGAAAATTGCTTGATTCTTCAGTCTTTCTGTTGATGTAAAAACAGCCACGCTGGATTAGACAGAAGAACTATCTAGCTGAACTATCAGTTCACACAGTGACTAACCAGTTGCCCATGTGAAGCCAATGAAGAGAACATGGGTGCAGCTGTACCCTCCAACTTCCACTCTCCCGGAAGTGATGTCCAGAGGCTTACTGCCTCTCATAGTACTGCTAACATGTAACCATCCTGACTAATTAAGTTAGCGGCTTGGCCTACACTGAGATTACATTAAAAGTAAATGAGATTTAATGAGGGGTGGAAGCGGAGTGAAGAAATACTCTCAGGTTTACTCATTCAGTTACTTTTTTGATGTTTAGACATGGATGACTGTTTTCGATGTCCAGAAGATCAATATCCAAACAAGGACCAGGATGGATGCATTCCCAAAGCAGTACTTTTCTTGTCTTACAAAGAGCCTTTAGGTATCTGTTTAGCTATCTTGGTGCTTTTGTCTTCTTTCTTCACAATTTTGGTATTGGGGATAATTTTGAAACACCATGGTACTCCCATTGTCAAAGCCAACAATCAAGAGCTCACCTACACTCTCCTAATCTCCCTCCTGCTCTGCTTCCTTTGTGCACTCCTCTTTATCAGCCCACCTCAGGAAATAGTGTGCCTCCTCCGACAAATTAGTTTTGGTTTGGTCTTCTCTGTAGCTGTGTCTTGTGTCTTTGCAAAAACTGTCACTGTAGTCCTGGCTTTCATGGCCACCAAGCCCAGAAGCAACATAAGGAAATGGCTGGGAAAAACACTGTCCAGCTGTATTGTTGTTTGTTGCTTCCTTGTCCAAGCCAGCATTTGTTCAGTGTGGCTGGCAACTTCTCCTCCATTCCTAGATGCTGACATGCACTCATTCACTGAAGAAATTATAATGCAATGTAATGAGGGGTCTATTTTCTTCTTTTACAGTGTCTTGGGCTATATGGGCTTCTTGGCTATTATCAGTTTTGTTGTAGCTTTCTTTGCCAGGAAGCTCCCTGATAGTTTCAATGAAGCCAAATTTATCACTTTCAGCATGTTGGTCTTTTGTAGTGTTTGGCTGTCCTTTGTTCCAACTTATTTGAGTACCAAAGGTAAATCCATGGTGGCTGTGGAAATCTTCTCCTTGTTAACATCCAGTGCTGGTCTACTGGTCTGCATCTTTTTCCCTAAATGCTACATCATTCTCTTTAAACCTCATTTAAACAACAGGACACAGCTAACAAGGATCCAACATTGAACAATGCAATGTCATTCAGAAAGAAATGTATTTGTGTGCAGCTCAAATATCCAGTAGAAAACAAGGAGACTAGGCTCCACATGTTTATAGATGGATCAAATTTTATTCTTTTAAAAAAGTCCAACATGTCTTAGCTGTTTTATAAATTTTTTGTCCTTCTTCAAGGGCTGTATTTAAAACAAATACAATATTATGAATATTATACAAAAGAACAACACACATATGTAAAATCAGTCAAGTTCAGAATACTATACATATAACAAAGCATATAACATATATATCATATACATATAACATACCTATAACAAAACATACTATAAATCCAACAGAAATTGCTGGAGTTGCTGCTACATTCTTTTCAAGAATGAGACTGATGTGCAACAAAACAGACAAATTCCATTTTTTGTTTGTTTGTTATTTATACAGTTCCTCAGGTGGTTAGAAGCTTGGATTTATCTAGAGAAGGTGCTGTGACCAGTTATAAGGACATCTGATGTATTCTGGCTGCAAGATTGCCTGGTGGGGGTTTTTTCTGTTGTGCATTGTAGAATAGTTTTGTAATAATGAGTGAAGGTCCAGATCCTCATTAAGATCTTTTGGAGACAATGAATTAATTTTTTATATATATCATTTTATTCAAATTTCACATATAAAACAAAAATTATTACTGTTAATTTACATGATATTTTTGATCTTCCACACTGATGTAGATTTCATTTCCAACATGTCTTAACATAGTTATATCAATGTACTGCTTTATGCTGATAATATTACATGATAGTTCTTGCATTTCATTCTCTACATTACAGTTCCATGGTTTACATCAGTAGCCCCCTCATTAGTTATCTTAACCATGAATCACTCATTTTCATTTAACAGTGCCCAGCAATTACCCATTACAATCTGCCATTCCTTTTTGATCTCATCGTCTGTTTTTCCCTTTAGTTTCTGTGAAACTATATCAGCATTTCTATTTTCCATAAATGTTCCCCATCATTGTTCTATTGTAGGTATTTATTGAGTTTTCCAAAGCTTTGCATATTCTATCCGGGCTGTTGTTATCATATAAAGAATTATTCGTTCTTTACTTCAGAACCATCAAGTACCTTTGTCATATTTAACAAATACAATTCCAGTATCTTGGCAAGCTGAACTTTCATTATAGCACAAATTTTATTATGTACATCAGTCCAATATTTCTTAGCTTTGGAACATGACCACCACATGTGATATATCGTACCGACCTCTTTCTGACACTTCCAACACAGACCAGTACCTGTATTGAAAATCTTTTTTAATTTGTCTGGTGTCATGTACCATCTATGAAACAGTTTGTAATAGTTCTCTTTCAAATTCTGAGCAACTGTAAATTTTTGTGTCTTTTTCCAACTTTCTTCCCAGAATTCTAACTGAATTGAGTGTTCAATATTTTGAGCCCATAAGATCATCGCTGACTTAATTGTTTCTTCTTATCTTTCCTGTTTTATTATTTCTTGATATATATGTGATAATAAATGAGGGGGATTTTCAAACAGCCATTTAATAATCCCCGTTTTCTCTTTTGATTCTATTCCATATGTCTTTAAGTCCATTTGAAACCTTTCAGTTAGCTGTCTGTATGGGAACCAACTTAACATTATTCCTTCTAGTTCCAATTTTTCTCTTGTTTTAATCTTGAAATTATTTGAGACTGATTTTTCTAATATGCCTTCATATCACAACCATTTTTCTGATTCAATCCATCTACCAAAGAAGGCTTCCTGAGGGGACACCCATGTGGGAAGCTGCCTTATGTTTTTAATCTTATATTCATTCCATATCTTCAAAAGTGATTTCCTAATGTAATGATGCGTGAAATCTTTATCAATTATTGCTTTGTCATAAAACATATAGGCATGCCATCCCATCCTCAGGTCCGCACCTTCCAGTGCCAGCATTCTCATTCTTGTAAATCAACCCAGTCTTTTAATCACGTGAAGGCCGTGGCTTTGTAATATAACTGAAAATCTGGAAGTCCCAGACAATGAATTAAGTTTTAAAACCTATTCTACCACTTTTTTTCATAAGAATTCTCTCATTGTTGCCTTTATCATTCTTGTAGCATCCAAAACCTAAAATCAGATGCAGAATGTTGCACTTTGAGAAAAGGAAGCCCTCATTTTTTTTTATTCTTTAAGTTATAAAGATGTTCCACTATTAATTTCTTAGGCGTCTTGATGTTCTCCCCACAGTTACATTGAATAGCATATACAACATAACTGATATTGCAAATGCTAAAGTGGGTTAAATTGTATTTCTTTTGGTCATTAGGATTTGTAAACTCTGTCATTTTGAGTATATATTTGCAATATACACAATGCTCACGGGGATGCTGTCCTGTGGGACTGCCTGCATCTAATATAATGTCTCTAATATCTCTAATCTTTTCAGTCCTTTTAAGATAGAATTGTGGTTTTTCCTTACATCCTGGAATATTACTGAATAAAAACATTTTTAATGAATCTCTGTATTTTTATTTTTTTTTTGTTATATGATTATATGTAAGAGAGCAATAGAAGTGATTGGACAGTGGTTAGTGTTGCTTTTGAAGTAGGCTATTTATTCATAGCAAATTTTGAAAAACAGATCACAGGTCCTAATGGGGAAGTTAAGGACAAATTAATATTCAGGGCAAGATTCCTAGACAATGTTTTCTGGAGAAAACACACTATTCTACAATACAATCAATACAATTATTCCTGACATACAATTTGATCTACAATTCAGCCTCACCGAGGTCCATTTCCTGGACCTGACAGTTTCCAAAGCAAGAATCAATGCATCACTTCCTTGTACAGAAAACCTAGAGATGTCAACATGTACCTTAAGTTTGACAGCTCACATTCAAGGGCTGTGAGAATCAATTTCCCTTATGGTCAGTTCCTCAGGCTTAAATGCAATTGCCACAAGGGGGAAGTTTTTAAAAGGGAGTCTCATATATTATCCCAACAATTTTTGGAAGGAGGTTATCTACAACAAGTAATATCCCAAGGGTTTGACAAGGCAGCTGGCAGATCTTGGTCTGAATTACTACAAAAACAACACAGACCATTGTCCAATTGCCTCCATTGCTCTCTTACACGTATAGTGTGGAAAGGCCCTTACACTCTCCCAATGGTTGTATTGCATATCCAATTCCAATGGCCTGCCTTCAACCTCAGTGGCTGACTCTGTCATTGTGCCACTGGTCCTCTCTTTGATTTTTCAAGCTTATACAGAACTGTCATACTTGTTCATGTTAGCACTTCATATCTGCTCACTTTCCATCCCCTTATGTGTGTTTCAAGGTCTGGGTAAAATATCTAAACCACTAGGGTTCAGAGGAAGAGAAATAATTTTCATAAGGACATTGGAAAGATAGGGTAAAAATGCACTACGAAATTAAAGCCAACATCAACATCCTACAAGAAAATAGGCAAAAGGCTATTCAGAGGAAGTCTAGGATTGAAAGAAGCACAGTAAAGACATACAGCATAGGGACTTTCTGCACTACACTGTTACAGTGCTATTATTCCGCTTTCAACATCCTATGGAATCCTGGGGTTTGCAGTTTAAGGAGGGTCATTTAGGATTCTCAACCAGAGAACTCTTTGGCCTCAGTAAACTACAAACCCGAGAATTCCACAGGATGTCAAAAGTAGAATAATAGCAGTATAACAGTGTAGTGCAGAAAGGCCCATAGCCCAAATATACACACAAAGGTAATCTATAACCCTTTCCGCACAAGGAAATTAAGACGGGCCACTACGTCCTGTCACGGAGGTCATCTGCACCTTGGATCAGACTAGGTTCGGACTATTTACTTTAGTTCCGCACCTAAGTCAGATTCAATACGTCCCCAAGTGGTCCTCCAGTGTGCTATGAGAAGACCGGAAAAAAGCAGTTTTTAAATTTTCTGGAGTGCGCCAATTCATTCCTGCTCAGTTGTGCAGATACGCAGATTCACGCCAATGTGAGCCTGTGATCAGTGGAGGGTGGGCTGTGGGCATAGTCAGCTTCAGTGGTTGGTCCAGAACCACAAAGAACAGGAAGCCACCATTTTGTCAGCCTCACCAGTGCAGATCTAAAGACCTCACACTGCTCCGAATTGCCCTGGAACAAACAGAGGAGCCCTGCGGAAGGGCTTAAAGGGAAAGTCCACATTGTTTCAAGCCCAGAAGAAGCGGTAAGTAATGGCACGGAGCGATTCCTGGCCTCGTGTGGAAAGGGCCTAAGTTGAGGCATAAATGGGGTCCATGAGAGAAGACGCCCAGGAATTAAGAAATGAATATAGAATGCTTCTAGCAGACATTTGTTTAGATGTGGTGCTTATAAAACTGAGCTCCCAGAACTTATACCCTGGCCTTAGCTCAAGGTGTTTTTTCAGTAGTTCTGCTCGTTTGGAGGCACTGGTTCATGCAATGGCCATTATTCTTCAAATATCTTTCAATTCAGCAAGACACACTGTTGAATAGCCACAAGCCTTGCCCATGCTTTCAGCCGATTGCACTTTTTGGGATTAAGGGTGGCTCTGACTTCTCCTGTGACTGGAGAGTATAGTCACTACTACAGTCGGCCTTGCACATTCACAGGGGGTTGGAGGCACAGGACCCTCACAAGAGTGGAAAAACCATGAATATCTCTAGCCCTCACAAACTTGTTTGTGCCACATCAATCAAAAAGTGTGCGGGGGAGGTAAGGGGGCTGAAGCATGGTGGGGAGAGCAGGCACCCAGGGTCCAAATTGGGTCAGGAAGGGAGAGAGAGAAAGAGTGGGTTGACATGCTAGTTCTATACTTCCTCTCTCACACCCATCTCCTTTCTTGAATGCAGGGGGGATGTTGGGAGAGGGTTTATGGTGCTGAGAAATCAAGTCCAAGTATCTGCTGGGGGGATTTCTTTAAGAAGGAGGGAAAGTGATCTAAAAATGCAGTCAGATAAGTACTGAAACCACCACCTTTAGCTGGCCAGGCAGCAGCAGCTGGTGATGGTGGTGGTGGTGGTGGAGGAGGTGGAGGAGGAGGACTAAAGTGGGTTTTTAAAGAGCTGTGTGGCCTTATTGGAGCTGCTCAGAGGGAAGGTTCCCTTGGGAAAGAAACACTTGAGATGAGGGACAGGAGTTTGGCTTAAACTTGTGAGGGACCCACACAACTCCCCAAAACTTCCCATTTATTTTTTGATGACAAAAATAATCAAATCTGTGAAAGTTAAACAAATGTGGAGGGCCAACTGTATTGTGCCATGCTCACACTCTAGTTTCAACAAGCAAACCTCACCAGGATTACAGCCTTATCCTACATCAAAGTTTGTCCAATTAATTGAATAAACTGATAAAGACTGTGTGCGTGCAGTGGCTAGCTGCTATGAGTAAGGAGCACCAACATTAACAGTTATGGGACATAAACTGAAGCCTTGATTTTTGGAACTCCATTAGAGATTGGAAAGCTCTCTATGAATTCCAAGCTACTAAGCTAGAGCAGGAAGAGGACTAAGTTTTATTTTTGTAGCACAGAAGACCAAAGAAAGGAGATATTGAGAATGGGTGGAGTGATCCCTAAGAATATCATTCTGAGAGAGCCTAGGATATGCAGATAAAACATGAGTAGATTTTAGGTCACTGAAACATTCATTAACTCTGTCACTTCTGATCTCTCTGAAACATTTAACTATTTAAACACTGTGCCTTGTGGCATTCTCAACATAAATGAATAAATTAAAAAGCATAGTATTTATCAAATCGAACTAAATAGATCAAGCTTATGAATTCAAGTAAATGTATGTATGCATGTGTTAAAGACAATGGTCTGAAATTCAGTGCCACCAGTCATGAAGTCATGGTTATGAAGAGTACAGGAGAAAGCATATTAATGGTACAGCTGTCACTTTATGCCTGTAACTCATTCTGAGGCTTTTGCAGTAATGCAAACATTGTTTTTTTTCCCTTTGAGGCATAAATCCAGGGGTATTTTGTTTTATTTTATTTGTTATAAGGTACATTACTATTATGTTATTCCAACAATGGCAGCTCCTTGTGCTGATACAGTTCACTGTTCGCCACTATCGCACACTGAATGGGAAAGAAATCAGAATGAGAGTCCTTACGACTCATGATTCTAGTTTTTTATAAATTGTATATTGCTTTATTATTTGTTGTATGCTATTTTAAGCTACTGTAATAGAAATAATAAATGAACTAAACAATCTAAACCATTTTGAAAGGCACAATTAATTATTGTATTGCCATATGTCAGCAACTGAAAATCCCTAGGGATGTGGATGAAAAAGAAAATTGCAGAGTACACAACTGAAAATTATGAGATGTATAATTGTTCCTTTAGTAGCATCACATCGAAGAAAAAAACATGTTTCTTGGTTAAAACTGTTCCTGATTCTATAGTAATTTTGGAAAGAATGTTCTAACAAGTTCTAACCAAACTTTTTCAAACTTAAGAGCCTCTGATACAGAAACACAAAAAATATATGTGTGGCTAATTTAATTGCTGACTGGAAATGGAAACCGATGGTAATAGGCACCATGCTGCCCCAGGGAATATATGAAAGTGTTTTTCCACATGCATAGATTTCCCGTGGGAAATTTCAGTCTTACGATTAATGTTCCTTAAAATTACTATATCTCTTTTGTCAGAAAATTATTTCTCAGCTTTTCTTGGGGCATCTCATGGCAGCCCTCGGCTGCCATGTTAGAAAATGCATGGGTCTAAAAATATCATATGATTAAACTCTGCAAATATGTGCATTGTGTACATTACGTTTCTGATAAGCAGAGCATGCACAAGAATGCAGATGACCCTGTTTGATGTTTGTGTAAAAGTACTTCTTAGTTTAATAAGTATAAACAGAAAACAAATAAGGCTGCAATTCTGTCTTTAAATTAAATATTTCTGGAAGTGGAAAGAGGGATGACAGTTTCAGCTTTGGAATGGAGAGATGTAGTTAAACATTTTAGAGCAAGTTTGTTGGGGATGTTAATGACACACACATATGTTGTTGTTGTTGTCCGTCTGTCATGCAGCCTTCCTCTTTTCCTACTGCCTTCTACCTTACCAAGCATTATTGTCTTTCCAAGTAAATCATGTCTTCTCATGATATGTCCAAAGTATGACAATCTCCGTTTAGTCATCTCAGCTTCTAGAGAAGAATTCAGGTTTGATTTATTCTGTAGTTGTTGTAGTGGGCAATCGAAACATTTCTGACTTACAGTGACCCTAAGGTGAATCTATCATTGGGTTTTCTGAGGCTGAGAGTATGTGACAAGCCCAAGGTCACCCAGTGGGTTTGCATGGCCAAGTGGGGAATTGAACCATCATCACCAGGGTCATAGTCCAGCACTCAAACCACTACTCTAGAACTAGAAACTTGGGAAAGAGTGTAGAAAACAGATATAAAATTTACATTAAATCTAAACCTAAGAGAAAATTTTTGTAAAATGTTTTACAGACCCCAGAAAGATTACAAAAAATAACAAAAAACAGAAATTCAAATTGTTGGAAATGTGATGAAAAGACAGGGTCTTTTTTTCATGTGTGGTGGACATGTAAGATAGCAAAAAATTTTTGGAAGGGGGTACATGATGAAATTCAAAGAATTTGTAAGCTGAACTTTGAAATGAAACCGGAGCTTTATCTGTTAAATACGCTAGGGCAACAAAGGGAAATAAGAAGTCATCAGAAGACATTATTATATTTAATAACTGTGGCAAGGTTGACATATGTGCAACACTGGAAAGAAAAGAAATATACTGGTATAGAAGAATGGAAGTTAAAAGTTCTGGATATCATAGAGATGGGAAAATTAGCATCTTTGAAGAATAAATCTATCCAGAACTTTGACAAAGAATAGAAAGGAGTATTGGATTGGGTAAGGATATAAATGTATAAGAAATCAAAGAGGAAATAATGTAATTGCTCTTCTACATCAATAATGTAACAATCTAACTGCTTTTCTCTCTGTAAAATGGAAATTATGCTTGTATGGAATGGAAATAAGCAATCTCAACTGGAAGATTTAAGCACAGAAGTGGTATTTTCAAGATTAAACTTTTAATAAAAATTACTACCAAACAAACAAACCCCTACTGTATGCTGGCTCTCTGCTAGTCCCCAATATTTTCTTCTGGATCTTGGTGTTGGTGACCAGGAAAGAATAGTGGCAACCATCAGCCATTTGGAGCCCTCTCAATCCTGCTGGCAGTGACAGCAAGAGAAAGAGACTTACTTTAACAAAATTATGGGCAATTCAAAAGCCCAGGATCCTAGGTCCACCTTCTGTGCCTGAGCCTTCTGGCAACTTATTATTTCCCAGACCATATTGCTTAACCAGACCATAAACAGTAGCCTGAAATCAATCCAAACATCCACTCAGCAGGACTGGTGGAAGCCCAGACCTATTGAAGATTTCTGCAAGATTTGTGTCTCAGGGGCCTATCTTCCCTCACTGAAACTAGAGCCTTAAATACAATACGAAAATTGTAATAAGTGACCAAATGACCAATGGATTAAGAACTTTGTGTGTGTGTGTCTTGTTTATCTTCAAGATGTCTTAAGATGACCTTAAGGTGAACCTATCATGGGATTTTCTGAGGGTTGAGAGAGTGTGAATCACCCAAGATCACTCGGTGGGTTTTCATAGCCAAGCAGAGAATCAGATCCTTGCTTCCAGTGTCATACTCTAGTGCTCAAAGTACTACACCACACTATTATGTACCTTAGCAGTGTTCAAATAAATAAGAGAACTTTCTAAGAAAATATGCTATGAGCAGACAAGGAATAACACAAACTAACTTTTCTAACTGTACGTGCCAATAGAGTGGCAAGATGATTAGACCACAGGGACTAGAGCATGTACAGAGCATGTGCAGCACCGTATACACTAAGCCAAGTGTCCTGGCTAACCAAGAACACACTCTATCACACAATCCCACCTGCGTAGCAAAAGGAAGGCTAAACCAGGGTGGACAAAATGCAGACTGCAGCATTCTTGGAGACCCAAAGACTATTTTTTCCTCACCTCTGCATCTCATAGTGCCCAATTTTTTGAAAAAATATTTTGAAAAAAATCGGGGTAGAGCCCAAGGGGAGAGTGCGAACATTCTAAGTCCTAAGAATCATTCACCTCTGGACTAAAAGGAGCCCTTTCATTCTCTTCAGAAAATCACTTTGGGACAATTAAACCAATTCAAAGGCCTAAAGGTCAGAACTTTCTAGCAAAGAAGGTGTTCAAGTAGCATCTCACAGCCTGACTTAATTCATCTGAGAAACTTGAAGACGATTTAGCTGGGCTAGCCTTCCAAGATTGCCAGGTGCAACTGATGGACTAGCTGTGAAAAACTAAAAACAGCTGTCATCACCACTGTTAAGGAAAATTGCTGGTGCTGCTGCTTAACCCTTTAAAGGGAAATTTGAATCCAGGAAAACAGCCCTTTACAACCATACCTTGACCTGTCAACATGTAGGAGACAATAATGGAGTGAAGTTTGCTCCAATTGCAACAAACTCTCTTGCCACTGTTTCTGCTGTGGCAACAAACTTAAGAAAAAAGAAGGAGGCAGAGCAATCAATCAACAAACTGTTCTCTGTCGACAGCCTGGCTGCAGCACACTTTGCCACTGGAAATTTCTGGACACTTTTCAAAACTAACCTGAGCAAAGTGCACTGAAATAGTCTAAAGGGCACATAGATAAGCTGTGAGTCAGCATGGACAGATCTAATATCTAGAGGAACTCTCACAGATGGTTCAAAATATCTTCCATCATCAGTGACAGAGCATAGCCTCTAACATACGATCTCTCTGTGTGAATATATTATGACTCTGCCACATCTTTTGCTGTAGTTTTTGCCCATGATGATTCATTGCCTATTCTTCAGACCACTGTCAAGTTTATCTGGTTCTCTTAACAGGAATTTGTAAGGTCAATTTTGCCAAGTGCAGAAGCTGGTTAGTGCAATCTCTACTGATATCACAGGTGGACCCCTGAGCCAGCCATGTTTTGGGGTAACAAGGTAGATCATTTTAATAATTCCTTCACCCCTAAATATACGTTCCCTGTGTTCATCATTTGGGCCTTTCTGTTAAGACAGGTTAGATTTCACTTGATATCTCATCCACATATTAATTCTTCACAGTCAGATAGTTCCCAAACAATGGCTATGTGTGTTTAAAAATAAATTTTGCACCATGTTTAAATGATTTTTATATCAACTCTCTTAAAATATGCCACCCTTCTCATTTTCTCATGCTTCTTTTTTTGCTTTGCTTCTTTCAATATCAATGCCTCTTACCCTTCCACCAATGATGTAGAGAATTTGCATTGAGATGAAGCGTACACACTTTCTTTGGCAATACCACAGAGAAATCATAATGTGAACAAGAGCTTTTTTCATTCTCTTCCCCATCCCCATAATTATCCAATTGACTGTGATCAATTCTGCTCCTAGTTAAAACCTCTGGAGGCCACATGGCTACTATCAAAGCCAATCTATGAATAATATAAATAGTGTACCTTGAGATCTGGAATGAGATTTGTAGACAACCAAGATTCAAAGATGCTATATGTCTCACGTCTTATACTGTAGGTTTTCTATGCCAGTCTACAGGGTAGCTGGTATAGTGATATATCTATCATGTGAAAATACAGAAATAAATGTTTTTGCAGGGAACATCTGAATTTTAGAATGGTGACATCAATGTTTTTGCTGCTCTCCCTGATGCTGATGCCTCACATGGTATGCAACGATCATGCAAAGAAATGCTTCACCCCCAGTCCTCAATGTATTTTCCACAGCTATTTTCAGCCAGGTGACTTCATCATTGGTGGCATTACTTCCTTTATCTTCCTGCCTGATGTTCCAAACAACTTCACCGATCATCCTCACGCTCTTACTCAAGAGAAAATGTAAGGAAGTGCTCTCATCTTTCAGTTTCTCCCTCTTCCTTTACCTTCCTCTGCCCTTCACTCCATTGGTCTGTTTATGTATGCAGATTGTGTGTGCGTGAGTGTGCGTATGAATAGACAGATAGATAGGGTCTTACCCCTCTCAATCTCTCTCTGTATGCCTGAGGTATTTATATGTTTAATTTATTACCCACTTTTCTCTCATAAGGGACCCAAAGCAGCTCACACCATATGTTAAAACAATACAGATGAAAACAATCTGGAATACAAAAATTAAAAATTACCAGCAAATTGCTTAAAAACATTAATTTAAAGCAATGGAAAGTACATAAAATTCTACACATTACACTGGCACAAGCAGTTAAAAACTGAAGACCTGTTTAAATAGAAAAGTCTTGGTCTGCTGATGAAAGGCGAACAGGGAGGTGGTGAATTGAACCTCCTTTGGCAGAAAGTTTCATAGCCTAGGAGAAACCACCAAGAAGGCTGTCTCACCAGTTATTTCTGGTGAAACTGAGAGAAAGCCCTCCCTTGAAGATTTTAAAAACTGGGCAGGCCCATGTAGGGAGATTCGATTTTTCAGAGGTATTGTGGTTTCTTGATATTCAACAATAATGTCAAGAATTTGAGGATCTGGACAATATAATTCTCAGGGATACTTTCAAACCTAGTGGCTGTGACTGGAAAATAATGTCTATGTCTATTTATTGCAGGTGTTGCTGAAAGAAGCCAAAACCGGTTAGACAATTTTAGCATGTCAATTTTCCATTTTGTAAAACTAACAGCTTCTAATGTCCCAAATTCTTAATGGGCAGACTGTTTCAGAATAGGATGTTATTTTTTCCATGCTCTACTGTGTCAATCCAGTCTGTATGAAAAATAAATAATTAAAAAGCTGTCTCTTTATCACTACAACTGAGTCAGTCTGAATTAAGATCATAGCTGAAAACTTCTTAGAAGCTTTAAAGGAGCTTGTCAGCTCCTAGAAAACTAATGTAGAAGCAGCATCCACCACAATGGTTTTAAGCTATGAAACCTCTCCCTGTTCTCAATCTGTATACTTGTAAATAAATTTGAACACTGCAAAATGCCTTAGGAAAAAAGAAAATTTGGGCTGGAGTCCTTGGAATTTCACAGCTTGGAGAACGGGAGTGTGTGGCACAGTATTTCCTCTGTGGTACCAATTTCTAACTTTGGTTCTTTGAGGGTGGAAAATGAAGAGTTTATTTGTGTCTTCTAATTCCTTTGTCTGTCTTTGTATTATTAGTTGTCTAATTTGTTTTTTATAGCCAGATCGGCAGAATGGTATAAATGTAAATTAGTTGTACATGAATGAAATCTACAATTTCTGCAAATGCAAGGCATTGCTTATAGCAGCTGTGGCGGATGAATTCACTAAGTGGTGTAAATCCAATTCTTAGTCACAGCAAGAGGAGTCCTATTGTAACAATTCAAACTTGGTAGATGTCCACTTACATAAGTGATGTTTATTTACACAGGAGCCTATATTCCTATATTTTTTGGGACCTCCACTTAAACAGATACTATACATTTGATTTTTTAAAAAACTTTCCCTCCAAAGTGCATTCTCATACTCTAAAATGTCTTCTTTTTAACATTCCTTGCACATATGCGCTTAAAAACATCATAGGTTTTCATTGTGAAACTAAACTTTATTTATGTGTAAATGCAAGCAAATTTAATGAGTCCATTGCCCCAAATGTCTTTAATCTGGCAACCTATTTAGACATTCTTTGTATCCATGCAATAAGTACATTGATGAATATGCAAGCACTTGTAGAAATGTGTGCATGGAAACACATATATAAGAAAGGTAGAAATTAACAACCCATCAACCATTTTCTTGGGTTTGGAATTTCTCTGTTAAAACAACTTTTTTTTTCTGACAGAATAATGACCAAGAATTACCAGCATGTCTTGGCCTTGGTATATGCTGTGAAGGAAATCAATGAGAACAATAAGATCTTACCTAACTATACTTTGGGCTACAACATCTATGACAGATATGGTTATAGTTGGACTTATTACACCACTATGAAACTATTCTCCTTCCAGAAGAATTTTGTCCCCAATTACATGAATGGCATCCAGGACAACCTCATCTCAGTCATTGGAGCTCTTTATCCTGAAACCTCGCTCCACATGGCTAACATCTTGGGAATCTACAAAACCCCACAGGTAGAGTTTATGAGAGCTATACGGAACGTTAATACATTATTTAATAATTTCTTAATCAATTCTCTGAGTTGAATTAGACTTTTGCTTTCCATGAAGTAAAGGGCTTTGCTAATGGAAGGTAACCACTTCCCAATTCTCAGGAATCTCTCTGTATCCCTATCACAGTTTGCCCCTCCTGCATAAAGAGAGGAATGTCAAGGGCCCCGACTTGCATAGTTCAACTAAAGCCAAGTTCTTGCTACTGAATTATATGGTTTATTACCAGCAAATCACTTCTTCCATGATGGGTTCACTTCATTTTTTATGCCTCTTCCTCAAGAAAAACTTAAGAGATTTTAGCCCATCCAGTCTATTTAATGCAACCTCAGTCTATCAGTCTATCAGGCATCAAAGGGTGATGGCTTTTAGCACCACTCTTCAGCCACTGCCCAAGGCTACTCTCTTGGGTCTGTGCTGCTGGTAAATATCATTGGTCATGCCTTTAAAGTAATGGATGATGCTCGCTAGGAGCAGGTAGCTTAATCCCACAGGTAAGTTGTTCTTATGTCTTCACCAGTTATGAATTGACTGCTATAACATACAGAGACCACTAGATGGCGGTGTGTCTAAGCAATTCCACTGCTTTCTCTCTTATAGGCCCTTTTCGCATGGCATTTGCCATGTGAAAGGGCGCCTGGAGCATCGCGCGATTTTGAGGAGCAATCTGCACAACCCATTCACAATTGCATGAAGCTCCAGGATAGGGCAGGTGCCACTCATGCACTTTTCATTTTCGGCATTCAGCCGAAAATGGTGCATGATCGCGCTTTGCTCCAGGGCCCCACGCACACTTGCTGTGCATGCGGAGCCCCCAGAGCTGCGGCGGTCGCACTTCCCTGCCCCAGCACAGCCTGGGAAACTCCCAGGCTGCACTGTGGAAGGAAGAGGCAGGGCTCTCACACTATCTGCTTGGGAACAGGCAGCTCATGCAGAGCTGAGGCAACGGGAATGCAAGAGCCTCTCGCTGGAGGCTGCTTGTGTGATCCCTGCATCCTAGCACTGAAAAAGGTAAGCTGCGGAAAGGGCCTTAGAAAGGCAGCTTTTTTAAAAAAACTTATCCTCCCTTGGCCCTTGCTTGCTGCTTTGCCCTGCCAGCACTGAACTGGCTGTCCCACATCAGGATAAACACAAGGGTTGCAATGCCTGGGAGAAGAGTGTCAGTTTCTTCTCTTCACAATTTGCAACCTAGCTGCCTATATAACTTCCTGTCTCTAACATCTGTTGTTCCCTTCTTGTCTCACAATTTCTTCCCCACTATGCTCATCCTGCCTTTTGAAGGGCTGCCCCATGGCCTGATCCTTTCCTTGCCACACCTTTTGAGCTTATATTAGAACCAGGCTGCTGGTTTGTGGCTTTTCCTCTGCAGTTGTCTCTGCTGTTCATAGAGCTCCCAAGTGTCCCAATAGGCCTCTGCGGTTTCCTTGATAAATTTACCCCTGTTACGATCCCACACAATAGATGATGATGATGATGATGATGAACAACAACAACAATTAATGTATTAAAATAATTCACACCTCAAGTTAAAATAATAAAATGCAATTTAAAAAAAATAAAAAGTTCTAGCATAGTTTCATATAGTGTAGTTGTGATCTGACCATGACAACTGAGGTATTAATCATCTCTGCCCTCAGATCCATCTGCTTAGAACTGGAAACACCATCAAGGGTGTGACCTGAAGTCACCCAAGACCAAAAGCCAGGGTGACTTCAACACCAACTCCAAATCCAGTTCTGTGAGCTCAGCCAGAGAGTCTGATGAGCTCCAGGGTAGCCAGTATGGTAACAGAATCCCCAGTCTATCCTTGGTATTCAGACTCAGGCACACACATTCAATGTGATTGACTTTCCTTATAGGTAACCAGGTCAGATGAAGGTGATCTTTATAGACCTCAGCTACTCTGCCCACCTGCCCAATTCCTTCACCTACTCATTGATACCATATCCTGCTGGGAAAGCCTGAGCTCATGACAGGACACTATTGCTTCCCAGTCAAGTCTCTGGAAAACATTCCAGATTGGCTTCGTCATCCATAAGGAAGTCACAGATTATATTTACTTTGTTTTTAACTGGTCTGGCATTGTACAGGAGCAAGGTAAAGTTTTTTGGGTGGCATGGTTCACTCTCCAAGTTCTCTGGGATGTCAGGGTGACTAGAAGGTAAGAGAGGTATTAAGCTTCTCTCTCTCCTTTCTTTGTAATGACACTTCACCCTGTCATCTCCATATCCCCCAACTTGCATTGCCCCCCCATTTCCTGTTGGAATTATTGCTCAAGCCAAACAATCCCTGCAACTAAAATAAATGAGAATTGCACAATTAACAACTAACACAATTGAGCACTCACCAGACAGTGAATCTCAATCTGTACATACTGGGTTGGTGGAACTGAGTTATTGGCCAGTCCAATGTAACCTTACTGTCACTCAGGTGAAGTCTTATAGCCAACTAGATGGCTACCAGGCCTTACAGCTTCCACTCCCACTGCCAGTTGGGTTTGTCAGTATTATAATGAATCGTATCCCTCCAAAAGTTCCCAGTCAAACAAAACTATCATGACGTCCTTGTGGGATTTTAACATACAACAATGTAACATGAAACAACTCTCCACTCACGTCAAATGGGTCACTCTCCCCCTCAGACATTGACTTCCTTTTCTCTTCTGTAATGTCATACATGTTGCTTCCAGCTTCCCCTCATTTAATTTATAACACACAGTTGCAACAGAAATCCATCCAGATATTGAACAGGCACCAAACAGGCACCAAAGGGTGATGGCTTTTAGCACCACTCTTCAGCCACTGCCCAAGGCTACTGTCTTGGGTCTGTGCTGCTGGTAAACATCATTGGTCATGCCTTTAAAGTAATGGATGATGCTCACTAGGAGCAGGTAGCTTAATCCCACAGGTAAGTTGTTCTTATGTCTTCACCAACAAATACACTGCCTTGGGCCTCTGCTGCTGATAAAGGTGGTTGGCCTTGCCTCTGAAGAGGAAAGAATGTTTGCCATTGAATCTTAAAACAAGTTGATATACCTCCTATTTTCTAAAAGATTTGCAATAATTTTCATAGAAGTAGTTCCAAGTGGTATGTGCTATCACAAACGTAGGAGAATGGATGAAATCATCCTCAGTGAATATGGTGACAGCAAGGCACTATGGTGGAGAAAAATGGGATGTGAGAGCAAGATGTATCTCTAGGCTCTCACTTTAAACTGTATACCTCATTTACCTGGGAGTAAGGCCATTTGAATTCAGTGGAACTTAATACTGACTAGGTATACAGAAAAAGTTACTGTTAGAGAATTAATCCAGGACAGATTTGGAGTTGCAGTCAATTGTATTGTATATCTCATTTTTCAAGAGAATTAAGATATTTATGTAATTTCTTTTTAAAATTTATATTTTCATGTTGAACCTTTCAACACATTTCCTATAAATAGTCCTGGGACATAAATGTTAAACTCAGTTACTGCTTAGGAACAATTCATAAAATGTAGGCGAGGGGAGTTGGACAACTGGCGCTCACTCACACACATTCCTTTTGAAAATCTCTTTTTTCCAACCTATCCAAACTTTTCTTTTTGCAGTTTATGTATGGTTCTGCCCCAACGGTAAATGACAACACTGAGAACCTTCCCTTCTACCAAATGGTTCCAAATGAAAACTATCAGGCTCAGGGGATCCTCCAGTTACTTTTGCACTTCAAGTGGACTTGGATTGGCATCATTGCCAAAGATAACGAGAATGGAGAAAGGTTTGTGAGGACTTTACTTGCATACTTTGCTCCCCGTGACATCTGTGTTGCCTTCATAGAAAGAATCAAGACAATTAATGTGTGGGAACAGTTTGAAGTATTGCTGGCTATCTTGCATATAAATGATTTCCTTTATAGCAATGCCAATGTTTTGGTCATCTATGAAGATCATATATTATATTTGACAACACTGCTATTTTTGTCAAATGTACCAGAATTTGAACTAACAGAACCTAGAGGTAAAGTATGGCTTATGACAGCGCAGATGGAACTTATGGCATTATCTTTTCAAAGGAGCTGGGACATACAATCTATTCATGGGGCTCTGTCCTTTACAGTTCATTCAAGTGAAGTATCTGAATTCCAACATTTTCTTCAAACCAGAAATCATTTGCTGACAAAAGAAGACGGTTTTGTGAAGGATTTTTGGGAAGAGGTATTTAACTGTGAACTTCCAAATACGCCTGATAGCAAGGAAGCTGTTGACATGTGCACTGGGGAAGAGAAGCTGGACAGAGTTCCTGGGGCTTTCTTTGAAATGAGCATGACTGGCCACAGTTACAGCATCTACAATGCTGTCTATGCTGTGGCACATGTATTGCATACCATGCTTATTCAGTCCAAGAAGAGAGGAATGATGAATGGAGCAAAGTCTAATCTTCAGTATCAACACTCATGGCAGGTAATGGTTTGAGCAGGCAGATCTGAGAGAGCAAACTATCATGAAATGTCACATATGCAACCTTCAGTAACTGTTTTCTACTTCCTATGCATCTTATTAATGAATTCAACAAACACAGTATGCATTGCCAGAAACAGTTGTATATTATTTTCCCTTTGTTCTGAAGAGGCTTTGTGTTCTTCTGTCATTGGTTATCTTCTGAAAATACATTTGTGTACATCAGATTTTCATCATATATTGAAAGGTCTCTATCATGAAAACATTGTCTAAAGCAAAGAATACTCAGGGACGCTTTACCACTGCCATCCTCTGAAATATAGCCTACAGCACCTGGTATTCCCTGGCAGTCTTCCAGACAAATACTAACCAAGCCTAACCTTGCTTAGCTTCTGAGATCAGACTGTATCCAATTCCTGGAAAGCATTTAGGCTGTACTCATTTTTAATCTGAATTACAAAATTATCTGAAGTGTTTGCATTTCAAGCTTGCATTTCAATTTACAAATTGATTTGGAAACTAAAAAATTAGCCAGATTCACTTTAACATATGAACCAAATAATATTGTCTTCCATCTCTATTTGAATTCTGCTTTCACTGTTCTCTGCTGCTCAGGGTTGGCTCCATTATTCACCTAGCTCCCTTGGAATTTGGAAAATTTACTGTTTGTGACCTTTCCCTTATTGGGCTGTGATGGCACATATGAAAATCCCCTTGTGATTTTGAGAAGATGCTGTTCTTAGCCTTTACTAGTATAGACTGCATATCCCCCTCCCTCCCCATATTTGAAGATGTTTCTGCTTCTTAAAGTAGAGTGTTAAGCAGTTCTTCTGAACAAAAAAAGAGAGAGTTGTCATCAACAATATATCTACAAAATTCATACTAAATTGTGTATGTTAGGGCGGGGGTCTCCTTTAGTGAAATTTCTAAGGGGCTTTGATAAAAGCAAGAAGCGCTTCCATAATGAGTTTTGCAAGGTACTTGCATACTGTATAACAAAATGAAAGAGGAGGGATAACACAGGAAAGAAAATTTAAAAAGCACAAAAATATTCCTGATTTGCCTTAAAGATGTAACTATTAATACATCAGCACAGAACAACAACATTTTTTGCTCCGCACTCAGACAATACATTCCTCAAGATTCTACAAAATGCCTCAAAGCACTAGTTAACAAACTGTTGAGTTCTCTACAACTAATTGGCAGCTTAGGTGTTAAGTAAAGCAGTGGGGAAAGGAGAGGAAAGCTGACCTGATGTTCTACTTATAACACCTACATTTGTTTATAGGCCTAAAAAGGAGTTTGGGAAGGGGTTATGGCCAATTGAAGCTGAATAGGCTGCAGTAAGTTTCAGGTTACACTTTAAATGACCACGGCCTCCCTTTTTTAGCACATAAGATCCAGCAATTTGTCTAGAAACACTTATCTAGTGTTTGATTAACAAAAGTTCTTCTTGGATAAGGAACTGAAATAAAGAGAAATTTGGCAATTTGTTTATATTAGAAAAGTGGGAAATGGATTTTTTGTTAGATATATTTCTAACTCAGTAGATACCAACCCAGCATACCTGGTGCTCATGAGAAAAGCAACTCAAAAATCTGAAACCTTATCATCAGGTAGTAGAAAATCTGGGAGTGGCTGTTGAATATATTGCTCTTCTCACTGTCACTGAAGATGTTTTGTGGCAAATGTGGTGTCTTATCTATGATATAGAAGGATGTTCTTCTCTTGCACATGGCAGAGCATCTCACAGATTCTCTTGAACCTAGAGCCATATAGGAAAAAAATGTTCAGAGTTGGGTTGGTGGATTTGGCAGTGACAGTCAGAAGCAGCAAGAGGAAGGATGCATGCACACAAATTGTATCAAAGAGCCACATCTGACCCACAGTTCATGTGCTTGCCACCCTTATGTTAGGGAATGCGTAAATTATGCAGTTATTACATCTGCATCAGTACTGGACAGTAGATTTGAAAAGAGATTCTACATGAGCTCTTGGAGAACTTCTACCAGTCTGAGTAGCAAAATAAGTCATAATATAACTCTCAAGGAAGCAGATTCATCTGTCATCCATGTACATTTTCTTACAGACTTTTCCTTGTATGTTCAGCTCCATGATTTTCTGGAAAGAATATCATTCAATAACAGTGCTGGGGAAAAGATTTGCTTTAACCAGAAGAGAGAATTGGTAACTGTATTTGACATTGTGAACTGGATCACTTTCCCAAACCAATCCTTCCATAGAAAGAAAGTTGGAATGCTGAACACTCAGGCTGTTCCTGACAAAATGCTCATCATCCATGATGACTCCATCTCATGGCATAGCAGTTTTAATCAGGTAGGGTCTGAAAGCAGGCAATTTGGGAAATATCCTAATTTTGAATTGATACATAATGTGCAAGCTACATTTCAATGATGATTGCTAATTTTAAATGTGTGTATGCTCACTGTTTTTCTCTTGTGTTGAATCCTTGTCCCATAGTAGAAATGGATGAAAAAGATTCAGTTTCTTCTCATTCTCTTTCCATTCCTGTTTATTCTACTATGTGTGCTCTTTTTAAGCAATTTATTTTATATTAAGTATGTCTGCCTTCTTTGTTGAGCATAATGTCCAAGCTTATGGCCCTTTCCACAGCTTACTTGATCCTGGCTAGAACTCACAGGGATCTCAGTAGAGTCTCCCTCAGAAGAGGAGAGCAACAGAAATGCTCCTCTCTGCACCAGCAGCCTCCATGAATGGAGGAAGTGGCCTCCATGAATGGAGGAATCCCTGCCTCTGTGCTGGGGCAGGGAATTTAACCATTTCACTTGGATGACCTCTGCACCTAAGGTAAGTGTGGGAGGGCAGTGAGAGAGCTGTACAATCGCTGGTCATTGATGGATAAAACCCATCAATGATTTGCAGCACGATTATGCTGGCAAAGGATGGGAGAACAATGGGACCCAGACGACATTGTGCATCAGTGTCTTCCAGGTCCCATCCTTCTCCTGTTCCCAACGAGGGATGACGATGTCCTGTGGAAGGAGCCCATGTTGTGTTCTGTGTGCTTTAATACATGCAGACACACAGTATTTTATTCTGATGCATAACCAAGCATTATAATAAAGGCACATGCTAGTTTTTATAAAATACAGTTGGCAATTATGAAAGCAAATCATTTGGTGGTTAAACCATGTAGTGGAAATGATATTAGAGACAGTGAAATGTTGGAGACAGAAGGGCTAGGAGAGTTCTTGTTGGGATGGTCCTTGCTGGCAATTCTTACCACCCTATTTCTTATTTGTACCAGGCATCAATGCCAGTTTGGAAAGGGCCTCCAACAACTTCATCTCTAGTTTGCATGGTGACCACCCACTAACACTGCAAAGTGGACTCTTTTTGGGAAACAGGCAGTCATGGAAAATGTTATTGGCCTCTAATATTCTCCAGGAACTGTCTAATGTAGTGGGCTTGTTCTGATGGGAAATGTGAGATATTAGTGTGTTTTGCAATCAGACTGATTAAGCCTAGTACATTCCTTAGAACATATAGGAGACTGTCATTCTGGAGCAACCATCTATTTTCTTATCATAGATCTCCTCCTGAAAATAAATTACCTAATATTTTGAATTGCCATAGTCTGTTTCTTTTCCATTTATGGAATAGGCATTGCCCATTTCTGTATGCACTGATAGCTGCAAACCTGGTTATTTCCGAAGAAAGCAAGAGGAAAACGCATCTTGTTGTTATGATTGTATCCCATGTCCACAAGGACAGATTTCAAACCTGTATGGTAAGATACATAGAGTTTTCTGAATGTCTAGAGAAATACACCTAGAAAATCCACATACATATCAGGGGGTGTGGAATTCATAGGGTTGTATGCAGAAGGAAATTTTGTTTGGTTGAACCAACAAGAAAGTCCCCAGATGCAATATTTGCTTTCCTTCTAACTCTATCATTCTGTGCTGATAATTTTCCTTGCCAGCTGGGTGTACTTGTAGCATGTAGCTGCAGTTGTATGGTAGCTTCCGTAGCATACATTTCAGATATCTATTCAAATGACCAGAGAATTCTGGGACTTCCATCATTCTGCCACCACAGACAGCCATCCAGATCCAGGGTAATCAGTCTGGCAGAAGGAGCCAAAAGTCACCAAAGAGTCAGGTGTTCATATCATTTAAATAATGTATATTGTGAAGTTCCCATTTATAGTTACAGGCAGGAATTTTTAAGAGACAAATAAAAATTAACATGTGCAGTACAGACTCAGGTGGGAAATTGTTTCTCAGATTAGTAAATAAATTTTGATCACTATATATCTATAAGGACTAAAGCAAATACTTGTACAATCCTAAATTTACAGAAAACAGAATGTGAAAGAAAAGAGTGGCTGGCAGTAAAACAGTTAGGTAGCATTAGATGTATAAGAAGAAAGAAACAGGAAGAGAGGCATCTTCTTTTATCCATCATGGTGGGAATCCACTACATAGTGCACATGTAACCTAGAATTAGGTATTTGTGACTGTTTCATAATCTCAGTCCCTACATATTCCCTAATTTAGGGGATAAGTAGTGACCATGAAAATCCTTTAATCTCTACTTGTTCAGAAGCAACCACTGTGATCAACAGGGACCTCTTCCCCTGTAAATTGGGAAGCAGCTCGCTGATGTTCCCAGTCCCACAAGTGATCTCTGATGTGTGGGAGAATTACATCCAGCCTGTTGCACTGGAGATTGCTCACAGGAGGGAGTGGTAACAGACCCCATAGATCATAACAGTAGGTGCCCAGTAAGAGGAAATTGGAGGGGTTAAGCAAGTTATCACTGTACAGCCTTGTAACGATGGTGGTAACTGTACAACTGCATTCCACCCTACATTTTTTCAGTGATAGTTTTTGTTTATATTTTGTTCTATTAAGATTGCTAATAAGGTTAGAATCCTTACATCAGCAAGATAGGAAAGGTTGCAAGCTGCTTAATTATTAAGAGAATAGCGTGTAGTACAATACATACACTATGAGGATGAAAGGCACTTTTCAAAATGGCAGCTACTCTGTATGTGAGGAAAGGCTGACTTACAATGTTGTTGTAAGGATTACTAACCTAAATCTGTTTTTAATACCAAAATGTTACATAAACACTGTATAAATAAGAGATGTATTAGTAGCAGTAGTAGTAATAGTAACATTACCCCAATGAAGCTTACAAAGCAGTTTGAGCTGCAAAAGGAGTGGGTCATATTTTTTGTTTGTATTTATCTGTACATATCTGATAGCAATTTCTTCTACCACTAACACAGTTAATATAAATTATGGAATAATGTGGCTGAGGTTTTTTGAGAGAAAGTCTTTTCAGATGAATGTTCTAGGATGATCCAATGTTCTTTTTGTCTAATTAGGAATTTGAGTTTTTGTACATTCCAACTGCATTTTAGCCCTCTAACCTGCATACAACTCTGGTGCACTATGGTACACCAGAACAAAATGAGTTAGGTTGTAAACCCTATTATAACATTAGGTGATAAACTTAAGCTAACAAATATTACAAAATTAGTTTTTTGCATTATGCTGTTCTTTATTTAGAGAAAATATATGTATATATATATTTAATTTTCAGACATGGATGATTGCTTCAAGTGTGCAGAAGATGGATATCCTAATATGGACCATGATGTGTGCATTTCCAAAATAGTAACCTTCTTGTCCTTTGAAGAGCCTTTGGGGATCGGTTTAGTCATTTCAGTAGTTTCCTTTTCTTTACTCACACTTTTGATATTAGGAACATTTTTGAAGCACCATGACACTGCCATTGTCAAAGCTAATAACAGAAACCTTACCTATATGCTCCTCATCTCCCTTCTGCTATGCTTCCTTTGTGCCTTTCTCTTCATTGGCCAGCCTACGAAGGTGACGTGCCTCCTCCAACATATTGCATTTGGCATTGTCTTCTCACTTGCTATATCATGCATTTTGGCAAAAACAATCACTGTGCTTCTGGCATTCATGGCCACCAAGCCAGAAAACAGCATGAGGAAATGCATGGGGAAAAGACTGACCAATTTCATTGTTCTGTGCTGTACCTTTATTCAAGCAGGCATCTGTAGTGTGTGGCTGTCAACCTCTCCACCATTCCCATATGCAGACATGCAGTCAGTGACTGAGAAAATTCTTCTCAGATGTAATGCGGGGTCAACTGTCCTGTTTTATTGTGTGTTGGGCTACATGGGTTTCCTGGCTGTAGTCAGCTTCATTGTGGCATTTCTTTCCAGGAAGTTACCTAACAGCTTCAATGAAGCCAAGTTTATCACCTTTAGCATGGTGGTCTTTTGCAGTGTTTGGTTATCCTTTGTTCCAACCTACATGAGCTCTAATGGCAAGCACTTTGTGACTGTGGAGATCTTTGCTATCATAGTTTCCAGTGCTGGCTTGCTAGGTTGTATCTTTTTCCCAAAATGTTACATAATTGTGTTGAAGCCTCAGCTGAATGACAGGGAACGTCTAATAAAAAGAAGACATTGAAAAGCTTAATGATGCTCAGAGTGACATACCAACATACAGCTGTGATTTTTTGCATGTTCTCTTTAGTTAATCTGCACATGGCTTTTTCATAATTATTGATTGATCTATTTTATTTTTATCCTTTTCCTCCTCCTCCTACTTCCAGAATGGGAATCAAGACAGCTAACTCCCCACCCAAAGAAGTTCAGCTAAATTAGATTAATTTGCTTCCAAGACAATTTGAAACACATGTTTAAAGAAACAATAGCACCTGTCTGGCTAAAAGCTCATTTACAACAATACAGAATGGCTTGTCTAAATAAAAAGGTTTTTACCTGCCTACAGAAGGGCAACATTGTTGTTGCAACTATTAACTTTGTATCTTACCTTGTTCCCTCAAACCAGAACTCAAGTTAGCTTAAAAATTAACACAAATGCAAAATAATTAAAACTACAAATGGTCAAATGAATGCTTGGGGGAAAATGTGCTCTCAAAATCTAATTTTTTTTTTTTAGTAATTTAAAAGAAAACATGTATAAGACAATATACAGATGATATCTAACTCCAAATAAGCTGTCAAAAATATCTAAGAATATTTCAAATGACTGATGGGGGTGTCAGAATAAGGAGGGCTCCTTTTTCCATATGTGTTGGACTTGTAAGAAGGCAAAACGTTATTGGTCTAAGATTTACATGTTAATCCAAAAAATCCAACAAAATTTAAAGGTGGACATCATGAAAAATGTTTTTGTTGAGTGTTATGAATTAAGAATTGGATAGTAAATATTGATTACTGTTTTGATATATGATAACAGCACTAAGAACATTGTTTGCTCAAACTTGGAAACAAACTGAAGCACCAGCAATGGAAGAATGAATTATTAAGGTTGATGAGTTAGCCAAAATTGCCAAACTAACATGAATTTTAAAAGATAATCAAACTGAATTTATATATATATATATATATATATATATTAACAACTGTTCATAGACTTTATGAGAAATAAAAAAAATCTAATGATTCAATAATCTGTGTCTGTGGTTACTAGCAATTCTAGTGGATCTCTAATAGTAGAATAATACTTTTTTTCTTCTTTTTGTTCTTCTTCTTTCAATTACATTGTGGCTTGAGGGGTTCAGGGCCCTTTTGTGGGGCTTTCCACACTATACTGTTATAGAGCTATTATTCCACTTTCAACATCCTATGGAATCCTGGAGTTTGTAATTTACAGAGGGGCCTTTAGAATTCTCAGCCAGAGAGCTATTTGGCCTCAGTAAATTACAACCTCCATAATTCCAAGGGATGTTGAAAGTGGAATAATAGCACTGCAAAAGTGTAGGGTAGAAAGGTCCTGTGTTTCAGTAAGTTAGGGCTTTTCTACCCTATACTGTTGCAGTGCTATTATTCCACTTTCAACATTCTGTGGAATTCTGAGGTTGCTCTCGCAATCTTTGAAATTCAGACTTGAAGGAGGTGTTTGGGAGGAATCCCATATATGCTGGCTAGAGTCTGATGTCTTGGCCTTGTTCCTTCACTCTGGCAGTTTTGGATGCTTTACTATCCCCAAACCCTTGTCAGTGCATTTCTTGATCTCAGCCCTTTCTTGCTTCATCTCCTCTTCCTGTAATTGGTAAAGAGTCAGCTTATCTAGCTAATCACAGTAAATTGCCGACGTTTTTATGCTGTTGGAAGTACCTGCAGCTGTTTTCCATTTCATATGTGGAGTCAGTTACGAGTTTGCCTTTTTCAGGGCTAGCTCCAGCCCAACAAACCGGAATTCCATCAGTAAGGATTGGTGAGTTGTAGCAAAGAGGAGAGAGCCTCTGTTTCAGATATCATTCACCATCATAGCCTTTTTTGGCTCCATCTCTGTGCTGAAACAGGAGGCACATTTTTAGGATGATTCCTAGGAATGAAAACTCTGAAAAGATCTAATTTATAACCAATCAATAACAGACAGAAATACATGTAAGTAAATGATAATCTCTTCCTTCAGTACACTGCCTCCAAAAAGACTTAAATCACCAGCACAATCTTCCAAGTGAGTCTTTAAAAGAGAGAGAAAGAGAGAGAGAGAGATGGCATACCTTTATGATGATGTTGTTGTTGTTGTTGATGATGATGATGATGATGATGAGTGCCTTCAAGTAGTTTCTGACTTATGGAGACTCTATGGTTAACCTTTCATAGGCCATTTCCACATGGGGTATTTAAAATGGTGCAGTGCATCCTCCACGGAGGACGTCTGAGCCTTGGAGCAGACTGGGTTCGGACTACTTATCGTAGATCCGCAACTCAGTCCACTCCAGAATGACCCCAAGTGGTTCTCCAGCATGCTTTTGAAAGACCAGATTTTTCCGGTCTTTCAAAAGCACGGAGTGTGCCACTGCAAGCCTGTGAGCCTGCTCCCTTGTGCAGATTCGCCAATGCAAGCCTGCGATCTGCCAAGGGTGGGCTTTAGGCTGACGAGCTTCACCAGTTGGTTGAGATTCATGGCCATTTTGGACACCGGAGCAGTGCAGAGCGATGACTACATGCTGCTCCTCCTCACCCTGGACCTGACTGGACCGCCAGAAGATCTGGTAAGTAGTGGCACGAAGCAATTCTCTCACCCAGTGTGGAAATAGCCATAGTGTTTTCTGGGACTGAAAGTGTGCAACACACTGAAGGTTACCCAGTGGGCTTCCACAGTCAAGCAGTAAATGAAACTCTGATGTCCAGGGTCATAATCCAATACTGAAATCACTGCATTGTGCTGTCTCTTCCTTAAAGATAATTCCAATCAACCTTTGTCTCAAAAGAGATCTATACAATGAGCCTCCCTTGTCAGATGGTATATAGCAGCATCTGTATGGCCTCCCTACATTTTTTTCCAAAACATTATCCCTCAGAAGTTGTGACAATTTTGTGACAAAAATTGTGACATATGTGACAATTTCAAGATGAGAGCAGAAGAAATCTTCACACTTTTGTCAGAGGTGTGTAGTTTTTCTTCTATTAAATGGCAAAAGGCTTATTGTTTTACTTTTTTAAAAAAACCTAACCTACAAAATGATGGTTTGATCACACAAGTAGCCCAGTTGTCAATCATCTGGAAATCTGACTGCAAATATAACTACACCATGAGAATACCCTGAGGGAGATGCTAGTGTCACACTGCATCAATTCTAGAAGAATTTTCAGCTAGATTTCCATGTTCTTTTTATTTAGGCTGTGTTTATTTTTTTACTATTTTTACTATGAAATGTGATGAAATTAGATTATTAGTATTCCTGCATGGCAGAGGGTTGGACTCAATGGCCCTTGTAGTCTCTTCCAGCTCTTTGATTTTATGACTCCATTACTCTATTTTCTAAAAGATAACAGAAGTAAACCTTCACCCCAACATGGATATTGATAGCATTCAGATTTGGGGAAATATTTTATTTCTACTACTTTCTAAACTATTGGCTTTGTACTCATAATTTTCTCATCTAAGAAAGAAAGAATACATTGGATTTACTAGAATTATTTTCTGGGATGAGTTTCTTGAATGACTGAGCAAAGTAAAGCTCTGTTGGACTGTACTCAGATGGTGTAGTGGTTGTGGGAAAGTGCTGTGGCTTAACGCCTGAAAACATTTAGAAGAGAATCTAAAGCAAGGGTGGAGAAAGTGGGTCCCTGGAATCACATGTGGCTTCTAAGGCTGTTTCTGCAGCCCTCAGTCCCTCCGTACACCCCAACTCATCTGTTTTCTGGCAAAAAACAGGACCAAGTGTTTCTCCTGGAAACTTCCAGGAGCAATAATTCACCTCTTAAGTAGGTTGCAGATCCTTGACATTGGTTGACATGAGCAGGAGGAGGAGGAGGAGGAGATTATTTGAGGTAGTTCTGATTTTCTTACATTCCAATTTTTGATAGTTTCTAAACTTCAAGTACCTCAGGGACAGAAAATTGGCCTCAAAGCCTGCCACAGTTTCCCACTCCTACTCTAAAATAATTACTAACTGCTTTGAGTGTTTTCTTAATTTAGATACAAATGCCCCTACTTCTTTACTGACCTTGAACACACAGCCTTCTACATGTGGTTTTGAGTTACTGTATATATTTAAAATCCAGCCAGCTTACCAGAATATGGTGGTCAAATGGTTGCTATTTATTCTTCAGGATAATGCAATGTTTAGGAAAAACTATCTACAGCTCAGGCCATCTTCACATTCCACAGAATGATAATGACTCTGATATGGTAATTGTCTTGTCAATTGGAGATACCCAAAGGGCCCAGCTTCTGCTGCTAAACCACCTGATTTTTGGTAGGAACTGAAAATCTAAACCAATGAAGTGTCCATGGCTGCAAATACTAGAGGGGCAGGTGAGAATGATTCACATGTGAAAAGGTTATCCTGTGTTCTCTTCTTAGTAGTGACCTAAATATTTTCATTTCTTAAAAAAAAAAAATCATGGAGATCCTACATGACAGATGTAGTATAAATGTGTGATTATGGCCCTTTCTGCACTCTACCTGATCCTGGCAGCATCTTGTGTGGATCCTGGTAGAGTCTCTTCTGGGAGGGGAGTGTGACAGGAGCACTCCCTTCCACATTGACTCTCTGAGGGAATGGAGGTGGTGTGATGGCCATGCCTCTTCCTTCCACAGTGCAGCTGGACACTGTTCCAGGCTGCGCTAGGGCAAGAAGCATGGTCATCATGCTTCCTGACCCTCCACAGCTCAGGTAAGCACTGGAGGATGGCAGAAGGGTTGCGCAATCACAGGTGACAGGTAAAACCGATCAATGATTTGTGGTGTGATCACACTGCCTGGGGACATGGACGACATTGTGCATAAGTGTCATCCAGGTCCCATCCTTTTCTCATCCTCAATGCAGGATGACGACATCCTGCGGAAAGGGCCTATGTCTTGTCTCCTGATCCAGCTCCTCAAATCTAGCTTAACATCCAGCAGCCACATAGAATGACTGAGGTCTGCAATACTGGTGAACAAGCACCATAGGATGACATTTCCAAGTCCCTGTTTCGAACAGTCTCCAGTGCAACAAGGAGTTGTAACAAGGGTCCTGCTTCTGATTGTCACACCAGAGACTGTTGATGTAAGGGGTTGGAGGCATCATTCTGCTGCACCGCAGTCACCAGCAAAGCAGACCTTCATTGCTCAATGCAGCTGCTGGCTGTTAGGGTAGATTTGGGAATACATTTGAGATCATAGCAATAGTGCCATGATCATGAATATAAAACATGCCTGAATATGGAGCAGTAATGATTCTGTAACTCTAGGTTGAGAATGTGTAACTGAAATGTAGGATAATAGCCCATTTTTAAAAAATAGGTTGTGCATTTCTTGAGAAAAAAGCAATAAGTAGCTCTCGAATTTTTAAACTGACAAAAATGAGAAATACAAAAGGGGAGAAACTATGGAAGATGTTTCTGAGTAGAACACTATGTTTTATTGGTTATCTCTAGGTTTTAGGTGTTCTTTTTTGTTCAGTTCAGGCCTCAGAAGAATCATGTAGCACTTAGGGAAAAAGATGAAACTCAACAACCCAGCACTGGAGGCTAAGATGGAGAAGATCTCCACAGCTACCATGTATTTTCCTTTGGTACTCAAGTAAGTTGGAACAAAAGACAACCAAACACTGCAAAAGACCACCATACTGAATGTGATGAACTTGGCTTCATTGAAAGTGTCTGGTAACTTCCTGGCAAGGAAAGCGACAATGAAGCTGGCAATGGCCAAAAAGCCCATGTATCCAAGGACACAAAACATAGTTCGTGAACCCTCATTACATTCTAATACCATTTCTTCTGTAACTGAATGCATATCAACATGAGGAAATGGGGGAGAGGTTGCCAGCCACGCAGTACAAATGCTTGCTTGAACAAGTAAGCCAGAAAGAACAGTAGAGTTGGACAGTCTTTTCCCTAACCAACTCCTTACAGTGGCACCTGGCTTAGTGGCCATGAAAGCCAGAACCACAGTGACAGTTTTTGCCAATATACAAGAAACTGCAATTGAAAAGACAATGGCAAAACTTGTTTGGCGAAGTAGACATGTCACCTTACTAGGCTGGCCAATGAAGAGCAATACAGAGAGGAAGCAGAGCAAGAGGAATGTTAGAAGGGTATAAGTGAGGCTCCGATTGTTGGCTTTGACTATTGGCGTGTTGTGATACTTCATAAATATTCTTAACACCAGAGCTGTGATGAAAGAGAAAGATAGTGCACTGATGGCTAAACCAATCCCCAAAGGTTCTTCATATGACAAAAAGGTTATGACTTTGGGAATGCATAAATAATGATCCTTGTTTGGATAATGATCATCTTCACATTGAAAACAGCTAGACATATCTGAAAAAAAAAGTGTATTTGTTAGGTCTTGTTAAGGGTTCTACTCTAGCAGACTACAGATGTTTTGAAAATATTTCTGTCACATAGATAACAGTGATATTTTAAAATTTAAAAGTAACATTCTGTGACATCACATTTAAATGTGATCATTAAAATTACTGCTGAGGACAACCTGAAGAGCAAAAACAAAAACAAAACAAAACATGGAACTGCAACAAAAGAGTGTTAGTAAAATTGTCATTCAGGTCTTCATTCAATTTCTAGGCCATCTAATATACACACATACACACACGGGTGCAATGTTCTAACCAGCAAAGACAACTTAATTTTACTTCTTTTCACATCTGAATGTTTTAAATCTCGAGTTATTTTCATTGTATTTATGAAGTATTATTGTATTTATGAATTATTTTATCCAAACAAACCAAACACATACTTGTACAAACAAAAAACTAACTAAAGAAACCCACCAAATTGAATTCTCAGCCATCCCTAATTGCTTCATGAGTTTACATGTGAAGTATTCCATGTTTGTTGCATGCATCATGACATTTCTATCTTGATAAATGCCAAGTCTGTCATGAGACAGGGTGAGAAATGCCATGTTTTTATGGGAATTTCAATTTCTGGCTTGGCTCACTGTTTCAAATGAGCTGTTCTACTTATCTTTTAGACTGTTATCCTGTGCCTACATCCCATTAAATTTAATGGGGATTCCTTATAAATAGGTATGTAGAACATCATAAAGTGAGTTTCTCTAGACTTTGTTTAGTTGATTAGTTGCTTGCTAACACCAATTGATGCAAAAATGTATTGCAGTAATATCCATGAATTTTTTTTTTTTGCACCAGCTTGTAATGTTAATGCTAAGTGTTACAAAGCCATAATGATGTTGAATTTTGAACCTCCTTCAGGTATTTGTCTGCTAGCACCAAAATTCTTTATCTACAGGTAGGTTTGCTGATATCTGTACATGACAGCTTTTACCTTTCTGATCAGATATCTTTCCTTCTGGACATGGAACACATTCATAGCAGCAAGATGACGCATTTTCCAATATTTTCTTGCTATAACCAGGATTACAGTTGTCATTGCATACTGAAAGGGGCCGTGTCTAATCCATCAATGAAAGAGAAGGATGTTAATCTTCATAACAATGCATTTAAGTACTTACTTTCATAACATATACGGATTATACAATATCCTGATGCTAGCTTTTTTTAGCGTGATAAGCAAAATATTGTGCCTTCTATCAGGGTGATATTTCTATCAGTGTTTAAGAAGTAAAGAATTTGCCTACAGATTAGTGAAATCACTAATATGTCACCTGAGATGAAGTAATGCCTGTATTCTATACAAATACTGAAGAATAGTCTAGCTTGGATGACATAGGCCCTTTCCTCACGGAGGGGGCGAAACAGGGCCGCGCACGCAGGGGCGGAGCTTACCCGAGAGCGGGTTGCTCCGTCCCTCCGAAGAGCGCAGATCCGCTGTTCCAAATGCCACCGAATTTCAGCGGCGCTCAGTGGTGCTCGGCGGCACCCAAAATGGCAGCCGGCAGCTTCCAGCAGCGCTCTGCCAATTAGGACAGTGTGCCAGCCGGAAGCCCGGCCCCGGGCAGATCTGCAGGGACATGCTACCGCGTCTCTGCAGTTCTTCACTGGGGGCTGCTACGGGGCAGCGCGGGTAAGTTTTATAAAAACCACTTTTGAAGGTGGTTTTTATAAAACTCACAGCACCACCCCCGCGGCTGCGTTAGAGCAGTTTGAGGTCTAGAACCTCACTTTTTTTAACTGCTCTAGCGCAGACCCCGGTGAAGAAGACCTCATGAAGAGGTCACTCTAGCGTGGGTAATATGCCCGTGTGGAAATGGCCTTAGAAACAACAACTATATTTAAAAAAATAATATTTAGATTGTGCAAATTGAAAACCTATACTTGAAAACAACATGGGATCCAGAGAGCTCCCTGCTCTTTTACATCACAGTAAATTGTGTCGTTCTTCTGATTTTATTGCTGATTTCTTTCTTTACAAAGGCAAGTGTTCATAAAAGGTAAGTGTCCATAAAGGTACAAAGTGTGGAAATGGACAAAGGAAAATCACCACATCTGTCATCATGGCTTATAGTGTAAGAGTTATCCAACCATCCTGTGGTGAGTAAGGGCTTTTCCCAGTAGATTTCCCCTTTCTTCAGATCTAGTAGACTTCCTGAAATGCTTGCTTTCAAGACCTATCTGGTTAAACCAGCTATGCCATTCAATATCACACTCATTAATGTTGAATGAATCATCTGGTAACACATGAGGATCCATCTTTCCGACTTTTACTCAAACAAAAGATTGGTTTGGATATATGACCCAATTGATAACATCAAATCCTGCAATCAATACCCTGCTCTGGTCAAAAGAAATTTTGTCTCCTGCACTGTTATTAAAGGACACAAGTTGTAGAAAGTGGTGAAGCTAAATCAAAGAAGAAAAGAAATTACAAGTATTGCAATGAGAACACAAAGGGAAGACCTCTTTATGAAACAGAGAATACACATATCTGCTGTTGGTTGTTATGACAAATAGGTTATTTTGGACTTTCCCATATTCAACAATATCAGAGACAAAACCAAACGCCTATGATATCACTGACTCAATTGATTCGTTTTTCAGAAATATGAGTTGAATTTTCAGTCAGGTTCAAGTCAGGGGAGGGAAATGAACCTGGCTCAGGGTGATTTGCCCTGGGCCATGCATTCTCTGATGTCATCTACACCTTTTCTCTCAGACAACATTTTTTCCATTTTCTGAAAGGGAAGCCCAGAGTTTCAGACTTCCTCTAAAGTGAGAAGGCTTTTGATATCTCTGATCTTAGACTCTTTTCAAATGCAGTTAGAGAGGGAAGAAATCCAACTGCTATTTGATGATTAAGACAAGTGACAAACACAATTTTCACCAGGACGGCTCACATTCCCCAGTTGGGAATATGAGCAGTAAAAGCTGGAGAATTTCTCTGTTAGATCAAGAGTTAAGCCAAAGATCACAGCAGGAATCCCTTAGCTTCAGCTTACTTTTTAAAAAAGTGGGCATGTGTGTTGCCTGTGGGTGAAGCTCCTCAACACAGAGATGAAATGCAAGGGAGACCTTTAGAATGAGAGAACCATATCCAGTCTCTCATGGACCATCTCTGGATGGGGCACATGGGCTGGAAGTTCTCCTCTACTAACACAGTTAAAGAGGCCTTTAATATAAACACATTTCTAAGTTTAATATATTGAGTGTTTCATATTAGGATAGCCACAAATTTATTTCATAAATTGGAGATGCATTCCTCTCACCACACTCTCCAACATATCCCTTGAAATTTTCGGAAAGGAAACAGGCTTTTTTTTTTCTTTGTAACAATTTGCAAGTTTGTATCTGGTTAGCAAATGGCTGACTGAGCCATTTAATCATATGATACAGTGTCCTTGCAAAATTGTGGAAATGAATTTCAAATGATTTTTCAGACGGCATGGAAACAAGATTCATTACTTTTTTTAACTGCCAAATCTATAGCAAGGACATTTTGCTGTTATTGTGTGCCTTGAAGTCATTTCTGACTTATAGGTGAACCTACCATGGGATTTTCTGGGGCTGAAAGTGTGTGATGTGCCCAAAATCATCCAGTGGGTTTGCATGGCTGAGTGGGGAATCAAACTCTTGTCTCCAGGGTCATAGTCCAATGCTCAAACTGCTACACCACACTTTAATATCAAAATAATGCATCTTATAATTGCTCTTTACCAAATGCTTCTTTTCTCCTGCTTCAGGCATGGGAAACCATACAGAGAGGTACACAGGGCATATTTCCCAGCAGGGCTTCACAAAAGCTTTTTTAAATGTTGTGGTTTAGTTATGTTTACTTAGGTTTAGCTAGGGTACTGTAGCAATGATATGTATGGGGTAGGATGTTTGTTGTTCATCAGGATAATATGGGAAAAGAAATTGCTCCTTTGTAGGTGGAATAAAAACATGAAGGGAAAAATATAGTTCCTGATATTACTTGCCTATAAACAGATACATGGACCATGGGAGTGGAGGGGAGGGCAGAAAATGATGAATGACATGATCTGCTGACAAAGGTAGTATGAGTATAAAACTTTAATGAGGAATTAAGGACCTATACTTATTGGAGCACTCTTTTATTAACAAAGGTGTTATCCTCACAGAGCTGGCTCTTAGGTGACTTGTAAAGGCATGGAAACCACCAATATTTATGTGGAAGTAATAAGAACTGCAAGTCAACCTACATGTTCAAAGAGCTTCAAGCAATACTGGTATCTGTAGAAAGTTCAGAGGTAAGCTCTCACTTCAGTATAGATAATTGATGAATCCTTCTCAGATTGTGGCTATTACCTGCCATGGTTGCACATTCTGAAGTATCATTTTTCCTCTTTTGGCCATTGCTTTGTTTCTAGAAGTAGACAAATACATGGCATGTAAAGCACGGGCAATGGCATGTACTGAATTATAGATATTGTAGCTGTAGCCAGTGATGCTTATTTCAAAAAAAGGCCCAGGCAGTTTCTGGAGCTCCTCCTCTCCAGTACAGATGTTTTCAACCTCTTCACTGAGATCGGAATCTGGGATTTCACAGGCAAACGCCTGCTTCCAGAAGATCTTCATAAAATCATCTTCTTTTGTTTTAAATGGGTTTCTACTTAGAAGAAATGTTTGAAATTCTTGTAGTTCATTGGAATGATCTGCAAATGATATGGCACCATGGAGGATAGAAATATCCCAATTCTTTTGGAAGATAAATGATATGAATTCCATTTGGGCTGTCAGAATCCAGACTTTATACTTTAGCTTTTGCTCTGGGTCTTCCATTTCTGGTATATTCAGCAGCCATCTCAAAGTTATCATGGAATTAGCTTCTCCATAAAAAATGATAGAAACAGCTGTACTAGACATGACAATACTGTATAGTTCATACACCCAATTGTTCATTCCTTCAATGTTATCATAAAAACGTATATTGGGATATATTTTTATGAAATCAAAACAAATACCATTCTCAGAAAATTCTGAAAGCGCAGTCTGCACAAACCTTTCACCATTCTCATTATTGTCAGCAATAAATCCAGTCCATATCCACCCAAAATGGAGAAGCAGTCGGAGAATTCCCCTATATTGGTGAGCTTCATCTGGAACCATCCGAAAGAAGGGAGGCTCTTGGATACTATCAGGCTTCCTTGGAGCAAACCCATATAAGACCTAAAAATACATTCATTGGGAAGGATAAGCATAATTATTTTCAAATCAAATATCCCTGCATTAGTTTATATACATGTTGCAATTATAGTAACTGCCGCCTTATAATATTCAAAGCTTTCCTGATGTTCTATTATCATGGTGATTAGAAACTATGTGAAAGATTGCATTTTCTACTTCTAGACTTTTCCCCATTTTGTTAAGCATTTATCTAACATTTATCTCTTTCGAGATCTTCTCTATTTGATAAGTGCTCTTAAAACAGTGACATATAGGTTCTTAAAATGTTGCAGTAGAACATATATTTTCTGGAGAGACAGAGCAAATAAAAAGATTACTCATCATGTGTTCAGGGATAACTTTTTTCTTGCTGCAACCAAGATGAGCTTATATTATGTAACATCTAAGCAATCAATACATCTTAAGGAAGATCTTTATAACTGGCTCTTTGTGCTGATTTATAGAATGGCTGCCTTCAGAACATGGAGTGATTACCCAACCACTACAAAAATTCTTCAGCTTTCATGGGAACTTCACAAATACAAAGTTCTCCATGCATGTTTGCCTGGTGATGAGGAGCTGGTGAGGGTGTAGCATTAGAACAAGAATTAGCCTTAGGCCACTTCCACACGGGCATATTGCCCATGCTAGGGCGACCTCTCCAGGAGGTCTTCTTCACTGGGGGGTGCACTAGAGCAGTTAAAAAAAGTGAGGTTCTAGACCTCAAACTGCTCTAGCGCAGCCGCAGGGGTGGCGCTGTGAGTTTTATAAAAACCACTTTCGCAAGTGGTTTTTATAAAACTCACCCGCGCTGCCCCGTGGCAGCCCCCTGTGAAGAACTTCAGAGACGTGGTAGCGTGTCCCTGCAGATCTGCCTGGGGGCGGGCTTCCGTCCTGATTGGCGGAGCACCGCCGGAAGCCGCCAGCCACCATTTTGGGCGCCGCCGAGCGCCGCCCGGTGTTTAGAACGGCAGAGCTGCGCTCTCTGCAGGGACGGAGCAACCCACTCGCGGGTAAGCTCCGCCGCTGCATGTGTGGCCCCCTTTCGACCCCCCCCGTGAGGAAAGGGCCTCAGTGTGCACAAAATGCCATAGGGTGGTGCAACAGAATCTGGGCTTGTGTGCCCCATTGTGCTCGTGATGTGATGTCTTTATTCATATGCACAACACAGAAAACTAGAAATCTCATTCAGGCCAAAGTAGAAGAGACATATACATCTCCTTCTATCTCCACTAGCAAGCATTGCAGCAGAAGGGTTTCTCTCAAGGTTAGAGGTTCAATGCTATATCCATGTATCTCAGAATGTGAACAATGAGTACAGCATGATTTATTTCTGATAAGAATTCATAACAACATTGTGAAATTTGCTCAGTTTGGCAAGGGAGGTTTACAAAGAAAAAATTGAGTGTGAGTTATTCATTTTATTCATGTAAGCTTCCTTATTCATTTTATTCATGTAAGCTTCCTTGGAAGAGGCTGAGAAAGATCCATTGTTTGGATCTGGAAGAGTTCTGGTGGGTATATTTGCATAATAGCATGCACATTTGTCTATTCACTCATATTTCTTACAGTGGTCCCTGCTTTTTTGCTTTACTTGTTACCAGTTGGCTTTAACATAATAACATTCCATATTGCTACAGTACTGCTTATAGGTCTGTGAACCAAATTGTGCTGTTCCTTCTCATGTCACTGATCCCAATCCTACCCTGGTCAGGGAAGTTTGACTCCAGTATGAAATAAAAGATGTCAATTGACCCACCAATGTGGTTCCTCCCTAAAGATGATACGTCAGGGTCATGAGCATTATCCATCAAGAAATTGCTCTAACTATCTCAGAAAACAAATGCATTAACTTTGAACATTATTATAGGTTTGCAGTCATAACCCTATGTGAAAGGTGAGATAGATGAATCACATAATAACCAGAAAGCTAAGGGCAATCATTTCTATGGTTAATATTCAGAAAATGTCTCAGTTGATTGATCTGAAATTTTCTGATAGCACAGAAGAAGTACATATGAAACAGAACGAGAACTTCAATAGTATGATAGCATCAGTTGCATAAAGTCCATGCTTCTCTCCCAGAACTGATACATCCAATGTTCAGTTCAAGCACTTTTCCACGGACAGCCAATCAGTTCCAAGACAGTGTGAAGCTGGAACCAATCACATCATAGGATGCCGAATCATATGCATGTTGCTTAAATAACATATCTATTAACAGGTGCTCTTTCTCAGTATTTTGGAGCATTAAAAACATATTAACATATATCTTTATTCTTATTGATAAATATTACCTTGGTTAAATCAAAGTCACAAAAACAGTTTTCTCATGTATGAATGTGCATAATTTTCTTTGCAATATATATAACATTTATACAAAAGAGTTTTCTAAGTGTAGAAAATGTGCATAAGTGCAAAGAATGCTCCCATCACTCATATGGTGATGATGTTGAACATATCCTAAGTCATATTTGTATTGAAAAGGCTGAGCAAGCCTTCAATCCTATACGTAATCCCCTGGGAGTAAATTCCATTGAACTCAGTGGGGTTTACTTCTGAATAGATTGCTGTAGTGTCTCTCCAAATTATTCTTCTCTTAGGTGAACTCTAAGGCAACCTAATCATGGGGTTTTCTGTGGTTGAAAGTGTGTGATGTGCCCAGGGTCACCCAATGGGCTTCCAAGGCTGAATGGAGAATAAAATCTTTATAGTCATAGTCAGGATCACAGTCAGATACTCAAACCACTGCACCCATACAGGCTCTCTGACATCTTTTGGTAACTGTAATGCAAACTTATCACAGGGTTTTCCAGGGGCTGAGACTATGTGATATACCTAAAGTCAACCAGTGGGTTTCCATGACTGAGTGGGGAATTGAACTCTGTTCTCCAGGGTTGCATTCCAATGTTCAAAGCAATACACAGTTCTGGCTCTCTCAGTCTAATAGATACATAGACCTAAATTTAATCTAGCTGGTAGAGTGAAAATCCTTGCTTTTGCAGTTGCTAGAAATCACAGAATTATGCATGTGAATATGAAAACAGTTGCATAAGAGGCGCATAACCAATACACAACAGTTTGCTGAATGGGTTGAATACTCACAACTGGTTGTTCAACAGCTTTTACAATAAAAACTATAATGAATAACACTGTATGCTAAAATCTGAGAATAGCTGATGGTGAGAACAAGAGACCTAATATTAGCAGAATGACATTATTAAATAGAGACAAGATAAACATTTTTGTACTCCACATCAACTTCCTACCTGTGGAATCTTATAGATGTCCAAAACATTTGCTATCTGGTAGGAGGTATCAGAGTAGAGTCCTCCAATTACTGCAAGGAGATGGTCCTGGACATCACATTTGTAGTTGGGGACAAATTTGTTTCTTGTGGAAAGAAGTTGCATTGTGGCCTGATAAGTCCATTTTGCTTGCAAATAGCTGTCATAGATATCAAATCCCAGGGTGACATTTGGTAAAATCTGAGGATTTTCATTAACCTCCTTTATCCCAAATACCAAGGCTGATATGTGCTGGTAATTTTTTGTTACAACCCTGTAATAAGATTTATATTTTTTATCTTTTAATTTACTTAGCTGTCATGACAGCAACAAGAACATTACAGTAGCAGCACTAGGAACACCAGTGAGGCTTCAAACAGCAGTAGAAACACCAAGGAGAATGAATCACACAAGAAAACCCAGAGCATTTAAAAGTTTAAATGTGTTTTGTGGTTTCATGTGAAGGGAAATAAGTTTTGTTATCTGACATTTCATTTCAATATCTCATATATTAACTTTGCAGCATAGTCTAATAAAGTACAGCAATAAGGGGATAAATACTTACATGAGAAGTTCAGATTTTAAAGTTTCATGAGGTTTATGGAATTGGGGAGGTGGAACAGTGGAAAAGAAACTCTGAGAAACAATTGCACCAATAATTAGGTCACCATACTGATAATATTTTTGAAGAGAAGGTTGGGGGTCTTGGACCACACATGGTGCCATATGACCACTGAACACCATGTGAGGCAACTGCACTATTACCAACATTTCAAATATCCTCATTCTTAGCTGGTATCTTCTCTCTGCCCACAGGTTCCTTTATTTGCGTTTAGAGTCTTACTGTTAGAATCCCCATTCTTGCAATTCTCTGGCATGAATTGACCCTGACTCAATCATTATTTAGCAATTTAAGTACTGAAAGGAAACTTGAAAAGCTTCACATGACTCCAGCCGTAGACCCTCTAGCATGAAATGCAAAGTATTAGAAATCACTCTAACAGAACTTTCTTATCCCTAGTTCCTAGACATGGTTCAGAATTGCCATGGGGTATATTTATAACAGCTGTCATAATCTGTTTTTTGTTGGGTTATTCAACTTCCACAGGGACGAGTAGCAGAAATGAGCAGAGTAGTCAGTAATTATAGGGAGTGTGCTCCACACTGTGCTTTCCCAGTTGTATTGCTGAAGGACCTCCCTGTCCTATGTGAGTAGAAGTACCACCTCCCTGTTAACTGTGTGGCAATGGCATATGCACAATAAGGCAAATAATTAAAGACTTCAATCTGGAGACATTGAAAAGAAAACACATGGTTATTTGGACCTTGAGGACAAGCCATAAAATAAGGAAGTAAAAAATGTTCAGGAATGAGGGGGAATTGTAGTGCTTCAAGGAGCACTGGATTTATACCCCTGCCTAATGCAGATTGCAAAAAATATGCTGTGTCTGTTCTGCCCTGGTCTTTTTCACATACACACTGACTAGTTTCTCCTCACCAGGTTCCAGACTATCTCTAGCTGGTTTGACTCAGCTGGGCCTTCCAGAGTGCAGATATGGGAGTTCTTCCTTTCACATGGACATCTACATCAGCTGTTGAGAGGGTCTTCAGTTCACCCAGCATAATGGCCATAGACAGATGGTGGTTGAGCACATAAAAATGGTATCTTAGCCATACATTACGCCTCTCCTGCTAATGTTTTACACTATTCTGTTTCGGTGCAGGCATATGCTTCCCTTCAGTTAGCATACATCTCCATTTACTACCATGTATGAACTCACATGTGCTCACGTAGGAAGATGGATAGCCAGTTACAGCAGCATTGAGACCTCTGGAGAACTCAGGCAGATGTCAACATTACTCTAATTGTTTTGTGCCTTGTTACAAGCACATTGCCAGATGATTCTCTGATTGAACCTATGCCCCCCAAGGCACCGAAGGGCTGGGGGGGGGACACAAAGCCTGTAGGGTAAGTTGAGAGTGGTATATGACACAGCCTAGCATAGCGTAAGTCTGCATGCATCCATAAAGCATAGGTCTACTACACCAAGTCGCATAGGTTTGAAGCTTTACACTGCTTTGTTTTTAAAGTGTGAGGGGTGCTAATTTGGAGTGGAACATGTAATGACTGAGTAGATTTCCCAACCTTATGTCTGTGAGCTTATTTTTAATTGTGTCTCCCCCACCTTCCTTATTCTCATTTTTGATTTTGTAGACAAACTAGGATTGCATTAGTGGTATAGAGGAAATGTGAAAGAAGTGAAAGTGAAAACATCTGCTATTATCATCCTCTATACTTTCTTTAATCTACAAAATCAATCTCATATCCACTAAGAGCTGAATTGTTACGTCAAGTTTCTGGACAAACCATGCCATACTTAAAGCTAATCCCTTGAATCTGTCTTATTCCATGTGAAGGCTCAAAACTGTGATAGACAGGTATGGGATTCCTTTGTTATACAGATTGAAATAAGTTTTATTATCCATAGGCAATTGGTAATTGGCTTGTAACATTAGTGAATGGACTATAGAATTAAAAGACACAGGGTGCCTTCACCTTTTCCTAGCATTGATACAAAACAGCTAAACTGTGGTAGCTATCATGTTCAGAGAAAGGATATAAATAATATGAGAATCCATGACATTGCCTCCCGTTGCTCTTGCCTCTGAGGTTTCCTCCTTGTTCCTCCTCTGGATTTAGTTGAATACATGATCTGTAGAACATGAGCCACAGCATAAACAGCAATATAGATGCTGTAGCTGTGCCCAGTAATACATTTTTCCAAAACATGCTCAGAAAGATTGTATAGCCACTCTTCCCTCATGCACATATCATCATTTCTACTGCCTAAAAGTGAATCAGGGACAACATAGTGAAAGACAAATGCCCAGAGGTCCTTGATGAAACCATCTTCCTTTATTCTATAAAAATCTCTGTTCTGAATAAATAGCTGAAAATCTGAAAATCTGGCAGTTCCATAGAATGGACTGCAATGGAGAGAGCCCCTTGAAATACTTACATACTATCTCTCCATTCTTCCATATTCCCATAATATTTCAATTCAAACTGATTTGTCAGAATCCATACTTTGCCACTTGATTTGTGTATTGTTTATTTAACATCAGATAAACCAATGAAGCAGGTGAAGGTCAACATAGAACGAGGATCTCCAATGAAGACAAAAACATTGGCAGTACTTCTCACGATTCTCTCAGAGACTTGAACTGTCCATTTTTCAATTACTTTATGTGTGCCCATGCCATTATGGTAGATTGCATCCAAGAAGGCAAAACAGATGTCATGCTGAGAAAATTCTGGAACCAGAAAGTTCATGATCCATTCTAAATTCATACCAGCTGAAGTGAACAATCCAATCCATGTCCAGTCAAAGTGGAGAAGTAACTGGAGAATCCCTTTCTACTGATGGGCTTTATTGGGGACCATTTGATAGAGAGGAAGTTGTTGGTTGTCATCCATCATCGCTGAACTATATAAGAGGTAATCATATTTTGGTAACGGAGGGAAAGACAGCACAATTTTCAAAATTAATGACATCCAAATATACATCTATATTATTTTCAAAACATACATGCACACACGCATGTACACAGTCAGTGTCTCCCAAAATGCATTTGAGATTCTTCCAAGGAATCAGAGGAGACAGATCTATCCAGGCCTCTGGCTCCAGATGAATGCTCTCTTTTAGAATCTGGGCAGGTGGTGGCAGAAACAGCTGATAAGGACTTTGTTACAGCACCTCCCTTCATCTCTGAAGAACATCTTATGTATGACCTGGACTGGCTTGGCTTCTCTGTAGTTTCTTCCACATACAGTGGAATATGCTGCCTCGGAGTGTGGTAGAGTCTCCTTCTTTGGAGGTTTTTAAGCAGAGGCTGGATGGTCATCTGCTGAGAATGCTTTGATGGGTGTTGGACTCAATGGCCCTGGGGTCTCTTCCAACTCTATGATTCTATGATTCTACTATAGGCTGCTTGTCCTGACACTTGCTTTCCCTAGGCATGGAGTAGGGGTGAGAAAGCATATTGTTTAAATATATGAAGGAGTTTAGCTCTGTTAAATGTATTTCGGGGGAAAAAGCATATAGGATCTTTTTAAATGTTGCCACCAAGTTGCTGCCAAGATATGAGCAGAGGAGAAAAATGAAGGTGTTACACTGACACAAGTGACACTGACATGAGCAAGATTGTAGAAGGCAAAAAAAAAAAGGTTGAAGTATATGGGCAGGATCGTATCATGTGTGTATGTGTGGAGTTGTTCCAGTGGCCTCAGCTTAGAAATTAACATATAATATCACTACCCATGTTAAAACAGGCCAATTCTTCACTCTTAACTGCTGCTGGGTAAACTGAAGTATTGTCATTTCTCTCAGCTAGACCAATTCCATTGTGAGCAATGTTACAACTGCAATATATTTTACCTTCAATATGGAAAATACATCACAATGATTTTCCTTGGTCTTTCTCTTTACAGAAGAGAGGAAGACAATTAGATTGTATGAATCACAACCATTGCCATTTAAGCAAGGGCACAAAGAAAAATTGATGAGACAAAAGAACAGCTATTTGGATCAATTGCATCCCACACACATCTTACCAGAGGAATCTTATAGATGTCCAAACTGTATTTTATCTCTCAGGAAGAGTCTAAACCAAGTCCTTCAATGACAGCAATAAGATTGTCCTCAGTATCACACTTGTGGTTGGGGATAAAGTTGTTTCTTGGAGAAATAAGTTGTACTGAAGAACGGTAACTCTACTTTGTATTCATATGGGTGTCATAAGTGTAAAAGCCGAGGGAGACGTTGGGCAAGATTGTCAGATTTTCATTAATTTCCTTTATGGCAAATACCAAAGCAAGGATGTTCTGGTACTTCTGAATCATTACCCTATGACAAGATTTCCGTTGCATATTACCAATATTTTACAAAATTATTATGTTGTAAAATAGTTGCTAAGTTGTTGTGAGTTACTACATTTTCATTGCTACAACAAACTTTGAAAATGGATTGAATCCACAACTGCTTGTACAAGAAATTTCTTTCTTACAGTTGTCACAAAAGTGCTATTGGATGCCTCTGTGTCTTTCTAGGCAGAAACAGACTACAATGACTATTTCTTTGAATAAGCTCACTTTATTAGTTAACCAAAGGGTTACAAAATAAATTACAAAAATACAATGGCATTACCAGATCACTGTACAAAATGTTTAACCAACATTGATTCATGTAAGTAACAGAAATTGGGATCCAAAATATGTCAACTTCTCCCTTTCTTCCCCACCTTCACTGTAATTAATCATGTTGGCAGTCCATCATATAGAGTTCTCACATTCCTATTTAACTGGCTGACTTTAGAAAACTGGCTAAATGAAATTATGACTCTATAAGTCTAGCTTGTAAGAAGAAATTCATAAGATCCTGTTCTCTCCAGTCACTATACCTTCCAACTACTGTGCGATAAATTTCTGCCTTGATCTTTTGTGCAAGTGGCACCAGATCCTGTATGATTTTAGAAACTAAGCAGTGTCAGCCCTGGTTAGAACTTGGATGGGAGGCTGCCAACAAATACCAGGTGCTGTAAGCTGTATCTCAGTTGAAGGACCTGGCAAATCCACCTCTGAGCATTCCTTGCCCAAGAAAACCCTCCGAAATTTTTGGGGTTGCCATAAGTCAACAGACGACTTGGGGGCACACTCACACATATTTTATGAGATGAAGCCAATCTCCAATTCAGAACATTTTTTGCAAAAATTGGAGAATGAAACTGTATGCACGCATGCAGCTAACACAAGCTAGCAAGCCTAGGTTGTGGCATTTCGTCTGAGTCACCAAGATACAAATTTACAATAGGATGCAATAAATAATATCATCTCAATGGAGACAAATGCTCATAAATATAGAGATGAATCCTTTTGATAAAAGACTTTCTCTTTCCACCACAAATGGTTAGGTTTATACAACGCTAATACACGCATTTAAATACACAAACATTCTCATCTACACAAACATGAGAAAGTTATGTTAGTGGTTCTTAGCAATATGCTATTGGAAAGTGGTCTCAGATATCAACGTTCCGGGTCAAATTCAAGTAATTGTTGCTCATGTATCCTCAAAAGTACATGTGACAGATCCGATCTAGATCAGGTCTCTATTGATGGAGAAGGATGAGATCCTTAGTACTTTCTCCCTGTCATAGCTTTTCTTCTCTCCTAAGCACTTGGACAGAGAAGAGAAAGCTAACCAACAGGAGCTCCCTGTTCCTACTCATGCACTCCATAGCACTTTCTTTTCCACCTTTTCCAGTGGAAGTTGAATATATGAGTAACTTAAATTAAATTCCTTCCATTATCCCAGAGAAAAAAGGAACCTGCATGTGTAAGAGCAACCAAAACCTCTCTGAGGCTTAACAGTGAGTTTAAGAAACTTTTATATGTTGGGTTTCTGGGTATCACATCATATTCTCCAGGAATAACTGAGAAAGTTGCACAATTACAGAAACAGACCAAATTCCAAAGACACCTTGGAACTGACAACCAGCTAGGGAAACATAACAAAAATCCCTGATGCCCCCGAACTAAAAAAAAAAAATCCTCTGCCTCTTACAGAAAAGTAGACCTTCTCTTCACAGGTTTCCCCATGGTGAAGGAAGGGGGAGTTTGACCCTTTGGAGATCGGCTTCTACCAGCCTTCCTCATTCTGATGGTCAACATCTCACTGGAGAACTTGAAAGAATGTGCTAAGAGCCCCTTGAGATCAAAGACAGTCAAATTCTTATACCTTGACTTCTGAAGTTTTTAGATTTTCAGCACTTTTATACTCACAGGAAACTTGATTGGCAAAGGTATCTCCCCTGACCTTAGATATCTCTCTGCTATCCTAAGTGGTAAATTAACCCCATGTTAGATGGACGTAGCTTGATTCACAGCCACTAAATAATGTATGAGCTCATTATTACTGTATCCCATCACAGTCTGAACTGGTCCCTGCACAGCTGCAATTTAGTCAGAGTGGACTATGGTTTATCAAAGCTTATGGCATATCCTTTTTTGATTTTTACAGTACTATAGGGGAAATGACAATATGGCCTTTCCTACACAAATATTAGACTTGTTGACTTTTAGGACATCAGTCAATGTTACATTAAACAACTAAATGTTTCATTTAAAAGTATAAATAAATGAAATGGTTTTCAATGGAGCAGAAGGAAACAATTCCAATACTGTACTGAATAAAACTGCTGTATTTCCACATTTTATTTAATATACTTTCCATCAAATCCTGGACAGCTTCTGGCCAGTACAATTGTAATAGCAATTTGTTGTAGTCAAATTCAAAACATAATTACATTGCTGAAGGACTACATGTTTGAATATCTGGATTCCTTCTAGTGTCATTTTGGATTTGTTCTTGGATAAGAAAGTAATCGGATGCTTTAGATTTGAATTAATTTCTAGACAAAGATATTGCTACAATATTTGCTACAATTTAGCCAGTCTATCCAATGCAATCTATCCAACAGACTACTCTAGAAATTGGAAATAACCCAAGCAAAGGAAATGAAGGCCTTCCCTTGGATCTGGCTTAGGCTTTACTTCAGTCCTTGCTGCAATTCAGTCAATCAATATAATCTATTCACCTCAACAGACTATTCAGTATTATTTGGGCAAATATGATACAGGGTGTGTATTTGCCTGGAAGGGTGGAATTCTTACAAGAAATGTTCAGACTCTACCAAAGCAGGTGCTTCTTGGAAAGATTTTGGCATAGACGAAAAGAAGATGTGATGAACAAGTCCACCCAACAGCAAATCTCCTGACTGAAGATATTTGTGAAAAACATGATTGTGACCCATAACTTGACATTTGCTGGTATTTGCCTTCAAACCATGTGAGGCAGCAGTAGCAGAACATAACATAACATACCATAATATAACATAACATAACAGAGAGTGAGTATGGCCCTGGTGGAGGGTCAACAATGTCCTTTATCAAGTTCAAAATGTATAGCTGTCCCATTTCTGCAACAGCTTGTGATTTATTTGTTTGTTTGTTTTAATATGCAGGGAGAATACGGTCCTCCTCATGCTGAGTAGAGATGTAAGGGGAAAGTACCTTTGTTGGCATCCTGGGAACAAAGGCCATGTGAGTTCATCACTTAGTGCCATGATGGAGACAGTAGGAGGTGGAGGTGGAGAGTTTAAAGGGTTCTGCCACCCCCCTCCTCTATCTCTTTTACTTTAAATCATTAACAATTAATCAGTACTGACTTTAAGCAATGGAGCATGTGAGCAAGTGCTGGGCAGATGCTGGTGATGGGGAGGAGAGATGACACAATAAGGAATTTGTTAGATTGCACCCTGGTGACTGATTTGACTACCAGATGGCTGGAGTTTGCCAGATCATGCTGCAGTAGGGAATGCAGGCCTCACTGCCACACAATCGGGTGGCTCTCAGTCTCCCAGTCAAGATTTAGGCAGTAGTTTCAGATTCTGGGATGGACCAGGGTGGACAGGGTGTGGGACCCCCCTCCCTCCCACAGACAGCTGAGAGCAACCAGGACTTTGGTGGGTTTCAAAGGAAGCACAGACTCCAGCTCTGCTTGGGAAAGTAACCGGCTGCACTGCAGAAGAAAGTGGTATGTGGAGCAACCACATGTCATTGACAGGAAAAACTCATCAATGATTTAATCCATGATTGCACAGCCTGGGAATGGGAGAAGTACAGGACCACAATGACTTCATGCAGAAGCATCATCATTCTTCTTCTCCCATTCCCATTTAGGGATGGGAGGGTGCTGGAGAAAGGTCACAGATACAAAAATCCATCAACATTTTCTCTTGATTAGTTGCTCCCTGTTGTTCACCTCAGGCCTCAACAAAATAATGTAACATTTAGGAGAAAAAATGCAACCCAGCAATCCAGCACCTGAGGCTAACAGAGAAAAGATCTCCACGGCCACCATGTATTTTCCTTTTACACTCAGGTGGATTGGAACAAAGGACACCCAAACACTGCAGAAAATCAACATGCTGAAAGTTATAAATTTGGCTTCATTAAAACTGTCAGGCAACTTCCTAGCAAGGAAAGCTACAGTGTAACTGATGGTGGCCAGGAAGCCCATGTACCATAAAACACAGTAAAACAAAGACAAAGACCCCTCATTACATTGCAGTATGATTTCTTCAGTCACTGAATGCATGTCAATGTCTGGGAATGGGGGATAGCTTGTCATCCACACAGTGCAAATGATTGCTTGGATAATAGACCCAATGAGAACAATGCATTTAGGCAACCTTTTCCCTACCCACTTCCTCACCCAAGAACCTGGCTTTGCAGCCATGAAAGCTAGCACTACTGTGATTGTTTTTGCCAGCACACAAGAAATAGCCACGGAGAAGATGATGCCAAAAGCAGTTTGTCGGAGGAGACAAGTCACCTTCTGAGGATGGCCGATGAATAACAGTGCACAAAGAAAACAGAGTAGGAGCGAGATGAGGAGAGTATATGAAAGATCTCGATTGTTGGCCTTGACAATGGGAGTATTGTGGTGCTTTAGAAATATTCCTAGCATAAAACCTGTAATCAAAGCAAAGGATAGAGCACAACATACTAAACAGAGTCCCAAAGGTTCTTCATAGGACAAGACGTTTATATATTTGGGAATACATAAATCCTGTTTTTTGTTTGGATAGTTTTCATCTGTGCATTTATAACATTCATTCATGTCTGCAAAAGAAGAGAAGATGTTTCTGTCTATGCTTACATATTATAAACTTCACCATTACATTTTATCTCAGTAGGGGATATTTCATATTCCAGATGTTGATGAATTACTATTCCCAATATTTCTCATCATTAGCCAGGTTGATTAGGGCTTGGATCCTGGTAGTTAGTCCCAATTATGAAGACCCATTGAATTAATCATTGAATGGTGAGACAATACATAGGTACACTCCACTGATTCATTTGGTCTACTCTACTTGGGATTAGCAGTAGGATTTAGGCCTAGAGCTGATAGGAAATTAGGTGTGATAACATCTGAATGGCCACCTGTTTCCCAGCTCTGCTTACTATACTCATACATCAAGGAGAATTTTCATTAATCAGACAAGAGATTTTATGTAGGGGATAGGTGATGGAAGTTTCTTTAAAGGTCTCTAACCTTTACCCCTGGAGTCAGAACGAAGACACCAACAGTTGACCTTGGAATAACAAATAGTCAAGCCTCATTCCTTTAGATTTCCAGTGATTTGTTTGGTCAATATGAACATGATTTTTTTTTACCTGTCTGACTGGAAATCCTTCCTTCTGGACATGGGATGCAATCATAGCAGCAAAATGGTTTGCCTTCTTTCTTTTTTTTACTGGAACCAGGATGGCAGCTTTCAGTACATATGGAAGATGGCCGACTCTAAGCCATAAAGGAAAGAGAAGAATTTTAGTTGTGAGAACAATTCCTTTAGAACAGTGGTTCTCAACCTGTGGGTCCCCAGATGTTCATGGACTTCAGCTCCCAGAAGCCCCAGCCACTATGGTCAATGCTCAGGGCTTCTGGGAGCTGAAGTCCACGATCATCTGGGGACCCACAGGTTGAGAACCACTGCTTTAGAACCCTATAATTTCTGAGGATTTAAAAATGTTTATTCACACCATGGAACTTGATTTGGTATGGAATTTTCTTATTCCACGAAGCAAATGTTAGAAATGGTGGGCCAAGAAGTTTGGAACTGAACATATCTGTTCAGAAAGTGCATGTGATAGCTGAAATTGTAATGGTTACTTATGCATCTATTTTCCATACAGAAGTAATTGGACATGTACATTCAGTTCCAGGCTGCAAAAGTGAAGTTGTGCATGTGATGCTTTTTCACATCCCATTTTACATTGGGTTGTGCAAAGTTGCTATCTAACTGAAGTGTGGCATAGCACAATCTATTCTACATACAGAATATGCAATCCCAGTATCAGATCATTATAAATATATCTCACTAACAGTTCACATTGGAGTAGAGACAATAGAAATAAGATATTGTATTTTTAATTACGTATTTCATGTTAATCTTTTGTAATATTTGATTGATCTTATATATAGATATTATGGCATATATAGAGGTTGTGATTGCTGTTTTTCAGTCCCCTCTCCCTTGGCTGCTACAGTGAAAGGCTGGATTCAATAATATCAAGAAACGTATTTGTTTCAAGTAGACATAACAAATATATATCATTAAAAAATACAGATATGCTTTTTGATGTGCTCTAGGGATGTAATTCTTTAATTAGATTCTTCTTGAAGGTAACTATCAATAATTCCAGCAAAATTTCTTCCCACTAGGAGAAAATCTTTGCAAATGAGGTAGTTTTCAAAGGCTATTCACAATTTGGGTCTTATTCAGCAAAATAAAATATAATAGAATAAAAACATAAAAATTTTTAAAAAATAAAAATCCTATGTGGTTGCTTTGTGCAGAAATGATTGTTTTCTGCACAGGCAACAGCCTTTTCTGCGTGGAAAATAATATTTCAATACAGAAATAGTAATTCCTGTGCAGAAAAATGGAGTAACATGGGATTTATTCTAAGTAAAAATTTCACATGGTAAATTTGCGTAAAAAACAGTATTTTCTGAACAGGAATTAATATTCCGAAACTGAATTGAACTAGTATTTTCCATACAGAAAAGGCTGTTCCCTAAGCAGAAAATGCTGATTTCTGCACAAAATAGCTAGGTGTGAATTTTGTGCAGAGTAAATCCTGAAGTGGAAAAATTCTTATCAGTCTGGAATTCTTCTTGGCATAGATTCTCAACATATGAAAAACATGTGTGTGTGGTGTTTACTATTATTGGAATATTTTTGCATATTCTTCCTATTTCTAGCATTTCATGCTGAAAATATATATTAATAGGGATGTTTTGCATTGGTAAGATATAATGTGCAACAGCACAGGATCTACACCAGAAACTCACAAATGTTCATTTTATAGTGACTCCTTACTTTGTTTATTGTTTGCAATCAAAATTTAGTCAGTTATTTAGAGTAGATGTTTTCTAAATACTGTCTTTTTGTATGTCATACTTAGGAAATGAATTCTTTTGTCAAAAATAATTACTAACATAATAAATGGATATAATACTAGTCATATTGTGTGACTGGGAGGCATGGAGTTCAAACGATATATAGCATCAAGGTTGCAAGTTGCTTTTCCCCCCTAGATGGCTATTCCTAGGAAGTATATATATATGATTATATTTATAGACAGAGCTCTTCAGTCATGTCAAAATCAATTTCTTAAAAGTTTGCCGTGATTTCACCTCACCCCCATTTAAAATTTAAGCAACTCAAGGGCACACATGATATTGAGTTTTCATGTCTTAAAATATTAACAAATATTAGTATCATAGGTTGTTGTGGATTTTCCGGGTATTAGTATCATGTTTCTACACTGTGAGCCACTCACCAAATTATTACATGTTTTTAGAATATAATAGATAAATCAAGGGTCAAATGTACTCAATTAGATTACAGTCAATTTTCCAAAATGCTCACATCAGTAAAATCGATATTTGATAGGAGCTGCTACTTAAAATTCTTACTCAAAAATGAAAGTTGTAACACATAGTCTCATAACGGAACTCTACCTGGTTAAAGCTTATGTGCCATGTTATAGCGCTTTCATTTATTGTGAATATTTGGTCTGGAGGGGCCTGGGGATCCACCCTTCCAACTTTCACTTTATGAAATGATTGGTTGGGAAAAATGATCCAATTGATAACATCAAATCCAGTTATTAACTTCCCATTGTCATCTAAAGAAATTTGTTCTCCGACATTGTTGTTAAATGAGATACATCTCAGAAAGTGATGGAGCTAGATGAAAAAGGGATAAAAGATAAAGAATTTTGTAAAATATTGTAAATATTCTTGAAATTCTCAGATTGAGAGTTTTATAATGTTCTTGAAACTCTCAGATTGAGATCCAAGTCTGATTTATTCATTCAAAAATCATTTTGAATCACCGTATTAAGGGATGGGTGTGCCGGACTCACCTCTTCACCTACAGTGCCATCAATTGCCTCGTGGAGAGCAACAAATCTAGAGGGCTTCCTTTGTATATGGACACTTCTCAGAATTAGATTTCAGTTAGTAAAAAATAAAATCAGTTTAGCAGTTTATATAGATCACCAGTATAGAACAAATAAGCAGCCATATACAGACACTGGGACATTGTGTATGGCTTCTACTCTGAGTATTTGGCTACCTGTATATTTTTTTGTAGTAAAATTATAGGGTCATTGTTTTGTGCCAGTGCTAAGGTTAAATTGTATGGTTCACAGTACAAAAAACAAACCAATCCTTCCGGCTGTTTGACAAGTACGGTCTGGTTCGCTCTCCTCCCACACCTTTGCAGCAATTAACTTTCTCAATCATTTTATCCATTCATCGAGCATCTTTCTAAAGATAATTTATTAGGTCATGAAGATGGTCTAGTATGCATTCTGCCCTAGTAGAACTATAAGGTGTTAGTAATTTTTATTCAAAATGCCTGTTTGGGTCTATCTTATCCATATATGCTATGGATCTATGAATTTTTGTTCCATATACGTGCAATTTAAGTTCCAGGCCTTGTGAAGGTTATGTGGAAGCAACAACATGAAAGGGCCTGAATGAGATAGTTACCAAAGTAGGTGAGAGAAAAAGCAAAGGTGATATTTTCATCTTCATTCTCCATTCTTTATTAGAGGAAGAATGCATGAGAAAAAAAATTGAACCACCCTACTTCCATTTAATGCAAAGAACCTTGAGAATGAAGGACAAATCTTACATTTGAGTGGTCAGACCATCTGCCGTTTTGTCTAAGCTGTGCCTCCAACTATGCTTAACTTATATATTTATTTACATTTGAACCCATAAAGTCAAAGCACAGTAGTGTCCAGTATCAGCATGCATGGATAATACTGTATATGTTGAGAAGGGAAAAAAAAATACTGAGACATATTAGGGAAATCCAAAAAAAACCACTATTCTGAGATAAACCACCCCCAAAATAGTTGAAAATTGAAAGTTAGAATTCCTGGTCTAAATTCAATGGCTGATCCCAATTATAGTAGACACATTGCATGAATGTAAAAGTTGATTCAGCACATTCTCATTAATTCAATGGGCTTATGCTAATTCTAGTTGGCACTAGCAATTTGATTTGGCATTGTATATTTCTAGTGGATGAGGGGAGGAAAGGAAAAAGAAAGTTCTAAATATGAACACAGGGAGACAGTTGACTCTGAAATTAGACTCAACTGCTGTGATGGTACATGAGAAAAGGAGGCGGCTACCTTCCATTGCTGCTTATTCTGGAGTTGAAGTCCTTCTCTGTCCACTTTGGTTTCATATTTCAGTCTAGATGATGACATGGCATGTAAGGCATGAGCCAGTGCATGGATGGAATTGTAGATGCTATAGCTGTGGCCAGTCATGCTCATTTCAAAAAAGATTCCAGGAAGACTCTCCAGGTTCTCCTCTCCTGAGCAAATAGTCCGTACTGTTTCATCCTCTAACATATGTGGAAATATACAGCTAAAGAACTGTTGCCAGAAGTCTCTGATAAAACCATCTGATTTTGTGTTGGGAGGCTTTCTACTCACAGCAAATTGCTGAAACCCTGGTAGATTGTGGGTGTGGATTGTAAAAAATATACCTCCATGGAATATTTGTGCACTCCAAGTCTTTTGAAAGACAAATGAGGTGAACTCCATCTGTGATGGCATTATCAACACCTTACCATTTGATTCATTTACTAAATGTTCTCCTCCTGGTGTAAATGGCAACCATCTCAATAAGGCAAAGGAATAAGATTCTCCATATACCACCAAAACATTGGCATTGCTGCTGATGATTTTATTGCACATTTCCCCAAGATGTACTATTGCATTATACAGATCAGTGACAAACCTCACTATGGGCAATCTTTCTATGAAAGCAAAACAAATGCCACCTTTGGAAAATTTTGAAAGCACATTTTTCACAAATCTTTCTCCATTGTCATTATCCATGGTAATGACTCCAATCCATATCCACCTGAAATGCAGAAGCAAAGAGAGAATTCCTTCATACTGAATGTCTTCTGGAGGGACCATTTGGTAGAAGGAAAGTCCTGGGCTTTTATAATTAATTTCTGGAGCAAATCCATATGTGAGCTGGAAATACATGTGAGTGGAAGAGAAAGAATATATTAACATTAGTTTATCACAATAATGTTTTCAAATTATATTTCATGTTTTATGTCTTACAACATATTGGTGACATTAAGAAATTTGTGCTTATCTTAATTACACATGTTGTAAGACATACAGTTTTTTAAAGTGAAATATGTTTCTGCTATACTTCTGCAACATTAGTTTTAAATGCTTCTCTCTAAATAACACATGAGCCAAAACACACAAACAAATAAACAAACAAACTGAGTTGTTTAACGAAATCTGAACAGAATATAAGAATGGGAAGTGAATATTTTGGGAGATGCTACAAAGATAAATCTTTTTTCCTATCTTATCATCCAGGACCTAGGTCTGTGATAATGTGACCAGTATGACAAGGTCTTAGCTAAATGGATTAGTACCAATTGTTGGGTTCCCCTCCCGATCAATTATCCATCTGGTAACAAAGCCATCTTGATGTCACTCTTTCCATCTATCTCTTTCAATCTCTCTCTTACATGTACACCCCTACGAAAGCCTAACAAGGAATCAATATACTTAGTAACCAGTCAAGGAGGGTGGCTCCAATGTCACAGGGTGGAGAATTGCTCCAGGTTTTGGTCTGAACTTCAAAGGAGATACCCAAGGTGCTGAACCTTGTCTCCAAAACAGGGTCACTGCATTGCCTTGGATGGGTTTGTTAAATGTAAGGCTACAACCTAGAATAGATTCCCTACTACATGACACTGAAGCCACCAGTCTCCACTAACAGCAACCATGGAATGTGTGTGTATAGGGAGTCAGAGGGATACAGTATGCCAAAGAATGAACTATCAGATTTGTGGGTGGAAACCTGAATAGGAGCGCTTGTGTTAGGAACTGAGAATCTTTCTAATATTTTGTTGCAATGATCATTTAAGCCAATCCTTGTTTTAGTAATTTGGTTTTAATCATAAATTAAAGTTCATTTGCTTTTATCAAATGCCACTTTCATATACACATACCTGTGGAATCTTGTAAATATCCAAAACAGTGGCCGCGTGAAGGGAGATTTCTGAATCTAGTCCTCCAACAACTGCTACCAGGTTGTTCTGCTGATCACATATATAGTTGGGGACAACTTTGTCCATGGTAGATGTAAGACATATTGTGGAATGATAAGTTCTCTGTGCGTTGAAATAACTATCATAGATGCGGAATCCCAAGGTTAGATTGGGTAAGAGCTGAGGGTTTTCATTGATCTCCTTCACTGCAAATGCCAAGGCCACAATGTGCTGGTAATTCTCAAGCACTACACTACAACAAAAAGAACTAACAATCTGTGCAATGAAATAGAAGAAGACAGCAAAAAATGGAGAAGAGTCCTCAACTTGAGCAAGGCTGTTGGAGGAGTCTCTTTAATAGAGTTAACATAAATCAAAACTGACAGCATGCTGCAACTTTCTGTTCAAAAGGATATTTCATGTCAAGTTATATAACAGGTATTGTAGGTATGCTGCACTGTTGTTGTAATATTAGTTGCTGATATAGTATCTGTATGCTACCTTTCAGAAAGTGCACTTCAAAATGGTAATAACTCTGTTCACCAACCTGGAGAGCCTTTTACAAATCTTAACTAAATGAAGTGCTCTTTAACAAATGTACGCACATGTATACATTCCTGCAAATAACGTTATTAATTGAATATATAGAATATGGAATAAGTTGTTCTACTGCACACAGAGACAAATGTCTGAGAAATGGCTTACAGTAGTTTTAAAACAAAACAAAAACAAACCTGAAAGACCTGTACAAGAAATAAAGACCAACACACAAATATGGATCCAGTGAACAAATTGTCAGTCATATGTGGTGTTGTTGCATTAACTAAGCTAATGGAAGCATACTTCCTCACGCCTGTCACCCCCGAGTAGCCCCTCTGGCCACATGGAAAATGCTTCACAGAGGGCTGAGGACCCTTTTGAATGGAATCAGTGGGGAGGGAACATTGGGCAGAGACATGCTGTACGACTGGAGCTCTTCAGCTGACTGTGAGCAGAACTTGGATCCAACAGTTCAGGTTGTACTCCACAATCCAAAAGGCTTCATGGAAAAGAGGAAGATTCAAATGGGGAGTGGGAAGAGATTAATCTAAAATAACTACAGAAGAATTTAGTGTGACACAGACATTACAGAGGAAATATTTTAAAGCGTTCAGAAATAAAACTTCATAAAGGGAGAAAAAAAGTTCCTTCCCCCTTACTGTGAAAAAAGTTCTTTTCCCTTTCCTGTCGGAAAAAAGGAGCTTTCAAAAACCAAGAATTCCCTAAATTGTACAAACTTTCTTCTATTGCTCCATCCTATATAACTTTGTTGTGAGATACTGCTTTGCTCCACCTCTGCATAGATGCACATGCACAAAGAACATGCACACACACAAACCATCGTATCTCAAAGCCTCATCCTTACACAATATCATCAAGTGATGGTAGTGGAGGTTCATTTTCAAAGGTTATTGAGTCAGAGACAACGAAAGCCTGAGAAGCAATGCCACCGACAAGGAAATCTCCTGACTGATGATACATGTGAAGCGGAACACGCAAAAAATGCCTACTGCATTTAACCAATGGGTTGTTGCTTAAAACTCTAGGAAGAAGTGTCATCAATACTGTCGCCATAAATAAGGTCATTCTGAAAGCAACACAAAGTTGAATAGAGGTCCCTCTGTTTAAATCTACATGCCTTTCAATGAAATGTTTCTTGGATACATTTTCCTGAGTTAAGCCTTTTGAATCCTGGAATATCAGGCAACAGACTGGTGAACGCTTCCATATTCCTCCTCTCCCTTTTCCTTTAAATACAACTACATGCATTTTTAACATCCATTACACTCTTTGCTATTTTTCTTTTGCTAAATGCTAGTGAAACTCTCTGGGAGTTGTTTTCTTTAAAAAAAGAAGTAAAAGTAATTACAGCTTTCTTCATAACTGCTATTGAAGGTAAAAGCTCCAGATGTGAAAATTCCCTATAGGCTGGTGGTTTGTCACATTGAAAATTTTACCTGCTACTTAGTTGAAAAAGGAAGAAAACACTTTTTCCTGTGCAGAGAACAAACAGCATTTTTTTTCTGCACAGGAATTAATATTTCTTCATTGAAATATTATTTTCCATACAGAAAATGCTTTTCCCTGAGTGGAAAGTGCTGTTTTCTATACAAAACAACCACATGCAGTTTTCAAAGGCTATTCTTCTGTGCAAAAGATGTTGAAAGTGGAATAATTGCGCTATAACAGTTTAGTGAGGAAATGGCTCTTATGTTATTCCATGATGTTATGTTTCATTATGGCATTCTATTAAGTGCCAAAAAAATACATTTATTTTGCTCCTGCGTGGAGCAAAAACATTTTATTCTTCTTCTTGGTGTTTCCAGAGATCTTAAGAGTTAATGGGGGTGTATTCTTTCCCCCTTCCACTTCCAGATAAATATGTAGAGGCATTAATATGTACTCCTATCTTCATCACAAAGAATTAGGGCTGGTAATTACGTTGCATGATCAGAGGAAATATCTGCTCTCAAGAATGGCAAGATAATGAGACTGGAAAGAGAACGACCACAACTTTATTGGCTACAGATACAGATAGACTGGCAAACACATGGATATGGATCCGGGCATCAATCAATCCACCTGTTGACTGATGAGCCCATGCCTCCAGCCCAGAGCTGGGAATCAAAGAATGATAGGAGGACCCAACCTTGTTATATCCCTTCTGCCATCACTAAGTGCATGATTCATCCTTAACAGGTGATGCCCACCACCACCATGCATGCCCAGAGTCCCATCTAACCAATACCAACCAGCCCTTGGTATCAACTGTCTTTGATCTAAGATCCATGTTGTGACATAGATATAGTTGACTGGGAGCCAAATGCCTCAAACATAACAATCACATACCCACTGTAAAAGAGGGTGGGTAGGTGGGATGTTGCTGAGAGATGACTGGCGGTAGTCTCTGAGTCAACTGATTTAAATACCCCAGAGCTGGATCTGAGTGAAGACTACAGGCTTGAATCAGGTCCAGTTTCAGCAGCCAATGAACTCAAAGCAGCTTTGAATTCATTGTCTGCTGCTTCTGGGGCCTGTTCTAGGTCCACATGGAGTTGTATGGCCCTGGTAATGGCCTTTCCCCACTCAGCAAGTTGAAAGAAGCCAATTGCCATCAGCTCCCCAACCTGCAATGGTGCCAAGTGGTAGGTCATGCCATGTGCCCATTTTTATGCCTTGATCGCTATCTGTAAAATCTGAAATCTTATCCTATTATGTAAGATTCTATTTTATAGAACTGACATTAATTAATGTGGCAGGAGCATGAAACATAAAAATTCCTCCATAATAAACCAGAAACCCAAATACGCCAACTTGGATATGTGCACTTCTGGGCAATAGGAACAGATTATTACATGCTTCAATGCTTTCTCCAAATAAGATGTTCCCTATTGTTCAGCTTAGGCCGCAATACAATTATGTAACACTTGGGAGAAAAGATACAGCCAAGCAATCCAGGACTGGAGACTAAGATAGCGAAGATCTCTACAGCTACCGTGTATTTCCCCTTGGAACTCAGGTAAGTTGGAACAAAGGACAGCCAAACACTACAAAAGACCAACATGCTGAATGTTATAAATTTGGCTTCATTGAAAGTATTAGGTAGCTTCCTGGCAAAGAAAGCCACAATAAAACTGATAATAGCCAAGAAGCCCAGGTAGCCCAAGACACAATAAAACATAGTCACAGATCCCTCATTACACTACATAAGTATTTCTTTCGCCATTAAATGCATGCCAGCATCTGGAAATGGGGCAGAAGTTGTCATCCAGACAGTGCAAATCCCTGCTTGGATGAGAGTGCAATAGAGAACAATGGTGCTAGCCAGTCCTTTCCCCACCCACTTCTTCATCCTGGATCCTGGCCTGCTGGCCATGAAAGCCAGAACCACTATGATGGTCTTTGCCAACACACAAGAAAGAGACACTGAGACGATTATGCCAAAAGCAGTTTGTCGGAGGAGGCATGTCATTTTCTGAGGGTGGCCAATGAAGAGCAACGCCGAAAGGAAGCAGAAGAAGAGAGAAATCAGGAGACCATAGGTAAGGTTCTGGTTGTTGGCTTTGACAATGGGAGTATTCCTGTGCTTCAGAAAGATGATTAGCACCACAGCTGTGACTGAAGAGAAAGAAAGGGCAACAAGGCCTAAGCTCATCCCCAGCGGTTCTTCATAAGACAAGAAGCTTATGTCCTTGGGAATGCATGAATCTTGTCTTTTGTTTGGGTATTTTTCTTCTGTGCATCCATAGCAATCATCCATGTCTGCAGTGAAAAGATATCTTAGTTTCACAAAGCTGGCATAAATCTTACCCATGAACCGTAACTTTCTCATAGATACGTATTTCTAGACAAAGCTATTCATATGAGTTACATGGAAATAACTTGTGCTAGTGAAATCAGGATTCACCTGTTCCACTGAATTGCATGGCAATTATATTCAACTCACTTGGGCCCAACTCAATGTTGTTAAAGTGTCACTTCTTCTGGTTAGGGTATCCACTGCTGCCCATTGCTGATGCTCTGCAATGTGGCAGAAAGGGGTCAGCAAGCTGTGTGATCTCACTGAGAAAATGACTAGAGCTTTTTGAGCAATTTGAAAGTTTAAAAATCCTCAGTGGAGATCAAGAATGTTCAAAAAGAAAGCTGACGTATCTCTAGTGCATGCTTAGATGATCCCATTCCTTTCCTTTTTTTTTTCTTCAAATAACTCTAGTGAATTGAGTCAATGTAGCAGGTGGATGAGTAGGAAGAATCATATGTTGACTAAGGGATACTGTGAACTATTGAGTGTAAAAGACAGTTTATCATCCCTTATGGGAAAGATGGTGCTGTATTTATTTCAGTTTCCCAAAATTGAGAAGACTGGTGAGTCTTTCCCCACTAATCCCATTCATTAATCCCTTACCCCAACATGAGATACTTTTAAATGAAAAGAAAATCAGGAATGTATATGGAACAGAGACAACATGAATGCTCACTGTAGACTTTGGCCATTTCCACACTACACTATTATAATACTATTATTCCACTTTCAATATCCTATGGAATCCTGGGGTTTGCAGTTTAGGGAGAGGCCTTCAGAGTTCTCAGTCGGAGAGCTCTTTGGCCTCAGTAAACTACAAACCCTAGAATTCCACAGGATGTTGAAAGTGGAATAATAGCATTATAACAGTGTGGTGCGGATATGGCCTATGTCTGTCTTGATTTTGCCTACAATAATTTGAGCAAGAAAAAGGAAACATTTTCCTGTGGCTCTTGTTAACAGAAAGGAGAAACCCTTGACAATTTATTGAAAAGCCACCCTAATACTATACCAAGGCCCTTTCCACACCTTACCTTTTCTCGGTGCTGGGGTGCGGGTATCACACAAGCATCTCCAGTGAGAGGCTCTCGTGTCCCTGCTGCTCCAGCTCTGCATGAGCTGCCTGCTCCCAAGCAGGCAGCATGAGAGCCCCGCCTCTTCCTTCCTTCCACTGCGTAGCCTGGGAGTTTCCCAGGCTGCGCTGGGGCAGGAAGCACAACAGCCATGGCTTTGGAGGCTCTGCATGCACGGCAAGTGCATGTGCAGTCCTGGAGCAATGTGCGATCACACACCATTTTTGGCTGAGAGCCAAAAATGAGAAAGTGTGCACGCGGCGCCTGGCCTACCCTGGAGCGTCGTGCAATTGTGAGTAGGTCGTGCAGATTGCTTCTCACAATTGCATGATGCTCCAGGTGCCCTTTCACATGGCAAATGCCGTGCGAAAAGGGCCTATGTCCAGCTCTAGCCTCTGTGCACCTCAGTTTAAAGGAAACAATGACAGTGACTTTGAGGAAAGAGTTCAAAAGGCTGATTTTAATATTGAGAGATACAGGAAGTTCTCCAAACCACCACGACAGGGTATCTTGTTACTATCTGAAGGCAACAGTTCTAGAGATGAATTCTAAGTACATGTAAGTACAATTTTGCCTACAGGCAGGGATATCACACAATTGCAATGGAGTTTGCAGTCCTATATTGAGCGTCCCAAGGAAGACTAATACGTATAATTCCAGCAAATTACAGAATAATTGCCCCTAGAAGACTGAACAGTGCTTTTCTAGAAATATCCACTTAAGAAAGTACTGAAGTCAGGACTGCTTGTTCATTCCCACCTATTTATTGCTGATGTTGTACAATGCAGCCATAGGCCATTGAGAGTCTTACATTTCTACAGCAGCTTGAGCTAAAATTGAAAAAATGTGGCAGGCCAGCTAAGACTGTAGCATCATGCTAAGCATGGCTAGTGTATCTTTACTATTTGTAAGCAATTCAATGGGTACAGATGATCTCAGCATTTAGAGGACCTCGCAGTACCTACTTGTAGGGATGGAAGAAATATTTGAAAATATTCAAAAAATGGTTAAAAAACAACCTTTTCATCATGAAAAAAAAAGAATTTTGTGAAGTTCTTATGACATATATACATACTTCCAAATGGAATTCTCATCTACCATGGAAATAGTCAATTGATTTGCATAACTTTTCATCTTACCCTCCTGGTCTGAAATCTTCCCTTCTGGACATGAACTACAATCATGACAGCAAAATGGCTCCCCTTCTTTCACTTTTTTACTAGTTCCAGGAGGGCAGCTCTCAGTACATACAGAAAGAGGCTTCATCTAACTCATAAATGAAAGAGAAGAATTACATCAATTGATCAGAAACTGTTACACTTCTGAGATATTTTTATATATTAATAATGGTACACAAAACAATGACCAAAATCTTTTCGTTAATGTCAGCTAGGTCACACTCATTGAGTCAGTCGTGTTTACCCATATGTTGATTCAGTGGGTTTACTCTAGTTGGGATTCAGGCATATTTACCCATGGATTCATGTTATGGAATCATGGTCATGTTTGAAATGCTAAGATCTTGAAGGAGGCAGGAAGCCTCCTGGTTGCCTTCTACTTGGTTACCTGTACCTACTTAATCCTAGCCTTTGCATTATTTCTATTGTGATATAGGATGGAGCCACAGAAAAAAACTGACCCCCATTTTATTACAGTAGTATATGAACAGGATCAACAAAGTACCATCTTTGCTGGTGTATAAGACATATCAGTGTATAAGACGCACCCTATTTATTTGCCAGCAAATATTATTTGCTGGTGAATAAGATATACTGGCATATAAGGCACACCCCATTTTCAAACAATATTTTCAGGGGAAAAAAGTGAGTCTTATATGCCAGCAAATAGGTTATAATACCTATGTTTTTCACTAAAATGAAGATGGTACTGCACTATCTCTAAGTTTAAAATTCTGGTATAGAACTAAAACACAGTCTATTGATTAGAAAGGCTTAGCCAGGTTTGCTTCCTAGATGGGTGTATCAATTTTGTTCTGTTTTGCATAAATATATAAAGGTATACACAGTCTAACATATCAATATTGCATTAAGAGGTAGTGCCTACAAATCATGCATAAGTGTGGACAGCATCGTCTCATTTAGCATTTTCTCATTTAGATAGGCCATTTCCACACTACACTGTTATAGTGCTTTTATTCCACTTTCAACATCTTGTGGAATTCTGGGGTTTGCAGTTTACTGAGGCCAAAGATGCCCCTCCCTAAACTACAAACCCCAGGATTCCATAGAATGTTGAAAGTGGAGTAATAGCAGTATAACAGCATAGTGCAGAAATGATCATAGTTGAAGCAGGTCATTGATGTGACATAATTATCTCCTTCCTCATTCACTGTCTCTGTGGCTTCTCATTGTCTGCTGCATCATACCACACATCTGAAACTAGACCTTAACAGAAGAAGCAGGAGACATAAATACCTAAGCTTAGGCAATATGAATTTATTTGAATACTGATTGTAAGTTGCACAAACAGAAATCTATGACTTCTGCAGCCCAAATATAATTTAATACTAGTGGAGTGAGAACACAATTCCCCCAGCATGTCTCCATTACGTTATACCTTGGCACAAGCAGTACCAGACGCCACTGCTTTCTTGTCTTTGAAATGTGCAATTCCTAACACAACTGGCTATGTGCTAATACTCTGGCATAACTGGACACTGGCCTCTATTTTTAAATTTCCTCTAAGAATTTCTAGAAGAGGAAATCCTGTGGAAGTTAATTCAATAAACTGATTTATATATTACATTTTTTCTCCAGCAGCAACAATGGTAATTATTAATGGTTCATCATTATTTTACAACTTAGAAACAATGTATCACTGCTTGTTCAAAACTGGAGGTATTCTGAACTGTTAACAACTGAATCCTACCTGATTGAAGAAGGTAGGCCATGTTATGGAATCCTCATTGATCAGGAAATATTGATCTGAATCAGTATGGGGATCCAGCCTCCCAACTTTCACTTTATTAAAAGTTTGGTTGGAGGGAACAATCCAGTTGATAACATCAAATCCAGTGGCTAACTCCCGTCTCTGATTAAAGGATACCTTGTCACCAGCATTGTTGTTAAATGACACAGCTTTCAGAAATTGATGGAGCTAGATTGAAAAGGTAAGAGTTTAGAATATGGTTGCCTCTTTCAGTACATCATTTATGTTGTGGAATATTTTTAGACAGGAAATCTGTGTGACCTGGAGATCACAGGAGAGGACACCACATAAATGAGCAAAATGCTCATGGCCTATGTTGTTTATATAATAACATTCACAGATTGCAAAGATCAAGGTTGATTAAAAGAGATTATGAGAAAGGAAAGATGGGAATGTGAACACAGAAGGAATCAAAGAGACAATAGCCCTGGCCAAAATGGAAAATACGTAAGGAGAGAGAGTATGGCAGTTATACCCTCCTTCATCATAATTTCCACTGGCCTGTGAACATAGGGGACATCCATAGAGAATCTTTACATGTTTTTGAAGATTGATTTTCCTGAGCATTACAACTTAAATGGAGGGAACTTCATACATGCAGAAGGTTCTCCCTTTCAGAAAAATCACCTTCCTTATATGAGAAGTGAATGAAATGCATAAGAGTTTATGGGAGTGTTACTCCAAAACATGAATGACTCAGAGGCCATCCACAGTGCCAGTATCTGTGTTCAAAGGTGAGTAATTATAAGCTCAAATTAGGAGGCCTACGAGGGGGGGGGGTCCAGCAAGACCTTTCAATAAATATATATGGGGTCTCAGCAGGCAGAAACCAGCAAAAGACTCAAAAGTAGACTAAAATATGCTTTATTTGGGGAAATAACACTCACACGCAAGAAGCAAGTGATCAAATAATCACACAAGGGTAGCTGAAGGAGAAAGGGAGGAAAATTGTTGACGGTGAGGCTTCATGGGTGATAGGGGCAATATTTACTGATCCAGAGAGCAGTGAAGAAACAGCGATGTGGCTCAGACTTGCTCCTAAGGACAGTATTCATTTGAGAATGAGAGTGACAGCATGGCTACCAGCAAGCAAAGTACTGCCAATTAGCTGCTCAGAACTGGGGATTTTATATGGAGGGCATGGGTGTGAATGGCTCCCTGGATTTCACAGAGTAGACAGTGAAGTCTGGACTGAGCTAACAATCTTAGTGTTAAGTGACAGACAATTAAGGGATGTCATGATAGCTCTGTAACGGTTGGGCAGGTGTGGGGACAAAGGAGAAATTCATAGGTTGATGGGAAGAAGATTTTTGAAGGTTGAAACAATCAGTGATTTGGCTGGAATTTCCCCGTTGCTCTTGCCCCAAAAGCAAAGTTGTTGCAGCTTAGCTTAAATCTATTATGTCGGAGTTACCTGGTGATTTCCTGACTATGACTGGCTATCCCTAGAGGGGATCTCTGACCTATTTTACAGTGCACATATTCAGCCATCATCTCCTCTTATCCAGCTTGGCCCTATAGTCACATCAGGATACATTTTACATCATCTCTAATGAATGCAGCCTGCCAATTAAATCACATTTCACCATATTTTGTGTGGGGGTGTAGGGTCCGGTAACAGGAGTTGCACCTTTTCCCTCCTCAAACGCTCAGCACATGCATTTCTCAGAACACCAGAATAGGTCTAAATTGCTACAGAGAATGCAAAATATTTCAACACTCAAGAATGTAAGAAAAACATGTTTAGCTTATTACCTGCCACGATGTCTGATTATGAAGTGCCTGCTTCCTTCTGTCCACCATTGCCATATGTCTGGATTTTGGTGAGTACATGGCGTGTAAGGCATGAGCCACAGCATAGATGGCATTGTAGATGCTGTAGCTGTGTCCTGTCATATTCATTTCAAAATAAGGCCCTGGAAGACTGTCCAATTTTTCCTCTCCAGTGCAAATAGCACCAGCTACCTCATACAGAACTTTACGTGAAAATATACAGTCAAATGCCTGCTCCCAGAAATCTTGGATAAAACCATCTCCTTTGGTGTTAGAGGGATTCCTGCTTTGAACAAATGACTGAAATCCTGCTAGATCATTGGAGTGAGTTGTGAATGACAGAGTGCCATGAATGATGTGTGTATCCCATTTCTTCTGATAGACAACTGAGGTGAACTCCATCTGTGCAGTCATTATCCATACCTTACCTTTTGGTTTATGGATCACATGTTCTAGTTGTGACAGATATGACAACCACCTCAAAAACACAACTGAGTAAGATTCTCCATAGGCTAACAATACATTGGCAGTGGTGGCCATGATTTTATCATGTAGCGCTTCCCCTTGTTGTATCATGTTTTCTATTTCAGTGACAAAAGTTAACACAGGGCTTCTTTCTATCAAAGCAAAACAGATGCCATGCTTGGAAAACAGTGGAAGCACAGTTTGTATAAATCCTTCTCCATTGTCGTTGTCCATAACTAAGACCCCAATCCATGTCCACCTGAAATGCAGAAGTAAAGATAGAATCCCTTTGTACTGGAGGGCTTCCTGTGGGACCATTTGGTAGAAGGAAAGGTCTGGAGTTTTATCTTGAATCACTGGCACAGGGCCATATATGAGCTACAGAGAGAAAATAAGGGGAGAGAGAAGAGACAATAACAACCTCATTTATAGAGAGGTGAGTATTTTGTTACAAGAATTCTGAGAACTGAAACACTTCTTCTCATGCTGCCGCATTTCCTATAACCAATATTTCTAGTTCAGTTTAATTTATTAAACTTATTCACTGCTCCACATAGCCTAAAGAAATTCTGAAACTCTTCATTTTTCCCATTTACAGGAAAATACTATTCAAAAGGTAGTACAGAATATCATCTTAACAAAAAGCATACATGTTGACTTTAAAAATTATATCAAATATTAATATTATTAGCATGTTTCCCAACTGTATTCTTGGTGTTTCAGATAAATAAAACACCTTTATCACCACTAAGAGTGAGTAGCAGTTAGGTTCTGAGCTCTTTGTTTTCAAATCAAAATAAGGATCCATTTTATAACATGGATCTCCTTTCAGAAGACTTAGGATTGACATGGGATTTAACCATGATGATATGACTCCCCTCCACATTAATTGGTACTTAATGTGTAAAAGAAATCACACACGAAAAAAGCAATAAGCTTGAATTAAAACACTGAATTGGAGATACATGAAATAGTGAACAAGGATACTGTAGAAAATACATGTTTTTTTATTCATTTCTTTTTCCATGAAATGAGCAATGAGTATAGTCATTGAATCCCATAATTTCTTTTCTCATGAATAAACGAACTGTGAAGTCTATGTTTCTTAGTCTGAAGAGACTTATGATAATGGAGTGATAATGGAATTGTATGGAATTCTACAGTTCTACAGCACACAAACATACACACAACCTGTGGAATTTTATAGACATCCAAGATGTTTGCCATATAAAAAGAGGTTTGGGAGTCCAGTCCACCAATAACTGCTAACAGATTGATCTGAGTGTCACATTTATAGTTGGGGACAAAGCTGCCCAGTGTCGATATAAGTGATATTGTGGCATGATAAGTCCACTTTGCGTTGAGATGACTGTCGTAGATGGAGAAACCCAATGTGAAATTGGATAAGAGATGAGGGTTTTCATTGATCTCCTTTATTGCAAATGCCGTGGCCAGGATGTGCTGGTAATTCTTAGGCACTACACTAGAATAAAAGTTGCATTCTGTAAGGATATGTGTGTCATTTGCTAAACTATCAAAGCTGCTTGTATTATACACACAGACACACAGCCATACACACAAACATACACACAAATAATCAGACACACCTTTTGCCAAGGAAATCTTTTCCTAAAATGGTCTACACAAAGATGAAGCAAACAAAAAACTAAAAGTAATCATCTTCAGAAAACAATATTATATACATGTCTGCATGAAAGTAACAGACTGAACAATATTCAATATTCAGAATGTGGGCAACCTATACTTTCTTTGTCTTTTTTTTTAAAAAAAGAGAATGTTTTAAAATCTAAATAATACAAACACATCAGAAGATGTTGTTTGGGGATTTTAAAAATACTTGTGATTTTTCTCATCCTTCAGGGAAAGGATATGAGGACACTGTTGGAAAAACAGTCAACTGACCTGAGGGTTTCTTCTAAATTATTTTCTACATGATTGGGACTTATTTTCAAGAAACTTGTTTGCATAAAAATCTTAGCCAGTATCCTGTATCAGCGTCTTAGTTAAGCATAGTTAACTAAGTTGTGTATACTTAATTGAGCAATCTCTGCTGGCTTGATCCTGCTCCCCCTGAAAAGAATCTGTTTGAAATATTCATCCATGGTCTGATCATCAGCAGAATGAATCTCTTTTCTTCCATACAGCTGACACCCGGTAAAATATGACCATGGAAATAGTATCATAATCATGACATATGACCCTTTATGCACCTTACCCTTTCGCAGTGCTGGGGTGTGGGACTTGTGCAAGAAGCCTCCGGAGGAAGGCTCTAGCATCCCTGCTGCTTTAGCTCCGCAACCACTTCCTGGTCACATGAGAGCCCCGCCTCTTCCTTTCACAGTGCAGCCTGGCACCTTCCAGACTGCACTGAGAGAGGAAGCGCAACCAGCCCAGCTCCCAAGGCTCCGCACGCTAGGTAAATGCGCACGGGGCCCGGAGCGATGCGTGACTGCGCAGCGTGTTTGGCTTCAAGCTGAAAATGAAAAAATGCATGCACGGTCCACGTCAGGCTCTTGAGCATCGCGCAAATGTGAGTGCGTCGTGTGGACCACAGCTCACATTTACGCAACGCTCAATTTGCATTGAAAATGCTGTGCGAAAAGGCTCCATGTAGTGCTCATGAATATGGAACAGTTGCAGATGAGTTAATCTAGGTTACTGTTCTATATTCATGATTGCTAGTCATGATGGTAACATTGTTTCCATGGTTGTAAACCCCCCTCTATCTAATACAGAATATTGAACCCTGGTTTTGGCATAAAAACAGCATTTTTGTTCAGAAAAAAATGGCATGGTTGCTGCACAATAAAACAAAATGTTCATGCAAAAGAATTTGTGCAAAGGGGTTCTGCACAGATGAGTATTTCATAAAAAGTCCCACAGTATGAAAAATAATTGATAAACGCAGGAAAGCTCTTATAATCCCATACTCTAATTGTTCTTTTTTTGGATGAAATAAAATACTCTAGGGAAACAGCAGCATCAGCAAGAAAATGGAAATATTTGGGGGAAAAGTTGATTACAAAGAAAAAATGAGCCTGTATATTTTTAGCCAATGGTTTACTTGTAGAGGAATACACTTGAAAAATAATGGCACATGATTAAAATGATAAAATCAGCTACAGTGATAATATTTACATTTCCACAAGTATCTTCAAAATATTTCCAATAGAAAATACAAAATGTGAAACAGGAGGGCTCATAATGTGCTGTAAAGCACTTTTTTCTTTCTTTCTTTCTTTCTTTCTTTCTTTCTTTCTTTCTTTCTTTCTTTCTTTCTTTCTTTCTTTCTTTCTTTGGGAGGTCAAATGGCCAGCTCAAAGCACATTATAGGTTTCAGCAAGAGAAGACTTCTACTTGAGATCAACATTTTCAATAGGAATAGACAGTTTTGGTTCAAGTGGAAGGATTTAGGATAAGGAAGGGTTTTTAAGCCAGTTCAGATCTTATTTGAGATGCTGAACATGCTAATGTGCTGATGACTGTAAATGGCTCAGGATCTTGACACTTGGAGGAGTGTTCCTCCCTGCAGAGTCTTACCCTGACATCTGCTTGAGCCCTTCCACTTTGTCCCACCAGTGTGAGCAATACACTGTGGGAAGACATGGGAGAAGTCCTTCTTCATGGTAGCACTCCATTAGTCAGGCCCTTGCAAGTCAGGTTTGTTCCAATGTTGGTTTCTTTCTGCACGAAGTCAAAACATGGCTTTGGGGGTGAGGGAAGCTAATTTACATGGTTTGAATTGTTCTAGTCTTTGAAATCTATTAGTCTGGTTTTGTTTTTTTTTTTAAAAAAAATCTATTTGTTCCTGTTTAAATTACTTTATTTTTGTTTTAAATCTGGAACTGTTTAAAATGGCTTACATTGTTTACTTGCATGCCACCCTGAAATCTTATGATAAAGGACAGGATATAAATATTTTAAGGAAAGATGGAAGAACAGAAGGAAAGAAGGAGGGAATTTTTACGCAAAAGTAAAGTGAAAAATAATAATAAAAAAACTCTTGTAATCTCAGCCAGTGGGGAGAGAATGTTTACAGAGAGACTGAAAGGGGTTTCTGTATGAGAATTTCTAGATTTGTGAAGTTTTGTAACAGCTTTTCATTCTCAACATTTCAAGGTTGGGGCAGAATACTGAACATAATTGCTCAGAAAGATCAAGAATTTCATTTGATTATTTCTAGCTATGACATAGGTCCTGGACACCAATAGTGCTTGCTTATCTTTTCTATGATGAACTGCTCAATAAACAAAAGAGTGAAGAACCATAAGTAAGGCATACAATGGCAACCAGAGTAAACCCATTGAATAATGCAATTTACCTATGTATTGACTCACAATTTAACAATTTAACAGGTCTACTTTAGTGAAGACTAGCCAGTAGTATTTAAACCATAGAGTATCACAGAAAGTAAGGAACTGTAAATCAAAGCACGTAAAATTTGAAACAATGTTGGAAAGCTTAAGTTCTTTTCATAGTGGCTTTTTTTCCCATTGAGAAAGTTTATATTTTCTTAGCTGTATTTACACATCCTTCTATCTAGTCCCAAAAACCAGGCTTCTGGTCATTTATGTAATGGTGATAACAACTGTTCTTTCATGTAAAGGCAACAGTATGCATTCTGGTCATTCGATACTGGTCATTCATGAAAAGCAACAACGGCAAAGGAAAAATGAAGATAACAAAAAAATGCTTCTTACGTAAGGTCTTCAAATACTAGTGATGGGGGTGGTTCAGTGAAGTCTATTGAACTGGTGACAGTGAAGGACTGAGAGACAATGACTCCAATGAGGACATCTCCTAACTGATGATACTCACGAAGTGCAGGTTGTGGATCCTTAGCCATACATTTAACCACATGGCCCTTGCATACCACATGAGGAAGTACCAGCAAAAGCACCAATACTAATAATACCATCCTGAAGGGTAAGTATAAGTCTTCACTAAGGGAACAGAATCTCTACAAATCCCATCTTCAGAATTTCTACAGTTACAAGTAGGTTTAATGGTGTGAAACCTAGACCATGAATCATCTTTCTTCCCAAGCCTATCTCTAAATGGTGTTGAATATATTTACAACATCCTTTGTAGTCTTTTCTATTAGTTTGGCTGGTGATCACTGAAGTGTCACAGGGATTTACTAAACACCAGTCATAATTGCTGTCCTTTTCATATTACAGGGAAAGGAAATCAACAAGTATGAGATGAGAAATCCCTGAGGAATCACTGCAGTAAGTTTGTTTGTCAAAGGTAGGTTTCCCTTTCACCTTACCGAACAGCTAAGGACACTTCAGTTTGGACTATGGCTCCCAACATACATTAAAAACAGAGAGGAATATGGAGCAAGAGAAGAAATTAACTTGTTTCATGTTAGTGCTGGACTTCTTAAGAATATAATCTTGAAAAGTGTAACCTACATATGGAAAATTCACCTTGTAGTAGTTTTCCCTGTGCTTTTATCATTTTTGTGATTTGAATTAGCAAAAATTAAGTATCCCTGGACCACCCCTAAAATATACTACTGCAGATAATCTGTTTTTATATTACTGAACAGGAGAATCAGCTATAGTAACCCTGCACATATTCAGATGAAAATTATCTTCAAATCTGTTTGTCAAATTTTATTAAAAGCAAAACTAAAAATCACTTTCATTTTAAATTCACTTTAATAACCATAACATCATGACTACACAAACAAAATAGTATTTGGTTTTGCTACTGCTAAACACATTTACAAGGTAATCAGCAAGATTTTTGTGTTAATAGCATATATTTTAGCCAGTTTTTTATTTCATGGGTATGAAATATAGGCAATGCATATTTATAAAGTTAAAATATCAAAATGAGCATCTATAACCAGGTATGTGTCTGTTCTGTCTCTTACTCACTGAAAAACAGCAAAGGATACTCCAGTGACCATTAGCCCTGGTGGTACCCAACATAACCATTCCCATCCTTGTGTATGACATCAACACTGAATCGAATGGCTACTCTCATCTAGAGCAGACCCACTGAATTAGTTGCTAAATGGCAACTCAACACGTAGGTAAGTCTGCTTTAAAGCTGCAGGACTGAGGTGTAAGAATGAAACTCAGGGTACATGATTAAAGATTCTACAATCTTGAAGCATGTCAAATACATTGCACTTATCCAAATTTAGCTTTACCAATATATAAAAGTTAGTTGGTGAGACTAGTATGGCAAATATGCCCAATTTGACCAGCCTAAATTAGAAAACTCTCTGGCAGAACTCACTGATAGGTGTTTCTGTGTATGTGCCTGTATGTTAGTTGCTAAGGTTAGGTTTCTTATTTGACTGTTTCCATCAAATAACCTATTAGATGCTGTGAAATGGCAGAATGAATGTGAATGTGAAAGTTACCCAAGATACTGGAGACAGACCATTTCTGTATTACATTTTTGTAGTGCTATTATTTCACTTTCAACATCCTGTGGAATTCTGGGGTTTGTAGTTTAATGAGGCCAAAAAGCTAAAGCAAACAAACATAATTTAGTTAAATCAAATAAACATGGTGATGGAAAGAATTCTGATTAAAAGTTGAGCTCCCCTACACCTGGACTGTTTCATTTAAACTTCATTTCTTAGACTTGATACCATATTCATACCGAATACAATCTGACTATTTTCAAGATTTCCATGCTTAGAAAAGTAATGATTTAGTTCTGTCCATTCCTCAAGAACACAGACTATTGAGATCAGAGGTGACAACTGTGAGCCTCTAACAGTTTTTGGATCGCAGCTGTCATAACCCCTGACCATAGCTTATACCATCTAGAATTGGTAGCAGGTACTGAGCCAAATACTTCTAGACAACCACAGTTTCTCGATTCTGTTCTAGATCTTTCTTTTTTTTTTTTTTGGCTCTGTTTTGGTGCTGAAGATGGTTTAAGAAGTATTTCATGTTAACAGCCTTTGCAAGAGAATATACTGTGGTAGGCAAAAGACAGCCCTGAGGCTTGTTTATATTGTTCTTAAACTAGCTTGCTCCACTGCCATTTGCATGGGCGAGGGCGGGGGGAACCAGTAAGCCTTACAGAATTCTAAATGCTTGATTTTTTTTAAAAAAACCATTGTATTTGGCTTATTTGAAGGGCAGATTGAAGGTAAAATACTTGATTAAGTGAAAACCTAGACATTATGAGGAGAATGTCAAGAAAAACCACTATCAGATAGCTTCCATAAGAGAAAAACAGAGAAATTGGGTGCATAAATTTACACATTCTGGATTGCAAACATTTCCATCAGGTTCGTCTTCTTATCAATTGCTCCCTGTTGTTCAAACTGGGTTTCAGTATAATTACATAACACTTTGGAGCAAAGATCCAACCAAGCAGCCCAGCACTGGAGGCTTGTATGGAAAAGATTTCCACAGCTACCATGTATTTCCCTTTTGTGCTCATATAGGTTGGAATAAAGGCTGTCCAAACAGTGCAACAGAGCAACATGCTGAATGAGATGAATTTAGCTTCGTTGAAACTGTCAGGCAGCTTTCTGGCAAGGAAAGCCACTATGAAACTGATAATTGCCAGAAAGCCCATATAGCTCAACATACAGTAGAACATGGTCACAGACCCTTCATTACATTCTAATACAACTTTTCCTGTCACTGAGTGCATGTCAGCATCTGGGAATGGAGGAAATTCTGTCAACCACACAGTACAAATTCCAACTTGAATAAGGGAACAGAAAAGAATGATGGAATTAGGTAGATTTTTCCCCGCCCATTTCATCATCTTGGATCCTGGCTTACTGACCCTAAAAGCCAAAACTACAGTGGTTGTTTTGGCCAACACACAAGAAACAGCCACTGAGAAAATGGTACCAAAAGCAGTTTGTCGGAGGAGACATGTCACCTTCTGTGGTTGGCCAATGAATAAAAGGGAAGATGCAAAGCAAAGCAGGAGGGAAATCAGAAGAGCATAGGTGAGGTTCTGATTGTTGGCTTTGACAATAGGAGTGTTGTGGTGCTTTATAAATGTCCCAAGAACTAGACCTGTGATCACAGAAGAGGGAAGAGCAAAACAGACTAAACTGATTCCCAAAGGTTCTTTGTAAGACAAGAAACTAATATCCTTTGGAACACAAGCATCTTGTTTCTTGTTTGGATATTTTTCATCTGGGCAGTAATAACAGTCATTCATATCTGGCAAAAAAAGTCATGTTGTCAGTGTTAAAATCATGCTAAAAATGTCAAAATTTTGCTCGCTGTGCAACTCCTCTTACACAGAGGTTCTGCATGCAACAGTCATTACTCTTACACACAAAACTTTCTAAACAACGATCTATCCATAGAGATCAATTCATGTTAAAGGTGCTCTGGGAAAAGAAATGTTGTGCTTTCGATTTTATATGCATTCCCAAAGTCTCCCACAATTATTCCTCTTACACGCATAAAAGAGTATGTAGCCATACTATGAGCATCAGTCCAATAATGATTTATATGTGAGGACTCACTCCTATTAAAGAGAAAGTCGTCATGCTGTGAACGCTTTGGACATCAATGACAGGGCCAAATATAATACCATGTAGCCAGTTATCAATTTGACAAAAGCATGAGTGATGGTTAATTTATTGTGATGTATATTGTAATGGCCATGCCATTGAATTTTCAATTTCTATGTATGGTTGTGAAAGCTGGACAGTGAAGAAAGCTGGTAGGAAGAAAATCAACTCATTTGAAATATGGTGCTGGAGAAGAGTTCGATGGATACCTTGGACTGCTATGAAGACAAACAGCCTGAACTCTCCCCAGAAGTCAAGGTGACTCAACTAAGGCTGTCATACTTTGGTCATATCATGAGAAGACATGGCTCATGAGAAAAGACAATAATGCTTGGTAAGGTAGAAGGCAGTAGGAAAAGAGGAAGACAGTATTACAGATGGACAGAAGCAATCAAGGAAGACATGTCTTTGAATCTTCATGACCTGAGCAGTGCAGTTAATGAAAGAGTGAAGGTCTCTCATCCATAGGGTTGCCATAAGTTGAGGTCAACTTGATAGCACCTACCAACAACAAATACTATAATGATTTCCTCAGTCAAATATGATGATGATTATGGAACAATGAAAACTAAAGATACCTAGACATTCATCATCAAGATATTCATTATCAATATATTGTCTTTTTATATATCATTATGCCTACTGCCATTACTTCAGTCTGTTGGAAATACTTTGCAATTTTATTAGCTGATTCTGTGTGAAACAAAATAAGTGTTCTGCAGTTTCTGATACCACTCATGAATGAATTAAACCACCCAAGTACTGGAAACACGAGGAAGCGCTCATGTCCTCTATTCAGTCCGATGAGACTAATCAGAAAAATCATCACACCGCCAAGCCTCAATGAATTTTGTCTGTAAGCTTAGCAGATATCCCTGCCTCTCACTGGGGGAAACAGTTTGACAGAGAGAAAAGGAATGAGTGGGGAGAGGGAAAGATCTGCAGAACACATTCATTTCTACATTTGTTCATCTTATTTCCACTAGCCTGGAAGCTAGTCAGGAGAACTATGACAGGATGATGGATGAAAGCAACTCCCCTGTGTTCTTGTGCTGGATCGAAAATAGTGCAATACTAGCATATTTACCTAGTGTTACCCGGGATGCTGTATCATAAAAATCTAGTTACAAACAAGTTACAGTAACAGTGTTTCAATAAAAATGTGACTTTCTGTTGTTATAAAAGCTGTCTCACGGAGTGTCATTCTACATACTGGATTATACACGCTACCATTACAACACTAGTACCAAGAGTACCACTTTCTTTTAGGATTAAAAGTCTGCTCATTCTTATTGCTGAGAAGGGCCAGAGTTTAAGGAAAGCAGAGGAGGGAGATCAATCTGGTAGGAGGAGGCCAAAGGGAGACAATAGTGAAATGGGTGCTGCAATTCCCAGTGGGAAAGGATAGAAGCAGGTCTGTGTGTGTGTGCCCTGGCTTGATCCAGAAATCTCCCAGGCCATGCAGACCTGTACGCAAGACATGTCAGGCTGGGCAGTAAGAAACATCACATAGACAAAGCATGGAAACAATACTTCCAAGCATACCTCTGACATAGTAGTATAAGTTTACATATATATACCAGAACCTTTTCTCTTTAGAAATTAATGTTCAAAATACTCCTACCACAATATTCTACCATCTTTCAAAAATTGATCCATAGTTATCTTAATGTGTTTCTCATAGGTTCCATCCATTGGAATTCCACCAGTGTGGTTAATACATCTGTACAGTATATGCCTTACCCTCCTGGCTAGAAATTTTCCCCTCCGTACATGGCATGCAATCGTAACAGCAAAATGGTTCTCCTTCCTTTATTTGCTTGCTGAAACCTGGATGGCACCTCTTTGTGCATAAAGAAACAGGTTGTGTCTATGTCATAAATGAAGAACAGCAATAAGGTTGAGGAAAATCACTTTGGTCACATGATGTTCCCCTACAGATAGTAGAGAATAATAGTTCTTCAATAATATGCATGTGTATCAGAGCTATCATATTTTTTCTTTTAAAATATAGCTTTTTTTATGGAATTAATTTATATCTATCAGCACTCTTCTTCTGATATCACATAAGCCACATCATTTCCATTTTTCCCCCCTGAAATTATTTTATATTCTACTAGTGCATATATCCAGCATTGCCTGGGATTTTATTTTCTCGTAGGTAATACTTGTGAGAAAGATTTAAGATCCTGTGTCTCTATTTCCCCAAACTGTCTTGTCCAGTACTTGTAACTTTCCTCCTATTCCCCAATCCAATCTGTATTCAGAGTGATTAATATAGAGAGGTTGGGTTCTTGAGAGAATACATTGCCCTCCTCCTTGCTGCTAGGCCTTATCTCTATAGCAACCAGACTATTCAAGACAGGCCCAAGAGCTCTCTGACTGAGAATTCTAAAAACCCCTCTCTAAACTGCAAACTCAAGGATTCCATAGAATCTTCTTAGGCAGCCAATAATATGAGGTCTTCTCACCTGACACAGACCATACTTTGACTTTTATACATTAATAGATTATTAGGAGATTATTTGATACTAAATGGCATACATCTATATTCAAGATTCAAGGAGTGGAAGAAGTCCTACTATTCTGGAAAACTTTGGATTATACCACAAATAAGAGATAGTTGTGGAGGGGTGGGGATAATACTTGTGGTTGATCACTATGATTGCATACTATGACTGAATGAGGGATCACTTCCTACCACAAGACCCTTTCTTCAACCAATGAGGTCTCTTCCCTCCTTCACCATGCTTTAAAAAATAAAAAAAAAGTGTTCATTAACTTTGGACTACCTGAAGAGTTCTATTCACATGAATAGCTTGGAGAGTATTTAAGTGTAGCCTGGACAGGACAGTTATACTCACTTTTAGGATCCTACATTTAACAGTAATAAAGTGATAAACAAAACATCTGATCTGATCATAGGGGGCAGCAACTGTTAATTACTGGACTAATCGATTTTCACTTTTAAACTCTGTTTAAGGCTTTATAGCTTTAAACTTCATCACACTTACACACAAGAGACATTCACAAACACATATACATACACCAATATGTGACAGCACATTGTGGATGTGGCCGTCCATCTATCTAGAGAAAGTGCCAAAGGGACACCTATCGGCAGCATTTCAAGTAATGTCTAGTTCTCTGCCCCCTAAAAAGATGACTACGGTGTATATTAATTGCATTTATATTCAAAACAATTATTAATAAGTTCAAGATTCCCTTAAGCATTCCTTAAGAATATTGAGATGAGACCTATTTAGTGAAATCAATTTTACATGTCAAAACTAAGATTCAGTGTTCAATCAAAGGTCAAAGAGTTCCAAACTACCAGCTATGGGGTCCCACCTGGTTAAACCAATTATTCCATGTTATAGCATCCTCATTGATGCTGCATGCTTGTTCTGGAGAAGCCCAGGGGTCCACGGCTCCAACTTTCACTGGGTGGATGGATAGGTTGGAGGAAACAATCCAATTGATCACATCATATCCAGCAACCAGCACTCCATTCTGGTCAAATGAAATTTTGTCCCCAGCACTGTTGTTAAATGAGATACTTCTCAGAGAGCGATGAAGCTAGTTATTACAATGGATAATGCAAAAGTTTTTAAAAACTCCACAGTAGCAGGCATGTCTAGACCATGTTTTGGTTCTGTTTTTCTTAAGTTTATACAGCATGTCTTTCTTTAAAGTTAAACTTTTGATTTTTTTAAAATAACTGCTGTTTATTGTTCCTCCCATTTCTATTTGGTAGTCACAGATCTAATATATCTATTCCCATCCTGTCAAACACCATTTTGTTTTCCAAAAATGTATTAGATGTTCCATCATAACATTGTGCACTGTAAGAATTAAGTGTCATTTTGGGGGGGGAGAGAAATGCAGTGGCCACTAGAAAGCGATCATCCCTCCTTGTCAGTGTCAATTTTTCCAGTATGTCACAGTTGAAACACTGGACATATTTCACACAAAATTGTTGTTACCCAATTTAGTGGCAACTGAAATACTCTTCTGCTTGTAGGAGAGAAAGTTCCATCAGTAGGATTACTGCTACGCTCACCTAATTCTACCAACAGTGAATTTCCATGCACAGGGTACCATCCTCATTTGATTTTCTTTGAAATTAAATCATTAGAGATTCTGTTGTTATTGCCGCTGTGTGTCTTCAACTTGTTACTGGCTTGCAGCAACTCTAAGGTGAATCTACAATGGTTTTCTAGGGCTAAAAATATGTGATATACCCAAGATCCCCCAGGGGTTTTCCATGGCTACATGGGGAATCGAAGTCTGGTCTTCAGGATTTTAGTTCAACACTCAAACCACCACACCATGCTGGTTCTCATTGGAAATTTTTGCTACTCAAATATTTGAAACTTTTGGTAAGAAAAAAAATAATACAGAAGTTCAGCAAAGATCAAAGCCTAACTGTAACAGCCTAGGTTCATTATTTTCATATCAGATATGTTGAAAGACAGAAGCAACATCCCTGAATGCTTACAGAGCCCATCTATAGCATTTGGTGCTCTCCCCCCCTTTTTTTGATATCTGATCCCAGATTGGAGTCTACTGTGCTTTCCACAAAAAATTCTGAATGCAGTGTGGGAAAGAAATCCTGATCCATTGGCAAATGAATCTTTCCTGCAGGATCATGGAGTGGAGGTGGGTTACTACATGATTTAGAACCTCTTTTAAAAACCAAAATATCTGATATACTTGAGTGTGATTAGCTCGTCACCTGCAAAATCAGATGATTCTGAGGTCTGAGTCTCCCTCCTTCCAGCACAGCTCTTTGTTTGTATACAGGTGATGAGAAGGTATGTAAAGCATGAGCAACAGCGTAAACAGCATTATAGACACTGTAGCTACGGCCTGTCATGATCATTTCAAAATAAGAGGTGGGAACATTTTCCAGCTTCTCCTGTCCTGTGCATATAGTCCTCTCCACCTTATCCACAGCTGAATTTGGAAAAATACAAGCAAAGACATTTTCCCAGAAGTACTTGATGAAGCCATCACTCATAGCATTAGAAGGGTTTCTGTGCTGAAGGAACTGGTGAAATCCTGGGACAACACTGGAGTGAAATGAGAAAGCCAGAGCACCGTGGAAGATTGTCTCTCTCCAATTCCTTTGGAAGTCTAACGAAATGAACTCCATCTGGGCAGTACCTATCCATACTTTGCCGTGGGGGTGTTCTATCATACTGTCTATGTTATATAGATACAACAAGCCTCTAAAAAATACCAGGGAAGAAGATTCGCCATAGGCCAATAGTACCGTGGCTTTGCTGCCCATCAACTTATTTTGTATTGCCATTACCCGTTCTAGCATCTTCTCAAAATCACTGTCAAAATTCAGAATAGGTATTCTTTCTATGAAGTCAAAACAGATGTTACTCTGGGAAAGCAATGGTATGGCAGTTTGCACGAATCTTTCTCCATTCACAGTATCCATAAGAACAACCCCAATCCATGTCCATCTGAAGTACAGAAATAAAGAATGAATCCCCTTGTACTGGAGGGTTTCTTTAGGGACCATCTGGTAGAATGGAAGACCTGAAGTTTTATCAGTCATCACCGGGGTGGGGCTGTATGTTAGCTAAAGCAACACAAGCAGGAGAAATAGAAGAGAAACTGAGTATGGAGTTTATTCTTCACATACAGTTGTTCAGAATTCTGTAAAGAAACTCTGGCCACTTAGCTCTCAAGTCCTATTCAATTAACTGCCTTCTAACATTGTATTTTAGGGTTAGTATTGATGTAGTACTGGAAAGATTTGCTAGCTCAGTTTTGTAAAAGTGGCTATGGTTCTATTTGTGTTATGTATGCTAGTTTTGAAAGAACGTTGCAGAGTCTGAGTGTTGTTTTCTTTCAAAATGAATTGATCTATGAAGAAATTCCCACATAACATACATGGACTTTTTTATACTGTTTACTTCTCGACTGCCTTCTCTTGCTCTTACGGGGATGTTTTGGCAGTATTGTTGTTAATGAAACCCACTACATTTCAAAACAGTGCATTGTTTTAACTGCACTATTACTGTTCTTGATGAAGACCATATGCCAAAAAGGATTTTTACTAGAAATGTGTTTAATGTTATAGATCCTTTTCCTTGTAATGTATAATCACACTACTGCATTTATATTTACACTGAATATGGCCATTTCCACACTAGACTATTATAGTGCTATTATTACACTTTCAACTTCCTATGGAATCCTGGGGTTTGCAGTTTAGGGAGGGGCCAATGGGTGGAGAAAAGACAATAAGACGGCAAGAGGCATGAAAGACCCATGGTTTTCAGTGCCTCTATTTTAATTCATTGAGCACAGGAATAAATGAGATGAACTTAAACAAAGAAAGACAAACCTGATTGAATGGACATTATGATTGGAGTGTAGTCTTGAGAGACCAGATGCATTCAAAAAGGATTGATCAAACAGGAAGGAAGGAGGAAAAACATTACATTAAAATGATGTGTGTACTTGTTTGGAAACCCATGACATCAAGCATGGAAGACAGACTAAGAGTATAAATTAGAGCTGGGGGAAAAAAACTATTGACTGGCCAGCTTGATACTGGCCCTTTTTGCACGGCATTTGCCATGCAAAAGGGCGCCTAGAGCGTCACGTGATTGTGAGGAGTGATCTGCAGGATGCACTCACAACCTTGTGATGTTCCAGGGTAGGGCAGGCACTGCTCATGCACTTTTTCATTTTTTGCTTTCAGCCGAAAATGGTGCGAGATTGCTCATTACTCTAGGGTCCTGCATGCACTTGCCATGTGTGTGGAGCCTCTGGAGCCGCAGCGGTCATGCTTCCTGCCCCAGTGCAGCCTGGGAAACTCCTAGGCTGCACTGCGGAAGGAAGAGGCAGGGCTCTTACGCTGCTTGCTTGGAAGCAGGCAGCTCGTGCAGAGCTGAAGCAGCGGCGACACGAGAGCCTTCCGCTGGAGGCTGCTCACGCGATCCCCGCACCCCAGCACCAAGAAAAGGTGAATTATGGAAAGGGCCATTGATAACAGGAAAGATCATTAAACAGTTGGTCTGTGAGCACTTTGAAAAGAATGCTGTGGTTACAAATAGTCAGGATTTCTAAAAAACAAGCCATATCAGACTAATTTTTTCTCTCTCTCCTATTGATACAACTGCATGTTTGGCAAGTCATGTGAATGGAGCATATCTTGATTTCAATAACTTGATTTAAGCTTCTGATAAGTTCAAAGATGCAGTCCGTGAAATGTTATCCTTTCTGCAGGCAATCCTAAATAATAATTACTGTGGATAAAATCCAAAAATTCCTCCACAGTTTAAAGGTTGGACAACAAAAACAGTTATAATTAAGAAGGTAGAGGTTTGATCTGTTATCGTGACTGCAAATGTGAACATGGTTTGAAATACCAGAGTTATATGTCTACATTTGGCCTCAGATATGAAAGATGTTTGTGTGTACTGTTATTGAAAATCATTCACATGAAAGGCTAAACTCTCTGTCTTCCTCCCAAGTTGTGAATAAATCATACAGATTGTGTTTGGTATTTGGCCCATGGATCACACTCATAGAAAATAACTATCTGATTACTTCCAAGATACTCCCCTCTTCAAATTAATTACTTCTGACATAAGAAAAGAACCATGTCTAAATGTTAAGCTATACAGTAGATGCAAATCCTACCTGTGGGATCTTGTAGATGTCCAAGACATTTGCTATAGCCTGAGAAATAAAGGTGTCTAGTCCTCCAATAACTGCAACTAATTTATTCTTCAGATCACAGCTATAGTTTGGGAAAAATCTATCCAATGAGGATATAACTAACATTGTGGAAAAACAAGCCCATTTTGCATTGTAATAATTGTCATAGATGTGAAACCCCAAAGTAATATTGGGTAATATCAGAGAGTTTTCATTAATTTCCTTTATTGCAAAGGCCAAGGCCAGGATGTGCTGGTAATTCTTAGAAAATACTCTAAAGAGAGAGCAAAAGATATATTATGTACAAAATAATATTCTACCTTTGGTAAAAATATCACTTATGTGTACTGCGTCATCTCTATTAAAATTTTCAAATACATGCACAACGTCTTCCTTGATAGAATAGTTAATCCAAGGAAGACAAACACACACTTCCATAAGAAAGTAGAGCTGTCTCTCAACATTTGATTTCTGCTCTACTCATTACCTTTAAGTCAGAACAAAATGGGATCAAAGGAACAAGGATGTCTCTTTAATCTCAAAACTGAAGAATCTGTGGGGAATTTAAAGAGCAGAAAGATCCTTGTGATGTAAATCAAATGAAACAAACAAATTCTGCTTTATTTGAAGATGCAAAATAGTAACTGATATTACAAGATAAAGACATTAGCCAAAGCAAGCTAATTATGATTCAGGATTTGGTTGGACAAAACATTGATCTAACATTGCTATTCCCCCCTCAGATAAAACCAACAATGCGTTACCTTGCAACAAATGAGACTGCCTAATTCAACCATTCCTCCACTCACCCATCCTTTGAACGTTGATTTCAGAACAAGTTCGCTGGAGTATTTAGAATGTCAACAGGTATATGTTTTCTCTATGGGGAATTATGAATATGAAATGATATTCATTTTCATGATATCATATGGGGAAATATGATATCATGAAAACAATATCTGGTAATAACTGAAAGCTTTCTGTCAACTCTATTAGCACAGTCTACCTCAGGATTAATTCCAAATCTAGTTTGGCCCTGTGATTTTTGCTAACAATGACATTACTTTAATGATGTCAGCTTTTTCTACACCATAAGCCAATAAATCAGCCTTCTGCATCTGGAACTCTAGGACAGATTATTTTACTTCTCAGAATGAGCACATACAGACACATGCACACAAATATATATATTTACATAAGTTCTTCCAATAACGGTAGAGGAGGGTCTTCTGTGAAATCTATTTCATTCGAAACAAAGGAACCATGAGACACAATGCCACCAATGATGAAGTCTCCTGACTGAAGATATTTATGTGGTGAAAGATGTGGATATTGGATCCACATTTAACCATGCGAGCTTTGCATGCTAAGTGATGAACGAGAACCAACAGCAAGGCCAATGATACTGGCATTCTGAGTGCAAACCTTTCCTTTGAGCAGATCCTCCTATTTTGACTAACGACACCAGCATAGAACTGGAGTTCAGCATAGGATTCTGACAAGCAACAAAATTCAATGATGAGACTACCCTCTTGAAAGCCTAGACATCTAGGTTCCACATATTAAATATCAATATTCATATGGATTCATGTATGCTTCTTCTGATTCTCTAGCCCTATCTTTGAATTCTAGAGGCTATATTTATGCCACTCATTGCTCACTGTTACACTACTTTTGTTATAGAAATGGCAATTCTACAGGTTTTTTTTAAAAAACAACAAGCAGCAAAACCCATTATAGTACTTATAATAATTAAAAGGAAAAGTATTCTCTAATTATAAGTTGAGTATTACCTCTGGAAATGTTGAACAAAACATGTTCTTCACAACTTAATAGAAAGTTTCTCTTTGACTTACTGATAGGAAAGATTCCTTGGAAACTAAAGATACAAACCGTGCCTAGAAAGAAAATGGAAGTCTTCATACAAAGCTGCATACTGAAGTAAATTTGCCCAATGTGGTTCACATGTTAGAGCTAAGAGACCAGGATCAACATATTCCCTTGTTTTCTTTTTCAGTTTAGGTCTTATGAACATCTATCAAACTAGGGACACATGGTGGCATATTAGGTACTGCCCATAACCTTGTTTTAGTGTGATGACTTAAACAATTGAAAAGTCATCGGTGTGTGTGTGTGTGTGTGTATTTTAAAGTCCAATGCCAACAAATCACTCAATCAATCACTTTATTTTCCACTAGGAAATAAAATGTTAATAATTATTAATAAATAATTATTAATAATTTATTAATAAATGTTAATAAAATGCTGAAATCAAGATTAAATCAGTATTAAACTATCCATATGTTAAAACTGTTTAAAACCCTAAAAGCATAGAGAGAAAATAATAAAGTATACTAACACAGAAAGCCCTGACAGGTAAAACAATCACTTCTCAAATATTTGCTGGAATAAATCGAAAAGGGAAAATAGGGAGGGAATTATCCTAGTCTGCCGGGAAGGGGAAATGCAGAGTCTGAGAGCAGTCCTAAGCAATGCCCTGTACCGTATTAGCACCAAACATGTCTGTGAAGGTGGTGAGACTGAAGGCCTTTCTGCAGCCTGCTCCCAACCTGCAATGGCGATGGGATTGCGATGGGACCATAATGACAATTCTGCATTACGTCATCATGATCCCATCATCCCCCAGTGCGATCATGGAGTAATTCATCGACAGGCTTTTCGTGTCAATGACTTGTGATTGCCCAGCCCTCTCTCTGCTCTCCCATGTTTACCTGCTGTACAGAAATCCTTGAAGTGCAACGGCTGTACGTTCTCCCCCAGCACAGCCTGGGAAAGTGCCCAGCTGCATTGTAGAAGGGATGAGGGGATCTTGCTTTCTCCATTCCTTCAGGCAGCCGATGCGGAGGGGAGTGATCCTGTCATGTTCCCCTCTTGGGAAATGCTATCTCAAGTTCCCCACTGACTGGCTTTGGCAAAAAGTAAGCTGCAGAAAGAGTCTGACAGAAGCACCATCTCTGAAGGCAGGAAAATTGGTTCTGCAAATATCCTGAACATAACCAGCATTCGGAATAGTGCTCAGAAACATATTGCCAAGCCAGTGGAACTATTGTAACAAGGATGTCTTGTGGTCCCTGTTGTTGTTGTTGTTGTTGTTGCTGCTGCTGTTGTGTGTCTTCAAATGATTTCTTAGGTGACCCTATGTTGAACCTCTTTGGGACTGAAAGTGTGTGACATACCTAAGGTCAACCAGTGCAGTCCCATGGCAGAGCAGGGAATTGGACCCTCATCTCCAGGATCATAGTCCTCAAACCACTACACCATACATGTTTTCATGCTCCCAATGGCCAGCCCCAATCTGGCTGTGGCTGGGATTAGTTGACATGTTCCTCAAAGAGAATACTACAGTAATCTAAATGTACCCAAGTCTCAGTGACTTCCCATATACACTCCTGCCCCCACCCACCAGCAAGATACAGAAGAGAAAATGTGTCCCAATAAATCAAAGACACTTTGACAGTGGAGCACTTTTTTGTGTGTAAACCAGTGTCACATATGACATAAAATGCCCCATGCTGTTTTTCATAGAACCAGGATGCAGGAAAGCAGTACTGACATACTTTGGCTGTTGGGAGATTGACCTGACTCTGGGTGCAGCAGCTGGGAGAAGAAGGGACTGGAATTCATCATGGCTTCAGGAAGTCCCTGATACTCTTCTGCTACCTCTAACCACAGTGCTCATCCTAATTCCAACCCTCAATACTTTGGAACTGTCATAAGGTCACAAAATACCAAACAATTCATGTCATGAAATTAAAATAAAAACCTAGTTCGTTAGAGTTAAGAGTCCATGGATCCATGCTCAGATGAACTGGAGTGTAATCAAATCATGAAAAAGCAATGAATTTATTTTATTTCATTATTATACAAATACAAGAAGAAATAAATGGCCATATGGACCAAGCCAACATAATGAAAGTACATTGTAAATCCAACACATCAATGAAAATGAGAAGCTAAAACGAAGGATGGGCTAAAGCAGTACTTAAAACAACTGACATGTAATAAGGATTAAAATAGCAAAGATGTGAATGTTCTGGGAGAACAAACATGTTTTAAACAGTAGAATGACAAATGTTAAGTGCAATGCAAATTGTGTACTTAGGGCCAAGAGGTGTAGTGCAAGGAACAAACCAGGCCTCACACCGAAGCTGAGTGAAAATAGGCCACAACTTTATTGGATACAGCAAAAATAGGGTTGGCTTGTGCATGGGTCTGGATCCCAGCATTGGCCAACCTGCCTGCTGACCAATGAGGCCAAAAACCCAAAGCCAGGAGCGACTGGAATCAGGTGTGAGCCACCTGACACCCCTGAAGTGCAGGTTGCAGACACCCAAGTCCATGGTATGTGCCCACTGTCAACCCTGCCCTCCTGGAAACTACCTCCATCCCCAGGACTCAGAGACCTGGGGAAATAGCAGACCTGGATCCAGAATCCATGCCAACCGCTTTACAAGTTGTGACAATAAAAAGGCAAAGACACAACATAATTACAGCATACAGGATATAACAAGAGAAATGAAAGAGGGGTGGGAGGGATGACACATGGAGAAGAACTGAGGTCCAGGGAGAGGAGAGTCCAGTAAATATAAAATGCCTGGACCAGAGGGAAAACTTCCTGAAGTTCTGGCCTGGGCAGAAGCAGCCAATCAATTCAAACCAGGAGATTTGAACCGATTGACTGGGAGCTTTCCCCAGCTGCACGAAGGCTGCCGGGTATGAGGAAGTCCCCAGTGGGGCTGAGCACATGGCTAAGAAGCCACATGGCACAGCAGGACCAGCCAAACAGTACAGGAGGATGCCATGGAGGCATTTGCAACACCAAAGCCAGCCTGAGCCACAAATATGCCACCCAGTAAGTCAGGCAGCTAACTTTTACAGGAAGAGAATTCTTAAGGAGAGAGAGAGAGAACAAACAACTAACATTCTGCAATAACACCAAGATCATGCATCTCATGGACATATGTATGTCACAGAGCTACATCTCTGTATCTCCATTACCAATGCTGCAGCCTCAAACCCACCATCTAAACAGTGCAGCCTTGCCAACATGACCATTTCAATATTCCTGAAGAATGAGAAGGGGAAACTGCTGAGATGTGTCCAGCTATTTCCCTTTAGCTGGATACATTACAACAGGGATCTCTGTGGCTCCTTGAGAGGTCCCTGAGATGGCTTTGCATAATGTCCAGCTACAGGAAAATAGCAGCATGCATTCCCGCTGATTCTTCCCTCCAGCAAGATGGAAACTGCTATGCTTCACGGAGCTGTACTTCTTACAAGGTGGGTTGGGATGTCACTGTGGTCATGGTGCAGCTGGAAGAGAAATCTGACTTCTGCAACGACCAAAAAAGTGAGCTGAGATGACAGAAATCAATCTTACACCATCATAATTCACATATAGGATGTTAGCTGAGAATGTCATGCACCGAGATTTTTGGTACTTTTTATCCAGAGAGAAGTTTAACCACCTTAGACTATAGGATCTCAATCAAGACACGTAGGAAACCAGATCTGGGTTTAATTACTATTCATGTAACATTTATTGAGACATAAAATACAGAATCGCATAAATATCAAGAGCTCTTTCACACACACACATTCATACTAACATACTCACACATGGTCCTTTCACCGAACATTGATCAGGTGTTCTCGAAAGGGTGGATGACTCATTGCCATGGTTGAAGAGTCACAAAGAGAAGCTGAAAATCTTCTCTTTATACCCACTTTTCTCATCTCTTGGAAAAAGACATGTTTTGATGTTTTGCCAGGGTTCCAGGACTTTCATTGTGTAAAGGCAATCAAGCAATTAAAAGAATAGTTCAAATCAATATGTACCTTACTAATGAAAGGAGCTAATAGAAGAATAGCTCATATTTTATGTTGTCAGGAAATGTACTATGCATCAGATCTATGTATCAAATGCCTCAGTAGTTTTCAGCCATGCAGGGTAGGGTCAGAAAACATCAGCGCTGCCAGTCTGAAGGTGTGCCCAATTAGGCTTTTACAGCTCTTAGTTCTTTCTTACTTTGCACATATGAACTTAACTGTTTTCTTGATAAAGGTATAGATTACCGTCGAATAACGTGAATTCATGGAGGTGGACAAAACATCTGAATCAAAGAGGGTATGCATTGTATGCAACATCAAATGGCAATTAAGCAAGCCGCACTCATGAGTCTGTGCAATTTGGAATACACCCTGTTCGCGCCAATTCCTTATTGTTTTGCAAATGTTCTTCTCCAGCCAAATCAGCGTTCCGTGAGTTCTCAGTTTCACAGTCTAAAGAATCCTCGCCTCACAGTCCAAATCCATCCTACAGTGATGTAATGCGCTCGCGGTCATTTTCTTTGGTTCAGGACCGTACCTTTCCACCGGAACCCATTCGTTTCCTCACAAGAATCCCTCAAATTACACAAGTGCTAAAGCAAATAAATTTATCACTAAAAGCTGAAATATTGATTTTATTAGCTTGAATATATTTAATGCTTTGGATGGAACAGAGTTCAACCAGAGTAGAAGGGGGTTTCCTTTGTCCCTTTCTGCTGCTCTTTCTCCCTTCAATATCTGAATACTGTCTTGTTGGGAAGGTACATCACGAAAAACTAATAAGCACATAAATTTGAATTGCACCATTGCAGATTGTTTGTATTCTCAGGAGTGGAGGGAAGATACATTTATGCCATCAGGAGCATTGCATAAGTGGAGGTAACAATAGAGCTATTCCACAATGGTGCCATTGTGCTATGGGTCCCACCATGCTGTGGATCCTGGAGTACAACAGGATGACACCTGCCATAGCACAACAGCAGCACCTGTTGTGCAACAGGACATTGTGTGTGATGTCCCCTTTGCATTGCTGAGACTAAGTATATATATATATATATATATATATATCTCCGAGCCATAGCAATGTCATCATAAGGTTACACTTCATAGCCTCTGATGAAGGCCCTGCTCCTGTAGATTGGATGATATTTGGGAAATGAGGCAAGATATAATATGTAGGGTCTTTATGTAAATGGGAAAAATGACCAAAATTGGTTCTGACCTTACATGAACAGTTGACTTGTATCACAACTAACTAAGTTCCAGAAAATTTATGTTCAAAATGATGCTTGCATCTTTGGTGTCTCCTGTTCTTCTTCATGTTCAGTTATATATTGAATAATTATATAAGTGTAGGATTTTAGAAAAGTAAGAGAACCTCTCCATGTTCATTCAGACCTCTAGGAACCAAGGATTTTAATTTTAAAATCCACTCCACTTATATAACTGAATTTTCTAATAGTTAGTGTTCACATTTTCCATTGCCCAAAATCTGTTCCTTGAAGATGATCCATTTAGAATTATCTGGTATATATATTAAGCAGAATACTAAAGGGCTAATGTGACATGAACCTTTGGAAAAAACAGGAGTAATTACCCAGGGTGTTCCAGTAAGGTAAAAAGAGAAATGTACATTTATTGTGTCAGCAACTCCATCTTGGGATAGGAAAGGAGATATACAAAAAAGCACAAGATACTGGCTTCATATGTTCTATATACTTCGGGTACAGCAACAGAAACCAAATAGGCAACTTAGAGGCCTCTGAACATGAGTTTTAAGGCTACCCAAGTGCAGCATCCAAATCATAATGCACATAAGTAACTGTGCCCTCAAAATTGCTCATGGAGGAAGGAAGAGGAAGATTCTGAAGATTTTCTGTCTCACAAAGTAACTGAAACATACATATGCAAACATTTTATTCTGCTGGATATGTAAATATATATTTGCAGACCGTAAACAATAAGAAGTTTTGCAGAAACATTTCTTCAGTTCTTTGTTCTTATCAGGTGTTCTCTGTTGTTCAGCTCAGGCCTTAATATAATTATGTAACACTTGGGAGAAAAGATGCAACCCAGTAATCCAGCGCTGGAAGCTAAGATACAGAAGATTTCCACAGCTACCATGTATTTTCCCTTGGTGCTCAGGTAGGTTGGAAGAAAGATTAACCAAACACTGCAAAAGACTAACATGCTGAATGTGATAAACTTGGCTTCATTGAAACTGTCAGGGAGAGTTCTGGCAAAGAAAGCTACTGTAAAACTGACAATTGCCAGAAACCCCAAGTAACCTAGGACACAGAGAAACATCGTCATAGAACCTTCATTACATTCAAGTAGAATTTTGTCACTCACTGAATGCATGTCAATATCTGGGAATGGAGGAGAGGTTAACAGCCATGCAAAACAAATGCCTGCTTGGATAAACGGGCAGAAGAAAACAATGATTTTGGCCAGTCTTTTCCCCACCCATTTCCTCATCCTGGATCCAAGTGTGGTGACCTTGAAAGCCAGAATCACTGTCATGGTTTTTGCCAACACACAAGAAATAGCTGCTGAGAAGATTATACCAAAAGCTGTTTGTCGGAGGAGACACACGATCTCCCGAGGTTGGCCAATAAATAGCAATGGACAGAGGAAGCAGAGCAAGAGAGAGATCAGAAGGATGTAAGTGAGGTTTTGGTTGTTGGCTTTGACAATGGGAGTGTTGTGATGTTTCAGAAATATTCCCAACACCAGAAGTGTGACTGATGAAAAGAAAGCAATGACAAAACCTAGGCTCGTCCCCAAAGGTTCTTCATAAGACATGAAGGTTACAACTTTGGCTATGCAGAAATCATGTTTTTCATTTGGATAGGTGCTGTCTGTACATTTTTTACAAGCAGACATATCTAGAAGAAAAAAATAGTCTTGGTCAGAACCATGCCTTAATAACAGCAATTTGTTTTAAATAACAGCGACCATTGATTCGAGCCCACTTTTTTTTCACTTGAAATGCAATTTAACCAATAAATTTAACCAATAAAAATAACACTTTAAAAAGAGATAATTATTTTATCCCTGATGGACTTTCAGCTGTCCAGATCAGCATACTACTGACTGAAGATCACAGATGTTATTCAATATGGTAGGTTGAATTCTATGTGCTTTCTACTGTGATATCTGAACCAAGAAGACTGAAATGACCCATCTTAGTACTTGAGGGTTAAATATGTGTGGAGGAGAAAGGAAAGCTTTTTTGAATATATAAAGAAATTTCAAGAACTTCTCACCACACAGACCAGATGAACCACACCACACAGACGCACTTGCTGCACCAAATGAGCAGAAAAAGATGCTAGTACCAGTAAGTTATTTGGTGACAATAATTTCCACAAAACAAAGCCATTGTACTGAACTGGTAAAGCATGCCCTGCAGTTGGAAGATGTGTCTGTCATTTAACCCAGTTTTGATGTGTTCATAGAGGCTAAACTTCCCAAGAAGCTATTTTTAAAAACAATGTCTACTTTTTGAAAGCTAAGGTTGTTCTAATGATGCCTCATGTGGGATCAGATTCAGTTCAGTTGAGCTCACCACCTCAGGAAGCATAAAAAGTGGTCTAAAAAAAAGGCACAGTTTGGCTCAGCGTTCAGGCTCTGTCCAAATTTATCATTTTTAGTGTCTACAAACTGAAGGATGCATCTACGAACTCTATTTCTTACCCTTCTGGTCAGATATCTGCCCTTCTGGACATACCATGCAATCATAACAGCAAAATGGCTCCCCTTCCTTCATTTTCTTGCTGAAGCCAGGATAACAACTATCAGTGCACACAGAAAGGGGCTGAACCTAATGGGAAAATGAAGGAGGACAATAGGAACAATGAGTATGGAATCCTAAAGACTATGATGACCTCTTGTTGTATTAAGAGTATTTGTTTGCAAATGTATTATGCATGCTAATGTTGGGCTTTCCAAGCTTATGTAGATGAGACTTATTACTCATAGGTCATTTCTGCACTACACTGTTACAGTGCTATTCTTCCACTTTCAATATCCTATGGAGTCCTGGGGTTTACAATTTAGGGAGGGGCATTGAGAATTCTAACCAGAGAATTCTTTGGCCTCAGTAAACTACAAACCCCAGAATTCCATAGGATATTGAAAGTGGAAGAATAGTACTATAACAGTATAAAGCGGAAATGGCTTTAGTTAGATTTACCACAAATATGCTTACTGTAAACTTTTTATCTGACTGGAAAGGGATTGCAGTTGGTGGATGCAAAGGACCTCTAAGAAGAGCATCACTTAGTTCTAGTCACACATCATGCTATCTGGATTTAAATACGAACTAAGGAGGCCTAACTTAATTTTGATTCAATCCTCTGTGTTTTCTCATGTCTTTATATTGACCAATGATGACAATAGATGAATGAACATCTGAACAAATGAAGTTCCATTATACTATGCCCACTCTGCGCTGAGCCAGCTGCATTATGTTGTAATACTTTTCAGTGGCTTGGATCCAGATTTCTGTTCTATTGATGTAATAAAATTCCCTTTACTGAACAAGAGATTCTTGCATTCATCAAGTATCTCCTACTTGGTTTTGCGATACACTCTGTTTCGGAATTGCTGTGATATGCATGGATGTAAAGAATATTTGTTACTATTTCTTTCCAAGCTGAGAAAGTCCTTGAGGCAGGAGAAACCCCTCAGGAAGAATTAAAAAGTCCACGAGGATACCACAAAATACTTTGTGCTTTGTTAAGAATTTTTGCATAAACAATGCATGTGGTTTTTCCACACTGAAAACACATTTATGTACACAAAACAATATGTTGTTCTCTAAGCTGAAAACACATTGTTTGCCAGAAAAGATATACATGTTTCTTTCCAAAAAGATCATTCCTAGAAAGACTTCCCAGAAATTTTCATGTTCTCATTTGTTGAGAACCATACTGATCCTTTCTTTCTGTTTTTCCCCCTTTTTGTCTGTAATGATGAGGAAGACAGACATTTAAATCCCTAGTGATATCTATGCAGAAAAGGTCTCACAAATAGTATGGAGAATCACCAACACTTGATTCAGATATAATTATGCAAGTACATTCTATTCATGCAAAAATGCCTCTGAATTCATCCATCCATCTGAATTGATGTATCTTGTTTTCCATCTGATGATTTCAATGGCTTTTAAGGATTTGAGAAATGAGAAGGATTTTTTTAAGAAATATTTTTATTGAAATGAAATTTAATGCATACAAAAGAGCATGTAAGGGAACAACACAGCAGCAAATCTACTAATTCAGCTAAACAACTAACTAACTACACAAATTACAACAACTGTAAGGGATAGTAGGGTCACACACTTAACTTCTGAATCCTTAAAAAATGTATATCAATAAAAATTTATTATACTTCTTCTAAGTTCTATCAATCTCCATACTTAAATGATCATCTTAATAGTTAGACGTATAAAAATATAAAATGGTTGTGTATAAAATACCTGATCTACTGCTTACTTTAAATGTAAAGTACTCTTACAGATCCAAAATTATGTTCTACAATAGTAATTCTGATCTTTTTTTTCTCAAAACCTAATGTTGCATGTATCCCTCCACCTTCCCTTAAATATAATCTTCTCCCATTGCCTCTTAAAATACTTCAAGAGCTTTCTCTAATTAAAGTAATCAATTTATCCATCTCAAAAAAAAAAAAAATATGAGGAGGAATTTAGTTTATTTTTGTTCTTGCAGTCATTTACTCCCCCATCTCATTAATAAATCAAAGCAACGGCTTGGCTTCACCATTATCTTGGCTCCCAAAACAATGCTGAGAGCAAAATCTTTCTGATCGACCATATATGCCAAAGGCAACAGTTAAGTGAGACTAGAAAAGGAATGATGCTTCAAGCAAAATAAATAAATAAGTATTCTACCTTCTGGTACCTATTTGAGGCAAAACATCTGTATTCCTGAAATCTACTCAAAACCCAATTTCTACCAATCACACTCACTAAATCCACTGGTCACAAAGTCAAGAAACCCCCACCAGAATTAGTCTGCTATTCACTTCATGTTCACCTGGAAAGCACAGTGGAACTTCTGTTACCCTGTTTACTGGGGGTCCCGGGAGGGACACCAAAATGTGCTCAAGTATAGGTGGGGAAAATTAGCTCAGAGCACTGCTTTAGTGTTATGAGAGGCAGGGTAACTAAGCAGGATCTTGTAACCCAGTGTTTATGGGGTCAGGCCAAGTCAAGGAACAGACCGGTTTGAAAATAATGGATGATCTTTATTAAATACAGGCACACAATGTAAGCAACACACACACAGATAACTAAGGAAAATAAAGGTGTGCGTAAGATAGCAGGATTTTCAGAGGGATAGGTGGTTCGGGTGATACGACACCTGTTCCTGAAGCCCGAGAGAAGATAGAGAGCGATGCTGGGATTCGATGTATCTCAGCACGTGGAGCTGAGGGGAAGCTCGCCAAGCAAAGCAGCAGCAAGGCGGTTGGAACTCGGGAGCGATCCAAGGAAGGTCTCGGATTCAGGGGTTTTTATAGGGAGAAGTGCGACTGCAGGCTATGCCTTACTCTGGGACAACAATGAGTTTTGGATGTGAGACAATGTCTCTGAAAGGTCACAATTTAGCATGATTGAGTTAAGTCCGAATTGACAAAGAGGTAGACTGTATGGAAATGCTCAGTGCTTGGCATTTAAGCTTCTAGCTTACCAAGTTACCTGCTTGGGGCAGGGAGTCCTTTGTAAACGGCATGCATACATGTGGAGGGTGTTTGCCGGGGAGGTCCCTGAAGCTGCAATCTGGCTATTTCTGGCTTGCCTGTATTGTTTGATAACATTTCACCAGTTAAGTGCCAAGCCTAGTTTCGTGCTTGTCCGGAGGCCTCACAAACACGTGGAGAAGGGTGGTAAAATAAAGCCGAATTATGATATCAAAGTGATAGCAGGTGCTATCATCTAAACTGCAGTAACACTTGCTTGTGACAACTAGTAATATGTGGTTTCTCCAGAGAGTCTTCTGCACGTCACATCACTCCCACGTAGTCATATGTGATACATGAACAGTCTTGGAACCTCAGCTCATGAGTATACCAAGTGAAACAAATTCACCATTCACTTGTGATTAGAAGGATGTGATGTCAGAAAGAAAAAGTCCTCAGCATAAATAACTTTTCAGTACCCACACTGAACAAGGAAAAATATTCTGTTCTGTGGAAGGTAGCCCTAGATAACAATATACTACCTAACCACATCAATCAAATTCTCCAGCTGCACATAAGTAGATCAAAGTGGTACAACAATGCCACCCACAAGAAATTACAGACACACATTCTGATATCTCATTCAAGACAAGTCTGTGGGTGCTATATTAAGGAATGGGAAGCTGGAAACCAGGGGATTGCCACAGTTTCCAAAAGTACAAAAGAACTGCTTGGTGTGTTAATTGCTTCCATTTCAGAAAAGTTAACACCTGCCTCCAAGGCCTGAAAGCTACACAATTGTTTTCTAGAGTGGATTCATTGCTCAGATTCACAAGTACAACCTCGTACAGTAATAATGATTAATAAATATGTTGAGTGCTGTTGTTTTGTGGAGAGAGACAAAAACAAGACCCATCCCTTCGACAAAAGTAAGTCAGTTGGGAGGGTTGGAGGAAAATTAATGAATACTCCCTGCTTGGTGGTCACGGAAGGTCTAAATACTTCCCAAAGTGTTGACAGTTGAATCCTACCTGGTTAAACCAGCTATGCCATGTGACGGCATCATCCATGATGCTGAATGCTTGTTCTGGAGGACTTTGATGATCCATCCTTCCAACTTTCACTCTAGATAAGTTTGAGGTAGTAATCCAGTTGATGATATCATATCCAGTAGCTAACCTCCCATTCTGGTCAAAAGAAATCTTGTCCCCTGCACTATTGTTAAATAAGACTCTTCTGAGAAAGGGATGGAGCTAGTTTTCAAAAGAAGAAAAAAGGACTTTGAAAAGACAATTTTATTATGACATTTCATTATAATGACATTTCCAATTGCATCATCTAGTGTGGGGGAAGAGACCTGATTGAATCTGTTCACCACTCATGAATGAGGTACAGCTGGGAAATAATAGGAAATAGAATATTATAGCAACCAATGCAACATATTATTGGTAAACAGAAAGAAGGAATGACTGATTGACCCATTTGATTGACACATTAATTACATTTTTTGGGTCTTAGAGAGAGATATGAAACTGAAAATGCAAGCAAGGGGAGTGTTATGCAGAGACAATATTAAAGAAACCAGTAGTCATTGTTTCATATAAAAATTAGTGAGCTGCTACACAAGGGTTTTGGGTGGTCTGTTACCTGCCAGAAATATTGACTGTGAAGCTTTGGTCCCTCTCCAACTGTCATTGCTCTATACTTGAGTCTAGATGAAGCCATGTCATGCAGTGCATGGGCAACAGCATAAACAGCATTGTAAATGCTATAGCTGTGGCTGATCATTCTCATTTCAAATAATGTTGCAGGAAGGCTTTCCAAATTTTCTTTCCCAGTACATGTTCTCCCATCCACTTGGCTCAGAACAGTATCTGGCAACACACATCCAAAAGTCTCCTGCCAGAACTCTCTGAGGAAACCATCTCCTTTTGGGTTCAAAGGATTTTTCTGGTTAAGAAATTCTTGAAATTCTGGTAGATCACTAGAATGAATTGTGAAACTTAGGGCACCATGGAAGCTTTCTGTGTCCCATGTCCTTTGATAGACAAATGAAGCCAGCTCTACCTGGGCTGTTGTTATCCATACTTTGCCTCTTGGTTTCTTTGTCCTAGATAAAACTGAAAGCCATCTGAAATATGCCAAGGAATAAGATTCTCCATAAGCCACTAATACGTTCGCTTTACTGCTCATCACTTTATCAAGTGTTTTTTCTCCCTGTTCCAGGATGCTTATAAAAGTGGTGAAAAATGTTAGTGTGAGTATTCTTTCTATGAAGGCAAAACAAATCCCACTCTGGGAAAACAAGGGAAGCGCTGTCTGCACAAATCTTTCTCCACTCTCAGTATTCATAATAACAATCCCGATCCATGTCCACCTGAAGTGTAAAAGCAAAGACAAAATTCCCTCATACTGAAGGTCTTCTTTAGGAAACATCTGGTAGAAGGAAAGGCCTGAGGCTTTATCAGATATTCTTGGAGCAGGGCTATATGTTAGCTAAAAATTGATATGAAAGGGAAACGAAAGAAAAAAATAATAAAAAACTCAACATTGTTCCTGTGCTGAATCATATGGCTACAGTGTGTCTACATAGAAAGATCTGATCTTTCTACGTTTAGGTATATTTTAGCACATTTAGCATTAGTTATTATACTGTAGCTTTCTCCAATTTGATGTTCTCTAGTTTCACTGGATTGCAACTATATTTGCTCTAGCTAGCATGGCAGTCATATTTTCTGGAAATAATGGGAAACTGTTGAAATTTTAACAGGTATATGACATAGCATCTAGGTTGTTGATGGGGTTCCATAACTACAAGCATTTTTAAATATTATATTCATAAAATGTCATTGGCTTTTAAGCTGTTTTAGTATCTAGTTAAGTGTTGATTGTCTCTGTAGAGAATTAAGTGTTCTGGAAATGAGATATCAGAAAGACTGTCTGCCCTGTAAGAAGCCACATGGAAACTGAGAACATCTTGACATCTTTTTCTGCAAAGTTTAGGTCAGTGGATGCCAGACAGATCCTCTTCTGTAGGTCTTTGACAAATGAAAAAAAAAAAGCAAAATTCCCTCCTCCAAGAAAGAAACCTACCCACGTGCATAAGTTTGAACTGGAAGCTAACACTTGAATTCCCTTGATGAACCAAATGGACTGAACCCACTGAACTCATCTTGAATGATGAGTCAACACCCAAATCTTATTGATCCATGAGTCTGTACTAATTTGAATCGGTAAATGGATTCCTGACTGAAGATCCACTACTTCCATATATGTAGATATTCCGGATGTATGACGTTCATTCCAAGCATTGTGGGATGAATCCAGACCAAGTTAGTAGTACTCAGGATGCAAATTTTTATCTAAGCGTCTGGGAATAAGGACTGTTAATCTTAGTGGGAGAAGCCTCTACATAAACATACTTTGGACTGATTTTTTTTTCTCGTTAGAACAAAATGAATTTAATTAAAGTTGCAATTGTATACGTATTCATCTAAGGTAACCTCCAGCGATAACAACAAAAGATTTGAATAGACATGCAACGGACGATAGTCTAACTTGGGCAGGATCTAACCCAAGGTTGACTATTTCATTCATTCAAATGTTCCATTTTTTCTTCATATCACAAAATCAAACCTTAAAGGACAGAGAAATCATAAAGTATTAAATTCTTATGATCTACTTCTACACACACACACACACAAACACATACATACACATATCATACTTGTGGTATCTTGTAGATATTCAGGACAGTTGCCATATGAAGGGAGGTTTGTGAGTCTAATCCACCAATGATTGCTATTGGACCATTCTGGCTATCACATACATAGTTAGGGACAAATCTCTTCAAGGAGGCTATAAGAAGCATTGTGACATAATAGGTCTGCTGTGCATTGAAATAGCTATCATAAATACTGAAACCTAAGGTGAGATTTGGTGAAATCCGGGGGTTTTCATTAATCTCCTTTATTGCAAATGCCATGGCTAGGATATGCAGGTAGTTCTTTGGGACTACACTAGAACAAGAATTGCATACACTATCAGAAATATATTTAACCATTTAAAAAAAACCACTTCATACCAAAAATGTTTTTTATATACTGCTTAATATATATACATTTGAAAATGTTCTAGGCTTTGTGGTACACCACAAGTTTAACATAACTCAGCAATGTGATAAAGTAGAAAAAAAAAAGGCTAAGATCAGTGAAAAGGATGCACTCATTCCACTGTATGCTTATTTGGTGATGTTGGAATATAGATAAGACTTACTGCTTCAATCATTGTAGGGTTAATTGTGTGTTAGTGAAATAGAGAGGACCTTCAGCTGTAAATGGTATTTCAAGCAGCTGTGAAGCCTCTATAGAGTAGTGTTTTCTTTAGTGAGCTTATCTGCTGCTGTTGTTGCCCTTTGTCCTTGTATAGCATCTTGTTTGATCCTGTTTCATTGTGGTATTTTGTTGTTTGATATATTTTGTATTTTTACTTGCCTATATTGCTCATGCTCATTTTAACCTTTTTCGACTATGTTTTCCCTTTTGTATATTGACTTTACAGAAATACCTTGTTTGCTATTTTTCTCTTTAAATAGAATAGATAAAAGAATATTTTATTACCCATTTTGTCTTCTGAATTTCTATTTTACAACAGGTGACCCCTCACCTGAAAAGTTCTGTGTACCATAGAGGATGAAAGATATCAACAGGCTGGATGTGTTATGTGGAAACTGATCAAACTTTGTGAGGAACCTTTGAGGGAGTTTGATGTCTTTTGTCTAAAGAAGGGAACATCGAGGGGTGATCTAACAGCCTTCCCCAAATATTTTAAGTGCTGCCATGTGGAAGATGGTGTGGTTTTTTTTTTTTTTGCTGCTCCAGAGGATAAAACCTGAACCAGTGCATTCAAATTACAAGAAAGAAGATTGTAAATAAACATTAGGAAGAACTTCCTGAAAGCAAAAAACTGTTTGGCTGTGGAATAGATTTCCTTGGAATGTGCTGGACTCTCTTTCACTGGAGGTTTTTAAATAGAAATTGGATTCTCATCTTTCAAGGGCATTCTTGCAATGGATTTCTACACTGCAGGTGGGTTGAATTACATGGACATTAGGGTCTCATAATCATGCCCTTAAGATGAGTACAAGCATTCAGGCTTTTGTGTTGATTCATAGAAATACATCAGTTTTGGTGATTACCTCCAGGAGCAGGTCATAGGTAATGCTAGTTAACCAAAATTGCACATACAAGACAAAATCATGTTGAAATACTTTGCATTGCAACCCAGGTAAGGAAGTATCACTTGCAACAACATATTATGGCTCAATCAATCAATTCTCTCTCTCAAATAAGTGTGAAGATTTCATCTGAGCTCTGAGAGAACTGGAAAGCTGAGATGGCTTGGTTAAGGAAACAGTGGCACTCCTATCAGTGACTAGTTTCAAATACTTTGACCCCACAGGCCTTCTCTCTATCATACCACTGTTGATTTTGTCCTATGGAATTAATTCCCCCCTTTTCTCTCTCTCTCTCTCTTTTTAGCCTTCTTTAAAGCACATATTTTTTTCTACAATAAGCAATGGTTATGAGGCTGCAACCCATGATATACTGGCACGAATGGGAGTGGGGAAGTGGAAATGCAAAGTTAAAATAATTAACACTTTACTTAGGTCATCAAGCGATGCCACTGAAGGTTCTTCATGGAAGGCTATTGAACTGGAGTAGATGAAACTCTGTGAAACAATGCCACCAATGATGAGATCTCCTGGCTGATGATACTTCTGAAGTGGAGGATGTGGAGCGTGGATCTGACATTTAGCCCAGTGGATCTTGCATACAATGTTAGGAAACAGTACCAGCAGTAAGACCAGAAATATTGTCATAGTCAGTATAACTCTTCACTCTACATAAGCAGACTCTCCATTTTTCACCTACAATAATTTCATTATAATCCAAAGATTACAATGGCCTCAGTTAAAAATTTAACACAAGCATACCAATATGTACAAAGTGTCTACTGAAAAAAAAAAAGTGATCTTGCTGGCAGATATGACCTGTTCCTGCTCTCTAAGCCCAGCTCCGGCAGCTAAAGGACATATTTATGCTGTTCTTCATAGCCTCAGTAATTAGGTTTGACAGTGAAAATCCCACTGCAGCAAAATCAATTACAATACTTTCTCATTGTTAAAAGAACAGGTAATCCCTAAAGAATTACACTAGACATGTTTGTTAGTCACCTCTTTCTAGTAACAAGGTAAGAAGGGGGATATTTGTATGTCAAAAATTCTCTAACTTCTATGTTTAACTCTCTAGGAGACTCAATGGATTCTCCATGGATCTATTATGAAATATGAAGCAGCTCCCTTCTGGTATACAGAAGTATTGCTCTTTTAAGTTAACTTTTTACGCTCACTTTTTTGTTGATTGTCATTATTTCCAGCCTTGTCATAAGGTAGAATGAAGTAACTGCCTCAGCTGGAAGATGCTTGAGTTATAGATGCACAATGGCCACAACTGTGTTGTTTAATCCTACCAAGAGAATATCTACTGATTCAGTTATTGAGTAGTGAGTCAATATGTAGAGCAGGGATGTCAAAGTCAATTTCACCTTGGGCTGCATCAGCATTATGGTTGCCTTTGAAGGGCCAGTTGTAGCTGTAAGACTATATAAATGTATCTACTCTTTTATCATATGAAATAATTGCCTCTGCATTTGATTGTTACTGGCTTTGAAATTGCCTTCCCTTGCATCAACTTTTCTTTTCTTGGACATTCTGGGGCTATTTGATTATAGTTTATGGTCCCTGTAATTCTGTAAAGTGACATAGAATTGGTCAGTATATCCAAAGTGTGTCACTTTCTGCTCCCCAGACCCTCTATGTGCCTCAGTCAGAAGTAGAAGTAGATCGTAAGTGGCCCCTCTTCAGAATACATTGGGCTTGCCAGGTACAGGGAGTGCCACATCTGCAGAAGAGGTGTCAGGGCCACATGAAATGGTCTGGCGAGCCAAATTCAGCCCATGGGCCTTGTGTTTGACACATGTGATGTAGAGAAATCCTATTAGCCCAATGAGCATATTCTAATCAGGACTAATAATAGGATTTAGGGCAATGGCATGACATGGCATGTGCATTTCTATACTGCTTATCAGCTAAGTGCTGTCTAAGGAGTTTACAATGTGTTAGCCTCCAAGAAGCTGGGTACTCATTTTACCAGCCTGTGGAAGGATGGAAGGCTGAGTCAACCTGGAGCCCGACAGGATTGAACTTACAACCTTGTGGTTGCAGTACCTGCATTTAACCACTGCACCACCATTGACCTAATGGCAGTAGGATCCTAGCTATTTCCATCTATCTGAAGATCCTTTCCCCATCTTGATATCTCCAGGTGGTTTTTAGGCATCTTTATTTATATCTGTAACTTTCCTACAAAGCCTTGCTGTTGTGTCTAAGACATGTAATTATTATAAACATTGGAATTTATTGCCATGGCCCTTTCTAGAAAACAATGAAAAATAGTGGGGAGTGCATCTCTTGGTCCCAATCTTCTTATCCTTTGTGCCAATATGGCTTGAACAGGGAAATTTGTCTGCTCAGTACTTACACAATCCATTGACCTTCCAGTGTGACATAATGGGTGAAAGCTGAGCGAGCTTGCAAAGAGGGCGTGTTGTAGGCGGTTTGGCCTTATATAGGCCTTACCAAGCATCTCTTGCATTGTCGATAGACACTATGGCTCTGCATACAGTGCTCCACATTTTCTGCTCCAATTTGATACGGTATGTCCTGGTGTCCTGCCTACACCTGTCTGGGTCAGGCAAACAGAGAGAGGTATTGTACCAACACTCTAAACTAGACAAATGAGAAACTTGACATGACACAGATCTGCAATGCAACCTATGTCTGTGTGAAACAGTATCAAAATTCAGAAGTACTTGCTTTAACACAGGAAGAATCTTACCTAGTGGGAAATACTATGTCGCCTACCTCTTCCTTGCCTAACTACACCTTTTCAGGTAATAAAGGAGATCTTCCTGAGTAACATCTCCCCTCAGCATCTCACAACTCTTGCTGCATAAGCCAAATTATTTCTTTGAACATTCCTGAGAGGTTTGTCTTTCCTTTAAGGTGTGCACATGTGTGTCTGTGTCTTTGTGTACATCTCTCCTCTGCAGGCCAGAAAACTCTTTGTTTCCACTTAGTCATACAGTCTTTCCTACAGCAAAATACACTTATTGATTTTCAGTCATAGGCTGGATATTTATATCCCATCTTTCACCTCAAAATGAAACTCAAAGCAGTTCACAGTAATCTATATTAATAAGAGAAACCTCATGCAGTGGAGCTAGATGAATACGAATTAGGCAAAAGTCTGTATTTTTTTTTCCTTATTCAATCATAATACATTTATGTTGATGGCAACTGTTATTTTTACCCCCTTCCACTTGTGGCAGTAGACTTCATATAAATGCTTCTATCCTGTCAAAGACCGTTTTGTTTTCCAATAATTTCCTTAATGTTAATATCATAACATAGGATTCTGAAGTGCTGCATTCTGTTTCTTAGAATGCTACATGATGGAGGAATATTTGTCACAGTTCAAGAAATCAAAGGAATTGCAATCAATAGTAATAATCACTGATACGCACTGCTTCTGTGAACAGAAAAAGCTAAGCACCAGTTCTCTTCTAAAAACAATGAGGATTTTCAGTGACACAGCATTCACTTGAGTTTGATTTCTTTTAGAAGACAATCATTGGCATTTTGCACATATTTTCAAAAATATGGGTTGAAGATAGGTGGGAGCATAACTTTCCTAGTTCCTTGTTCACATATCAGATATCCACAGGGAACTATCATTCCAAAATGTTGTGTGTCAGACCATTTTTTTAAATTCACTGCCTACAAGAGAAACAACAGCATCTTTTTAACGCGGATGTTTGTTCAGGAGAGACAGACATTGAAAATGGGCTTAGATTGGACTGCTGGTGATTTCTATATTAATGAACATTACAGACTGTTGTGGTAGGGCGTGGGATTGGGTTACCCTAGGCAATTATAGTCTCCCAGTTGTACAGGAAGGCAATTTCTCCTCTGAACAAATCTTGTTAAGAGAACCCCATGATAGGCTTGTTTTGGTTACAATAAGTCAGAAACAACTTGAAGCCACACATCAACAAAGAGTATATAGGGACTGATATCTTAATGAGTCAAACCAGCCATTGTAAATGTATTTTAGTGCCATCCTCTTTTGATTATTCCAATATGCTATGTGGGTTCTGCACATGTATGGTGGGATAAAAACTTCTTAATAAAAAAACAAAATATATGAGATGGCCCTTGATGAATATTTGGAAGCTACCATGGTGTAGGATGCTGTTCTGAGGTGGCAGCTATTTATTTGTAGCATGTAACCCCATTGTTTCTTGGTGCACATTTGTACCTAGTGGACATCTAGACTAATATGACTCCTGCATACTCAGTGTACAACCTGCTTGCACACCATTCTACCCTTTCTTTAAGGTCAGGCAATGGAAAAGCAATGGTGCTGACTTTTCTGGACTGACAATGAAGGGAAAAGACTGGGTGTGTACAACACCTTATTCATTTTTCTAATGAAATTGGTAACCTGGGCAGGGTGCACAGAATTCTTCTCAAGCTACCTATTCTAAAAGTACATAATATTAGAAGTACATATAACTACTGTTACCCCAAGAGGTAAGAAACATTGGAGTCTACCTGTAATGCTGAGCATCTCCTTAGAATCTGGGTGAATTATAACTCAAAGGAGGCCTGTGAGAGGGAAGTAACAGCAGGATCTTTTCATCTATACATACCAGTACTAATTGTAGGAAGGAGTCTAGTTAAAATTAAACAAAGTATTTTATTTGAATTGACAAACACATGAGAAATCATAAGCTCTTAAGAACCATACAAGACTATCCGTATATTAGGTGAGAAAGAGATAGAGAGAGACTGAGTGGAAAGGGTGATAGTTACCAGTCCTGAAGAAGATGTTGCAGCAGAGGGACTCAGGCAGTGTCTGAGGGTAACACAGAGGAATGGAAACCTAGACATCCTACCTACTACATACTACAAAAGGCTAGGATTGAAACTTGTGTAACTCCATTGCTCTGATGGTTTTATTGGCAAGATATATTAATTGGCATAAAATAGAAAACATATAAATGTAAGGTTATGTGGAGGAGGAAGTCTGACTGGAAAAAAAAACAGGTCAGAGATTATCCCCAAGCATGGCTGAGTTCAACTTAATGGATTGTCAGGGAGAAGGCATCTCTGAGAAGGGGCATATCCTATGGAAAACCAAGCCATAAAACTGGCTACCAACTTAATTTGACACTCATTTGTTGGAAAATCTAAACAAAGAACTTTTGCTTGTTTGATGACTCTGGCTCAGGCAAACAGGAAGATTTCAAACAAATCCATAATTGCATCATCCTCACACCTATAATACTTTTCCTGATCTCTGATCACACTGCCATCAAAATCTTTTGCCATCCACATGTTAAAAATCATCACCACACATTAGAACCACTAATCCATCCTTTCTCTTTTATTCATCCTGGAAATCCTTTGTTACACCTCCAGGGCACATTTTGGGGTATAAAGGGACGCTGATTTGGTGTCCTCCACATAGCATTTCAGTTTCAGGGGTCCTCCCTGCCAATCTGCCTTTTGACTCTGGATATCAGTCAAAGTCACATCACCATTTCTCTGGATGGTAAATATATATAAAAAAATCCTTTCTGTTTCCCTAAATTTTCATCCCTTTCTTTTGAGCTAGCCTTGTGTGATTGCTTGTGTGGGTCTATTTGTGCGTGCATATATATTTTTCCCCAATAAAACACATTTAAATTGCACTATAAGTTTTTTGATCGTTCTCTTTTGCAGTGACCTGGTAAACAAAGGTGAAAAGATCCTGAAGTGACCCCTCAATCTTGCAATATTTTAATTTGAGTTAATTAATTCTCAATTTTTACATTTTAATTGTGAGTTCTGATATTAGACCTCATGGGTTGCCATGGTTTTGGAGTAACACTATGGTTCTTATACTCTATTTCACACCCTGGAGGGATGTGTTGACAAAACTGTAATGGCTTTTCCACAGAACTGACAAAGGGATCTGGAATGGGCTGAATGCTTAATTCCAGAGTGATCAAACATTGATGGGACTCATGCCAATCTCTTAGTATTCAGTCTGGTAGGATATATAGGAAAGATCTCCATATGGTAAGATTGAAGGATGGTCTCTGATTGCTCACCAATCTGGGTAGTTCATTGTTCATTGTATTAAAAAATGCAGAGCCTAAAGTGGTAAAAGGATTATCACAAAAACCCATCAGTGTCAGGTTTTCTGCATGATTTTATGTGAACTTCTCTTATCCTTAGCCAGTGTAACCCCAATTGTGTAATCCAGTCATTAATAAGTCCAATTTATGAAAATTGCAAATCTTGTAGGAGGAGTGGTAGGGTATGGTAACAGTATCTGGTATCTATTTAATACAGCTGCTATAAGGAAAATGTTCAGAAAAATACTAGTAAAAAATTCACATATCGCACAGACACATGCTTCTTTTTAGTGCAAGTATTCATGAGGTATTGTGTCTTGTTAGCTGTTCTTTCCTGTTCAGATCAGGCCTCATAACAATAATGTAACATTCTGGGGAAAAGTACAAATATGCAGCCCAGAACTGGAAGCTACGATGGAGAAGATCTCCACAGTTACCATGTATTTCCCCTTGGTGCTCAGGTAGGCTGGAATGAAAGATAAACAAACACTGCAAAAGACCAGCATGCTCAGGGTGATGAATTTAGCCTCATTGAAACTGTCAGGTAGCTTTCTAGCAAAGAAAGCCACAATGAAACTGATAGTAGCCAGGAAAGCCATGTAGCTCAACACTGTGTAGAACATGATCACAGAACCTTCATTTCATTCTAGAACAATTTCCCCTGGCCATGAGTACATGTCCACATCTTGGACTGGAGGAAATGTTGCCAGCCACACAGTACAGAGGCCTCCTTGAATCAGGGAACAAGAAAGAACAATCCAATTGGCTAGGTTTTTCTCCATCCACTTCCTCATCTTGGATCCTCGTTTAATGGCCATGAAAACTAAAATCACAGTGATGGTTTTGGCCAAGACACAAGGAACAGCCACTGAGAAGATGATGCCAAAAGCAGTTTGTCGGAAGAGACATGTCACTGTCTGAGGTTTCCCAATGAATAGTAATGTACAAAGGAAGCAAAGCAGGAGGGAGAACAGTAAAGTATAGATTAGATTTCTATTGTCGGCTTTGACAATGGGAGTCTTGGGCTGCTTCATAAAGATCCTTAGTACCAGAGCCATGATGATAGAAAAGAAAAGAGGAACACAAGCTAAACTAATTCCCAAAGGTTCTTTATAATACAAGAAGCTTATATGCTTTGGAATACACAAATCCCTTCTTTTGTTTGGACATTTTTCAGCAGGGCAATTATAACAGGTGTTTACATCTGCAAAAGAGTGAGACTTTCATATAGTAGTGTTCATGCTCTCAGTGTGAACAAACTGCCATCTTGAAATTCCTTTTACACAGGAAAAAATATCTCCAAATAGTGCTCTGTGTGTAAAGATCGACCCACAGTAAGGATAAAGTGGGAAAAGAAATGTTGTGTTGTCAAATGCATCTGTATGAAGCTCTATTATCAAAATCCCTCTAATATCCACCCCTTGGTATTATCCTGAAAAACCACCACAGTTCCTGAGCTGAGAGAGTTTTAGCCTTTTACACTGGCACACCTTGGAATATTGCATTAGTATGACATTTACCCCAGAGGAGCCATCACGATATGATGATATAAAATGCAGAATTTCCAAAGAGAAACTAGTCAAGAGATCAAAAGACTGAAAGCCTTTTCATACTACTCTGCTATAGAAGTATTATTCCACTTTGATTTCTGGGATTTATAGTTTACTAAGACCAGAGAATTCTAAATGCTCCTCCCTAAACTGCAAACCACAGGATTCCATGGGATGTTGAAAGTGGATTATTAATGCTATAACACTGTAGTGTAGAAAGGCCTTCAGTCTTTGACTAGTTTCCTTGACTAGTTTCTCTTTTGATTTATGACTGAGCCAAGCTATAGAAATCCTTTATTTCAAATTCTTCTTAAACCACTTTCAGTATAGATAAATCTTCTGTGGTTGTTATTTTTTTTTCTTAATACTCAGCTCCAAACCCCCTTTTGCACTTTCCTTACTAACTTATTTTAGTAGTATTTCTAAGCCTTTGCTATTTTTTTCTGAGAAATATTGTATCATCCGCATATCTTCAACTATTAATGTTCCTTCCTCCAACTTTTCCTCTTCTTTTTCCAAGTCTATCCCCACTTTCTGTATAGGTCCAGTAGATAAACAAAACCAATAGAGTATTAAAATGTACCTCACTCTCTTGGCAATTGGCAACCAGTCTGTTTCTCCGTACTGTGTCTTGACATTGGCCTCCTGACCTTTCAGCTTGAGTCGAATTGCATTATTAGACAGAGTGCTATTTATGTTTGCCCTTTGGTCTTCCCCAGTAGCAACGTGGGAGTTTTGTCTTTCATCACTATTTCTTGCTTTATTTTGGTTGATCTCATCACAGGGTTTTCAAGGTGTACAGCATCCAGGAGTGGCTTACTACTGCTTTCTTCTGCACAGTATTAACAGGAATTACCTAAATTGTCACTGCCATTTTCTCTGAGAAGTCTTCTGTCAGCATCATTACACACTAGTGCTGCTGCCCAGTAGCTTACCTTCTGGAGCTCTACTGTTCACTTCAGCAAAACTGTCAGCTCTTATCTGCTGACGTAACTATTAATTCCTGGAAAGGATGGATGTACCTTATTCTGGCATCTCCACTTTAAGCATTTCTCCTTGAGTGACCCTTCCAGGACTCTAGACTCTTGATAAAGTCTCGCGTCCAAATGGTATTACTCTTGGCTTACTGAGAAATGCAACCCCTGTTTCTTGGTCAAGGTGTGTGCCCATGACATCCCAAGGCTCTATGTATGGATGCTTTTTATCTGCAATTCTGGTATTTAGTCATTTATGAATGCACTGTAATATTTAAGAACTCATAGTAAGTCAGAGTGTATAGATATCCACACACTGTGTAGAAGACACCCTTACCTGCTGCGCTCCTAGTATTGGCTTCATCTAACCCAAAAAGATTCATTTTATTTTATTTGTGGTTTCATTTTAGTTCAAAACAATTAATAATAAATTTAAATTTTCTTTAAGATCTCAAAATGAGATGTAGCTGGTGTAATTAATTTTGCATATCAGGGCTGATATGAACACTTAGTATTCAATCAAGGGTGAAAGCGTTCCAAAACTATTGGGAATTAGGTCCTACCCGGTTAAACCAGCTGTGCCATGTTATGGCATTCTCGTTGATGCTGAATGCTTGCTCTGAAGGAGTCCATGGATCCACCCTCTCAACTTTCACTTTGTCAAAGGATTGGTTTGAAGAAATAGTGCAGTTGAAAATGTTGTTGCCAATGTGAGTGGAAGTGATGTAATATCACTTCTGGATCCAGTCAGTGGTTGAAGAACAGCCATTTTTCATAGTACAGAGCAAGGGTTCGAAAGGTGCTGAACAGGAACCAACCAGCTATGTGAGAGGGGGTGAGTATTTTGTAGATACCTTTTGGACCAAAAGAAAAAAAAAAGGAGGAGAAGCAGTTTAGAATTTGGAGGGGACTGATGGTTAGAGTGTTTCTTTAGGAACTGTAGGGGTCACAAAATAGGGGCACAGAGTCTGCATGAGACCTGCAGGCCATGCTTTCCCCTACCTTGCTCGAGAATCTTTTCTGTGCAGGCTAGCTCTGAGAGTAAACAGATTTCTTTTCTCTCTCGGTCTGGACAAAGGTTTGTTTGTTTTTAACAACTTTCTGATTTTATCTTCATAATTTTCATATCTAATAATTATATGTTTCCTAGCATTTCCATTGGAATTGGTAATTGAAAGGATTATAATTGAATATCCAAATGAGATTAATTAACTCTGTGTTTTCTCTGTACCACCTCATGCTCTGGCCATTATCATTAGAAAAACCAATAACAAAATCTTTTAGAGAGGTTATAACTACTCTGAATAGCGCTGAGCCCTAGGATAATTATCTATGCGCAGAGAAACACATATTTTTGCTCTCAAACCTCTCAGATAGAAATGGATGGAAATATGATGATCTATGTCTACCAAAAAAATGGTACTCAGGATGACGTTACTACTCATCATGCTGCTGGCCTCACTTCCACATATTTGCAGGTGCCGCATCAGTCAATGTATGTTTGATGAGCCATACCATACCAACCACTTCAGAAGTACCATCAGTCAGGAGACTTCCTCATTGGACCCATTGCTTCTCAGACCTTCATAATTTCCAGTCCCATAGACTTCACTCAAAAAATCCCATCAGCAGCATTTGAAGAACTGGCGTAAGCGTTACATTTTTTTCTTAAAATGTTTACCCAGACATGCATCTCCATCTATTTTCTCCCATTCCTTTTGTGGGGAGAAGGTGTAGGAGAACTCATTTTATGTAAAATAGATTACAATTAAGGGGAATTTAATTGAAAAAAAAGTCCATACAAATCATGCAACTTCTTCTTATTTCTATCAAATTGTTTCTACCTATCTTATGTACATGGCAAAAAAAAAAAAAAAAAGTTTGGCTTTTGATAATAGAACTCAATAAGTTTAGATGATGCATTTATGTCTGCCAGTCTTGTCCAAATTATTTTAGGCTAGATTTTCTAATAGTTCAAGAAGACGGGATACAAGAGGAACTGGAACAAAATTATGATATGCATTACACTTGTTTCTAGAAATGGTCCCACTTCGCTATCATAGTGTTTACATCATGATATCATGGTTTTTTTCTTTTTCTTAAAGTTGATTTTAGTAATCACTTTCTTTTTCTTCCTTTTAAAATGAACTTTGGGAATCATTGTATTAAAATGTCTTTGAAAATTTTGAGGTGCTACTTGATTTGAAAAAAAGAAAATTTTATCTTGCAGTTATTTGTAATGAAAAGGTGGGCAGGTGTTTTTGTTCATTGAATACCACCACATCTTCATTTGACCTAAGCATAAGGATTTCCTCAGTAAACCTTTTCTGTATTTATTATAATTGGTAATAATGAAATAGAATCAGAAAAGGGTTTCAAAAATTTTAGAAAGTAAGAAATTTCTTTCTGATATGAATGCAACTTTCATTCTATTTTAATCCCTAAGAATTCCCAGCACATCCTAGCCTTGGAGTTTGCAGTGAAGGAGATCAATGAAAATCCCCATCTTTTACCCAATGTCACTTTGGGATTCCACCGTTATGACAACTGTTTCACAGCAAGGAATGCCTACCATGCAACAATATTTCTGATCTACACATTGGGTAGATTTGTCCCCAACTATAAATGTGACCTTCAGAATACCCCGATAGGAGTTATTGGGGGACTAGACCCTCTAACTTCATTTCCATGTGGCAATAGTCTTGGATATATACAAAATTCCACAGGTAGGACTTCTGAGTGTATTTTTTTCCTATGTGAATATAGTGTTGTATCAACTTTCTATATTCTTTCATGTATGTGTGTGTGTGTGTATTTATTTTTTGTAACAAGAATATTAGAGAGAAGAGATGGACAAATGTGGAATTACTTCATGAACTCTATTCAACCTAGTGAAATCTTGAACCCAATGTCTACGGGGTCAGGCCGAGTCAATGAGCAAACAGAAGTAAATTAAAATTGTTTTCCTTTATTTTGATAACACAGTCACAACGTATGTGTGCAAACACACTCAAACAGACCTAAGAAAGAAAGGCAAGAGTTGGATAGAGGGTGTTAAGAGGAGGTTTTACATGGGAAATACTACACCTGTCCTGAAGCCCGGATAGTCCGAAGAAAAGTCCGTAGACGTGGAGATTCTCAGCATGTGGAGCTGAGGGGAAGGTTCATCAAACAGAGTGACAGCAAGGCAGGATGGAAGTCAGAGCGATCCGAAGAGATACTAAAAATCAGAGGGTCTTATAGGGGAAAATGTGCCTGTAGGCTAGTCCATTCCCGGGGAAAACAATGGGTTTGGGGCTGGAAACAAAGCCTCCAAAAGGTCAGTATTTTGCATAATTGAGTTATGACAGCTTTGTCAATAGAGTGGCTGGTATGCAAATGCAGAGTGCTTGAGAGTTGAGTATTCGGCTTGTCAAGCTGCCTGCTCGGGGCAGGGGATCTTTTGTAAACAGCGTGCATACATAATGTGATCTTGAGAAGGTACTTGCCTGGAGGTCTCCTGAAGCTGCAGTCTGGCAAATACTGGCCTGCCTGGATTTGTTTTGAATGGTTCAGCTATTTTCGGCCATGGCCGTGTGCATACTTGACCGGGGGCCTCGCAAGCACATGCAGAGGAAAGGGTAGTGAAGGCCAAATTCATGATATCAAATGATATCTAATATACCACAAGTTCGGACTAAATACTACAGTAACAAAACTCCTGGCCTCCCTTTCTATCAAATGCTTCCTCCTGAAAACCAACAGTATACTGGGATTTGTTCTTTGCTCCTGTATTTTAGGTGGACATGGATTAGGATCCTTACTTATAATGATGAGAAAGGAAATAGATTCTTAGAAACTGTGTTTCCACTCTTTACCATGAATGGTATCTGTTTTGCCTTCATAGAAAGAAGCCATGTCTTTTCTGGGATCAACAAAATTAATGAAATGTTTGAGCGGGGTGGAAGATACATGACGCAATCACAGACAGCAAAGCCAATGTAGTAGTGATCTATGGATACCATGATGGTAAGGTAGATCAGTGATATCTCTAGCTAACTGGCTGCATCTTTTCTTTTGCAGACATGAATGACTCCTATAAGTGTCCCAAGGAAAAATCTAGATTCTTGTATTCCCAAGGAAATAAGCTTTCTTCTTGTGATGAACCCTCAGGAATTGGTTTAGCATCTTTTGCTCTTTCCTTTTCTTTCATCACAGTTTTGGGATTAAAATAGAATTAAAGTTGCATTCATATCAAGCATCACAATACTCCCATTGTCAAAGCCAAAAACCGGGACCTCACCTACATGTCCTTGTTTTCCTCTTCTTATGCTTCCCCTGTCCTTTGTTGTTCATTGGCCAGCCTGGGAAAGTGATGTGTCTCCTCAGGCAGATTGCTTTCGACATCATCTTCTCAGTTGCTATTTCTTCTTTCTTGGTCAAAACCATCACAGTGGCACAGTGGTCCTGGCTTTCATGCCTACCAAACCAGGATCCAGGGTGAGGAGATGGGTGGGAAAGAAATTGGCCAATTCTATTGTGATTTCTTGCTCCCTTATTCAAGTAGGTATTTATCTGGTGTGGTTGGGAACCTCTCCCCCATTTCCAGATGTTGACACGGAGACAATGGCTGAAGAAATTGGCCTGAAATGTAATGAAGGTTCTGTTAGTATGTTTTACAGTGTTCTGGGTTATATGGGCTTCCTGGCCATTGTCAGCTTCTCTGTGGTTTTCTTTGCAAGGAATTTGCCTGGAGGCTTCAGTGAAACCAAGTTAATCACTTTCAGTATGTAGGTCTTTTGCAGTGTTTCGTTATCTTTCATTCCAACCTATGTCAGCTCCAAAGGAAAATACATGGTAGCTGTGGAAACCTTCTCAATCTTAGCCTCAAGTGCTGGGTTGCTAGGTTACCTCTTTTCACCAAAATGTTACATTATTGTTTGGAGACCTGAATTGAATAAAAAGGAGCAGCTAATCTGGAGATAAACCTGAGGAATGTTAATTTTCTCTGTATTATGATATAGTTGGCAATGTACTGCTATGTGATGTTCATAATAATGTTTTATTCCTAATGTAATTAGTTACTGTATTTCATAAACATATTTTAACTGTTTAAACTCCCTGTATTCTAATCTTGTTAAATTCTAAGCTTGTTATATCTCAACTTGAGATACACAATTTCTGGAAATTTTGAAGCCATTGTGGGGGAATTTATTGCTTACTATTCAGCCACTAGTAATGGCAGCAGGTTATTCAGAAGATTTTTAGGAGAGGCTTGGATAGAGTGTACCAGCTTGTTAATAGACTGTATACCCTTACCTCTTGCGATTGTTTAACTGCCATATATCAATATTGGCATAAATTATAAATTATACTCTATCATGGTTGTCTGGGCATGCTGACTGAGAATAAGATTGGCCGAACATGTACATTGTAAAACCAGATCAGGTAAGACCTCAAGGCATAGTCATAGCCAGGTCATAGTGAGGAAATCATCAGGAGAAACACCAGCAATAACCTTCAATGACTCAACCCTTAGAGACAATAATACTTGAAGTGTTCTTGCAGGATTACTATCTTAGTCCTTCACCCTCTGACCATTGGAACTTCCCCATTGTCCTCACACCTGCCCAGTAATTAAGAAGCCATCACCATTTCCATTAGCCTATTGTCACCTAATGCTAAGACCATCATTCCATATCCTATTGTTCATGCTACTGAAGAGCTACCTTCATCTTCCAGGCAGAATATTTAAACTGAAGTTTTGGGCTAGCAAACTCACCGTACTCTGTCAGCTGGTCATCACTCTGTCACTCTGATTCCCATTTGTGTCCAGCTGGCACTCCACATTCACTAGGGTTAGGGGTGCAGGACCCTCACAAAAGCAAAAAAAATATACAAATATCAAAATATGTATGTGTGTGTGTGTGAGAGAGAGAGAGAGAGAGAGAGTGAGAGAAAGAGAGAAAGAAGGGCTCCAAATCATGGTGGGGAGACATCCAGTGTTCAAACCAAGTCACAAACAGGAGAGCAAATGAGAAGTTGGCATGGTGGCCCTATACTTCTTCTCTCTTGCCCTTCTCCTTCCTTAGGTATGTGTGTGGGCCATTGGGTGAGGGTTTGTGATGCTGAAAAATCTGGCTGTAAGCCGTCCCTAGCTGGCCAGGTAAGTGGTTGGTGGAGGAGAAAAAGGACCAGAGATTAGTTTTTAAAGGACTGTGCAGCCTAATTGGAGCTGCTGAGAGGGAAGGCTTCCCTGGAAAAGAAGCACCTGAGGTGGGGTGACAAGGGCTGGAGAAATGCCCAAATAATCAAATCTGTGAAAGTCGAACTCGCAAATGCAGAGAGCCAACTGTACTGTCCTCAGACTCTGTGTCTAAGGCACATTGTTTCTTCACTGCTGTTTGGATTGGTAAATACTCCTACTTTGCCTAAATATCTCTCTATCTAACCTTTTCCCCTTTTTCCTTCAGTTAGTCTTGAGTGAGTACAAAACTGCTTGGATCTTGTGTGCATGACCGACCATTCCCCAATAAAATATTTTAAAGACATTTCTTGAATCTCTGGCTGGTATTCCTGCACTTGTACCAGTATACACTCATTAGGTTACCCCTCTCTCAGGCCTTCCTTTTTGAGCTAACAGTCCCCACCGTTTCATTGAGTCACTGGAATCGTGCGTGGATCCCTGAGTCACCCAAATTTGAGAGTGACTTCTGGGACACTGGCCACTGATATTAACATTGAGGCAGAACAATGTCACGGGGAAGGAAGCCAATTTTGGCTATTGTTAGAGCTATTGAATTCTGCATGGGAGAAAGGCAGGATATAGAAAATACTGTGGTGAAAATGAACATTTATTTCAGAGGATGGCTTGGATCAGTTTTCTTTAATATATTTTTCAGAATCCAGGGGACATTGGGATTTCCCTCCACTTCCCTTCCAGTAACTTTTCTGAGCTCTGTATCAGGGATCACAATACAGAGAAAGCACAAGTTTTGGGTTAAATATTTTGAGTTAATAGATGGGAGATATTGCTATTTCTAAGTGCTGCTACTGGGAATATTTGTGAAATATCACAGTAATGAGACAAGTACTAGAACCATACATATACATTATTCTCAGCTTCCTTCTGAACTCCTGTTCTCTGACCATCCTGACAGTATGGCTGGATGCTGAGAAACTACTCTTGGCATTGCCACTGAAGTGTCTCTTTTGTCTTTCTTTGGAAGAAAACATCACAGAGGTCTTGGCTTTCATAGCTAGGAAACCAGGATCCTAGATGAGGAAATGGGGAAGAGACTGGCCAGTTCCATAGGCAGTCCCTTTTCTAAGACAATGACATGGACTTAATGACTGAAGATGTAGTAGAATGCAATATTAGTTTCACTGTGGGTTTTATTGCCAAGAAACTAGCTGAAGGGTTGATCACTTTTAGCCTAGTGGTTCTTCCCTAGTATTTGTTTTTTCCTTGTTTTAACTACTGATGACCATGATCTGAGCAGTGCCTCATCCCACAATGGCAACCAAAGTGCTCACTTTGCTGAGACCACAATCAGTCTCTGGTTCTAAATCTACCTTAGCACACAGGAAAAATATACAAGAGCTGTCAAAAGCTTTTCTATTTTAGCCTACCATTCTACTTGTGGGTTTCCATTGTTTCCCTCAACATTAAATAATTTTTCTCAGGCATGTCTGGACATACAGAGTGAAACTACATATTATTAGTACATACGGACTGCTTTGTACTCATGACAGCCTATGAATCAGCTTCATGGAGGATGCTGTGTATTATGCATCTTAAGAATACAGGACTAGATTGTTCTATATGACCCTGCCCAAGCTCTAAGATATTTGGGGAAGACCTTTGTCTCAAGAACTTCTGGTGGAAACACAGATGAACACCTTATCAGTGGCAGAAATGGTTGAAAAATGACCATTTTTTTCTTGATTTGGAGGAAGGATGGAAAGGTGCTCAACAACTGCCACATTGTTTTTGGCAGTTAGGGTATTTTGAGGGCACATTTTGGCCAAAAAAATAACTGAGAAGCAACATAGAAATTGGAGGGAACTAGAGTTTGGGGTGATGCTTTTGGAACTGTAGGAGTCATAAATTAGGGTCCAAGAGTCTGCATGAGACCTGAAGACCACATTTTCCCCTCCCTTGCTCGAGAAGCTATTTTGAAGTAGACTAGCTCCATGGGTAAATAGATTTTTTTTTCTCTTTGGATCTGGATAAAGTTTTTTTATTCTTTAAAAATACTTTCTGATTTCATCTTCCTGAAGAGAAAAATCATTTTCATGTGCAATAATTTCATGTTTCCTAGCACTTCCACTTGGAATTCTTAGCTTTGAGTTGGCAATCGAAAGGACCATAATTGGACATCTAAATGACAGTAATTAACCAGGTGGCTTCCCTCTGCTATCTCCTGCAGTGGCCAATATCATAAGAATAAACAATAACAATTTTTTTAAAGAGATCTTATAACTACTCTGAATAGCAGTGAGCTCTGGGATGATGATCTAAGCAGAGAGAAGCCCATATTTCAGTACCTGGCCTACTATTATGAAAATAGATGGAAACAGACAGAAACAGGATAATCTATATCTCCAGAAGACACTAGTACTCAGAATGGTGTTACTATTCATCTTGCTTCTAGTCTCACTCCCACATGTCTGCAGATGCCGCATCATTCAATGTATGCTTGATGAGCCACACCAACCACTTCACATGTACCATCAGTCTGGAGATCTTTTCATTGGAGCCATTGCTTCTCAGACCTTCATTATTTCAAGTCCAATAGACTTCACTCAAAAGCCCCCATCAGCATCATTTGAAGATCTGGTGTAAGAGTTATGTTCTGTTCTTCTTTCAACCACACACACATTTCCATGCATTTTTCCCCATTTCTTTCCTGGAATGTGAAATAGATTACAATTGATTAGAATTTTAGTGAATGCTCCCACTTTGTTATCACAAGGGTTACATTACAATATCACGTGTTTATTTTTTCCTTTTTATTAAAATTATTTTTTGTAATCATTATCCAGTAGATAAATCTACTTCCTTTTTCTTTCTTTAACATGAACTTTGGTAAACACCATTCATTTTCTTTATGTTACATTGTTTTAAACCGTCAATTAAAAGAATGAGTTATTACCTGTTTTGAAAAAGGAAAATTCATCTTACAGTTATTTCTAATGAAAAGGTGAAGAGATGTTTGTTGTTGAATATCACCTCACAAAGTTTGTTTGTTTGCTTTGATGAATACTGCCTCATAAAGGGTTTTGCTCTTACTGGCCAAGTTTATACTGAACAATATGTTCAAAAGTCACTGATATAGCTTGGCGGCTTTCTCTATAATGGCCTAAAAAGTAAGGGTTGCCTCAATCAATCTTTTCTACAAATATTGTTATATATAATAATGAAGCAGAATCAGAAAACAGTTGCAAGAATTCAAAAAAGTATGAAAGTTCTGATGTGGAATGCAACTCTTATTCCAGCGTAATACCTAAGAATTACAAGCACATCCATTTGCAGTGGAGGAGATCAATGAAAATCCCCATCTTTTACCCAATGTCACTTTGGGGTTCCACATTTATGACGGCTATTTCACGGCCAGGAATGCCTATCATGCAGCAATGCTTCTGATCCACACATTGGAGAGATTTGTACCTAACTACAAATGTGACCCTCAGAATATCCTGATGGGAGTTATTGGGGGACTGGACCCTCTGACTTCGCTTCATGTGGCAACAGTCTTGGATATACACAAGATTCCACAGGTAGCACTTTTCTCTGTGTGTGTGTTCATTTCTACATGCATACAGTTTTCTCTCAACTTTCCTACATTTCTTCTTTATTTTTATTTTCATGCATGTATGACTTTTTTTAGTGATCAAGGGAATAGATGAAAAGAATGGACAAATGTGGAATTCTTTCATGAACCCTGTTCAAAAATATATTTTTTCTTGTTTGAGGAGATTCTTTTTGGAATCAAATGCGAATGTATGATTGGTTGCATGACAAGCTCCCACCACAATATTCTAATCCTGGTAGGATTTACCCCTGACCATGAGTGAGGAATAGAAATTTCTGAAGAGGGATTGTTTAAGTATTTGGCTAAAATAATCACTCCTGTATTCACTGAATGCCTAGACGTATGGGCACATTACATCAAGAGAAGATCAAATGTACCTAAAGAGATGCAGTAATTACGAGTCTTTGCTAAATTAAAACAGAAGGAAAAACAATGTATACTAAAGGTATTTACATCTCCATATAGAAGCCAGGCCAGGCTGGGCCAGTTTTATTGGCCACAATTTTGATTTCCGTGCCTGCTCCACTGGACTCCGTAACCAAATGAAGAAATAAGGTAATCTCATTCCACCATAAGGATCCTGGGTGCACATCAACACATCCTCTCCTGCATTAGCTGTTTAACATGGCCATTTCTTTAGGAACAGCTCCCCAGTTAATTCTTTCATAATTCCTATCTTGATTCAGTGCAGGGTAAAAAAGTCCTCACCTTTAGCTACAACAAAATAGCATTTCAGATGAGAAGCAAGAATCTTTTTGTCTAACCCTGAAGAGATCAAATGAAAACTGCACTAGACTGAAAACAACAATAACTAGAAGATGTATTCTAAAAACTTAGGAGTGCTATATGAATGTGATTATTATTATAATATCTATTCTCCCACACAATCTTATTTTTAGCTCATCTATGGTCCTGCACCAGAGATGAATGATAAAACTCCTGGCCTTCCTTTCTACCAAGTGGTCCCTCCTGAAAACCAACAGTATTCAGGGATTTGCTCTTTGCTTCTGTACTTTAGGTGGACATGGATTGGCATCCTTACAACGATGAGAATGGAGATAGATTTCTAGAAGCTGTAATTCCAATATTTTCTGAGAGTGGTCTCTGTTTTGCCTTCATAGAAAGAAGCCACACCCTTTCTGTGGTCAACAAATTAATAGAGATGTTTGAGCAAGGAGCAAAAATACATGACAAAATCACTGTCAGCAAAACCAATGTAGTGATGTTCTATGGACCATCTTATTCCGTGGTATTTCTGAAATGGTTGCCATATCTATCAGGACAGGAAGCAATGACTTATAAATCAATAGGCAAAGTATGGATAATGACCACCCAAATGGAGCTCACTTCATTGGTCTATCAAAGGACTTGGGACACAGAAATAATGCATGGGGCTCTGTTCTTTTCTATTCACTCCAATACTGTGCCAGGATTTCAGCAATACATTACTAGCAGAAATCCTTCTAGAGCCATACAAGATGGATTCATCAAGGACTTCTGGCAACAAGCTTTTGCCTGTGTATTTCCAAATGTAGACATGGTTGAGGTAGACAGGTACATTTGCACAGGCGAAGAGAAGTTGGACCTCCTTCCTGCACCTTTTTTTGAAATGAGCATGACTGGCCATAGCTATAGTATCTACAATTCTGTCTACGCCTTATCCCATGCTTTACATGCAATGTCTTCAACTGGACTCAGATATAGAATGAAGATGGACAATGTGAGACTGAAGTTTCAGAATGAACAGCTAGGGCAGGTAATGATGCACAATTTCTTTGAGTGGCTCCCATACCTTCCCAAGTTTTCCTTTGCTCTCCTTTTCATCTTCCTCCTCCAACATGTACACGTTCATATTTACTCAACACTTCCTGTTTCCTTTGCACAGTCTATGAAGATGCAATCTTGAGTCCCGCATGATCCCCTCCTGCTCTTCCTTCTTTGATTCTACACTTTGTAAAGCATGATCTGCTCTTGAATCACTCTTCCACCTTCCCTCCCACCCTCTCCTTATGATTATACTGTGCTTGCCTTTATTGCCCAGACTTTAATCTTCCTTCCTTCCTTCCTTCCTTCCTTCCTTCCTTCCTTCCTTCCTTCCTTCCTTCCTTCCTTCCTTCCTTTCTCTCTCTCTCTCTCTCTCTCTCTCTCTCTTTCTTTCTTTCTCCCCCATATCAGGGGAGCAAACTGAGAAGCCAAGGGTTAAGTGCAGCCTGAGGGGTCCTAAATACCCTAAAGCCACCAGATCTCCTCTGATCTTTAATGCTAAATAGGGTCAGTCTTAATAGTAGTTGGATGGGAGACTGCTAATGAATGCCAGGTGCTGTTGGATATATTTCAGAGGAAGGAACTGGCAAAAACACCTCTTAGGATTTCTTGCCCCCTCCCTGCAAAAAAGTATGAAATTGATGGTGTTGCCATAAGTTAACAGGTGACTTGAAGACACATACACACAAGTGCAGCCTTTGACTTTTGCAGCGTTTTGAAGAACAACTTAAAGTGTGCTGGCTAAGTTACAGAAGTGGTAAACTGGACTGTGGTACATTCGACTCCTTTGAAATTTTTTGTTGCTTTTATATTCTTCTTCTGGTTCTCACATCCTCTTTGCTATATAAATTTACTTCCTCTCTACTGAAGCGACAAGATGTCGGAAATATGTGAGTAGACTGCAGTAACTTTTCAACAAAGAAACAAACAAACAAAAACTTTGAAGGAAGTAGTATCTCTGAATTAGATTAGGGTCACATTGTCAAGGACAGGCATGATCCAGTACAGATCTAGTGTGATAGTTTTCAATCCAATCCAAATGGATATTCTCCCCTGCCATTGCCTCCTGCAGAATGGTGTGACAGAGACATGGAAATGTGGTTTGATCATGTAAGCAGTCCTTACCTTATCTGTTCTAATACATCAAACATGGAGGGATCCAGAGAAAGATGAGAATAGAATTATGGTTTGATTTTGTTTGACTGAGGTTCAAATGCTTTGGAACCTCCACTTCATTAGGTTCACAAGTACAGACATGATGCAGTCCAGCCAAGTACCCAAAAGGGTGGCTGGGATAGTTTATAATCCATTCCTCAATGGATGATTCCCCCCTTTCCCCTTCTGCAGAAGTGTGTGATAGAGACACGGAAGTGTGGTTTTCTCTTGTAAGCCGCCCTCCTCTGTTCTAAAACATTAAACATAGATTGTTTGATTTTCTTTAAAATGCTTTGGAACCACAGCTGGAAAAAGCATTTTTTTTCTAAATCCCTGTCTTTCTGGCTTCAATTCAGCTTCATCCTTTTCTGAAAGGAGTGTCATTTAACAACAGTGCTGGAGAAAGTGTCTCCTTCAATGAAAATGGGGAGTTAACTGCTGGATTAGATATTATTAACTGGGTTGTCTCCTCAAATCAGTCTTTTAATAGAGTAAAAATAGGAAGGATTGATCCCCTGGCACCTCCAGGCAAAGCATTCACTATCAATGAGAGTGCCATAACATGGCCCAGGACATTTAACCAGGTAAGGTCCATTTTACTTTGTGAAGTCATTAAGATTGTGCAGGGACAATGCAGAGACTTATTTCTGAAGTGTAAAATTAACTTTGCTGAATATTAACCAATGTTTCTTAAATGTGTCAATTATTTAATGAATGTGCCAGTTGGTTTACAAAATGAGCAATGTAGCAATATACCCATGGAACAATAGAAAAGCAATATGGATGGTTATGGCATACCAGGACAGAGTGCCCTTTTTTCAAGATGATTACACATGAAGTCTATAGAGAGTTACGACAGGGGCTTCACATGATTGAAAAACTTTGTTAATAATTCCTTCACTGAAGTTACTGGTTGGAAACCCCTGGTGAAAGATTTCATAGGTTTAGAAGGTGGACCTGTAAATCTGGACCCAACTCCCTACTTCCTTCCCCTGTGCTGGGCAATTTCACATAGCTGAAAAGATGCAACTGGGGTGTTCCATGACTTTCTAAATCCAGAGTTGTTCACGGAGCTCCATTTCATACCTGCTTCATGATCTGTTGGCTTTGATGGGTGCCTGCTTTGTCCTAGGTGGTGCCACCTGGTCCAAAAGTGAAGTGATCAGACCCAAGGTTTAGGCTGGATCCAAACCATATACACATTCCTAGATTTAATTCCTGGAAAAACGCTGATGGTGATGGCGAGGTTACAGACTTTGGTATGTCAAACACTCTCCATGAGTCCATGTAAAATGTAAAAACATGTAAAACCTGTGCTTTTACAGGTAGATGAGGCTTCAAAGGCTTCAGTAAAAAGCCTTGTTTTGCCTTGGTGCTGGGAAGAAACCAATGGCAGATCCAATCAGACCTCCAAGAACGGGGGATTCCCCAATTGTGGTACCACAAACCTACCCGAAAAATTGATCTACAAAAGATCAGCCCAATGATGGGCAACTTCTGCTATTAATTCTTGGTGGAAGTTTACTGTATATGTTGGAACACAAATAATTCCATGGAGCCCACAGCAAGATCATCTGAACTCCCAGTTTGACTTATAATGGACCCATTGATCTATACAAAGATTACACAGGAGCAACCATAATAGACCAATCCAACATTGTCAACATGGTTTCATTTATTTTTCCATAGGTCTGTTACAGTTAACAGACCCACATGTCCAATGTTTGCACGCAACATTGTTGTCACTTATTGGCTTTGGAATAAAATAAAATACAAAAAAGAGATTCTTAACTGAACACAGCTCCCACTCATGTATAACTCATGACTGACATCAGCTAAACACTGTGGTATATCAAGAGGGCTCTATGAATCAAATTGTTCCATACTTTCTAGAAGTAAATTAAAAGCAGAGCTAGCTATCTGGGTCCTTGCCACCTAAGTGTTATTCCCCTCGTCTTGATATGTGGCCAGCAGATAAGAGGAAAGATTGATGCCAGTATTAGTAATTAGTATTAGTATTCTCATTTGGTATTCTACTGAAACATTCTTATTTCTATAATATGACTCTGGTATTAAAAAAAGCAAAATGTGTGCATCGATGAGCTCTATGATCTACTTTGCATGTTATAATGTTTGTATCTAACATTATAACATGCAAAGATCACAGAGCTCATAGACGTGCACGCATGCGCACACACACACATGTACATGAGCACAGATACAATAAAGAGAAAATTATTTCTTCTCATGAAAAGAGAATTTACAGCCCTTCCGGTCGCATGGCGGGCACGAGTGGCAGCTCGGAATGAAGCTGCGCAATGGCGCAGCCCCGAGCAGCCACCTGCTGGATTCCAGCTGCTTCTTTTGTTATCCCAGAAGTGGTTAAACACCCCTCCGGTACAAGGGGTGTGCAAGAGGTCCGAAGGGGACCCCATAACAGGTGACTGGCTCTACCTGGCTGGGGGAGCGGAAAGCACCAGGGGGTTGAAGGACCATGATGGAGCCAGCGGGATCGTTGCAAGAGCAGCACAAGCGCCGCCGTTGACTTTTAACCAAGAAACAAGTAAGAAAGCAAGTAACCTGTTCTGGGCTTTAATTTTGGAAATATCACAGTGGAATTTGGCTTGCAACGGTGAGCAGGAGAGAAGGAATGAAGGGACCCAGAGGAAATGTGAGTGCTTCATGGCTGAGAGTTCATCTTAAAGGGGTGGCTGATTTTAAAGAAATGGCTAAGAGGTTTTTCTGCTTTTCTCTCAAGGACTGAAGTCATCAGTGGTAAAGAGATTTCTGTTTTGCAACTTGGATTTACAATTGAAAATCTCAAATAATTAAATGGCTGGTACTGGATTAAGGAATAAGATTGAACTTTACAAGATTTAATAATCTCCATTTGGACATTGTACTCTCCTTATTTCTACATTTTACTATTTTGGTTGTTCTGAGACGATTGGTGTTTTGGATTTTTGACTCTGGATTTCTGACCTTAGAAGAATACTCTGGGAGGCAACAGTTATTGAGCAGCGCTTTTCTTTTTTTAGCTCCTGTTGTGTGAGACTTGTTTCCTGACATTTTTTTTTCTTGACTCTGGATTGTTGAGACTAGTGAGCCTGTGCTGGAAGGTCATTTAAGCAAAACATCCTCACTCCCATGGACGGAGCAGCTTGGAATTTAAGCGACTATGAGAATATAGAGAATCTTCAGAAATGAACTCCGGGCAGCAAAGTCCAAGATGGGAGGGGGGAATAGGAGGTGAATTTAGGCACAGGGCTCTGAATTTGACAAGTGGCAATGTACTTCAGCAATGTCAATTAAGCTTACATATTTGTTTGATATATTCTCATTAATATAAACGTTGTGATATTGTTAAAGGGTTGATGGGGGTATTGAGATTGGTGAGCCTGTGATGGAAGTCATTCACGCAAAATACCCTCACCCCCAGAGATGGAGCAGCTTGGAATTTAAGCAGCTAAGAGAATACAGAGAATCTTCAGAAATGAATTTCCAGGCTGCAAAGTGCCAGATGGGAGAGGGGAACGAGAGGTGGATTTAGGCACAGGGCTCTGAATTACATAACTGGATTTGTACTTTGGCAATGTCAATTAAGCTTACGTATTTGATTGATATATTGATATACTGTCGTTAATATAAACATTGTGATATTGTTGAAGGGTTGGAGGGGGCTGAATAGGACTTAAGTATAGAAGTGGGAAACAAGACATTTTAATATAATGGAATCCAGGGCAAGAAGATGAGTGACTGTTGCAGTAACAATAGCTCAGACTGCCAGATATACACTGATGGACATATTTTAGAAATTGTAAGATTTTAGGTTATAAGGGATGGAGGTCTTAAAAAATATATGAGAGGACAGCAGAAGTTTAAAAGAGATAAGTAGAGAAATGAGAACAAACTGGAATTTGACAATTAGAGAAAAGCAGAATGGAGTGACAGCTGGGAACTGATAAGTGAGAATGACTGTATTATGATTGTGTGGAAGATGGAAATGCACGTTCAGACAGTTGAGATAAGCATTGTATTGTGATACATAAATGTAACAAGTGGAGTGAATTTCGAGAAATGAAGACCAGATCAGAGTGGAAGATCAGAAATAATTAATGTAAAACTACAGGTTAAAGAATCTTTTTTTTTCCTATTCGTGAAATTTAATAAAATTATTATAAAAAAGAAAAGAACAGAGAATATACAAACACAAGATAAGACATGGGCAACAGTTACAGTGTTTCCATTTCCACATATGCAAACCTAGTTATGAAATCTATGCATCTTCAATACTTGTTTAAAACATGGTTGTTTAGGAAAACACTGAGGTAGCAAAAAGTATTTGCTGTGGATGTAAAATGTCATTCCGAGCTGTCTTTTACTTCTTTTTGGACTTAAGGACTACTGCTCTGATGCTTGCTCAGATTCAACTCAGATTCAACTGGGAAATTGATGTCTGGAAGCGAGGAGCGTTTTTTTATTGTTTTTTCATTAATTTTGGGGGCATCAGCCACTGATATTAACGCTGAGAGGAGAGCTATTGCATTCTGAGTGAGAAAAAGGCAGGGCATATACATCATACTGTGGTGAAAGTTGAACATTGATTGACTGATTGATAAGTTTTCTTTAATACATTTTTCAGAATCTAGGAGCCACTGGGATTAGCCACCCTTCCACTCTAATTTTCCAAGTTCTACATTAAGGATCCAAAAACAGAGGAGATGTTTCAAAATGTTTTGAAATATCTAGCTTGTGCTTTCGATATTGGGGGTCAGATAGTCCTGAGCTTTTTCTAGCTTGACTTTGACATTGCTGGATTCCTGTGGGGTATGCAGGGTACAGCCATTCTGAAGAAGAGAGGGAAAGGAAGAGGAAAAGATGCTGATGAAAGTTGATATGGTTGTTCCATGAGAAGGTATTCCATTTATATGTTGGCAGAGTCAATCTCCGAGATACTTCTTGGTCAATGAGGCCTGAATGGTTGTATTGTCAGTAGCCCTCCACTGGAGATATTGCTGTTGCTGAGTGCTAGAACCATTTGTGAAGTATCACAACAAACAGCCAACTGCTAGAACCATACATACGTTCTTCTCAGCTTCCTTTGCACTTCTCTTCTTCAACCACCCTGAAAATATGGAAAGTGCATAATATTGCTGCAAATACAATTTAACCATACATAGATCACATTGATTCGGTCAGCTGCATTTTTTGTAGGATATTTTGAGTATTCCTACAAGCTATGTCATGCAAACCATGGGCCACAATATAAGCAGCATTGTAAATGCTTTAGCTGTGTCTGGTCATTCTCATTTCAAAAACTGTTGCTGGAAGACTTTCCAGATTTTCTTTCCCAGTATATGTTCTTTCATCTAATTGGCTCAGAGCAGTATCTAGCAACATATAGCCAAAGGTCTCTTGATAGATCTCTCTGATAAAACCATCTCCTTTTGGGTTCAAATGATTTTTCTGGGTAAGAAATTCTTTACATTCTGGTAAATGAATTGTGAAGTTTATGGCAACATGGAGGATTTCTCTGTCCCAGGTCCTTTGATAGACAAATGAAGCAAGCTCTGTCTTGGCAGTTTTTATCCATACTTTACCTTTTTCCTTGTCCTAGATCAGTGGTTCTCAACCTGTGAGTCCCCAGATGTTTGTGGACTTCAGCTCCCAGAAGCCCCAGCCACTATGGTCAATGCTCGGGCTTCTGGGAGCTGAAGTCCAAAAACATCTGGGGACCCACAGGTTGAGAACCACTGTCCTAGATAAAACTGAAAGGGATTTGAAATATGCCAAGAAGTAAGATTCTCCATAAACCACTCATATGTTGGCTTTCCTGCTCATAATTTTATCAAGAGATTTTGCCTCAGTTCCAGGAGGTTAATAAACTAAGTCAAAAATGTTACTGTGGGTTTTCTTTCTATAAAGGCAAAACGAATCCCATTCCCAATCAATAGAAAAGTGTTCACTAGTAATAATCCATAGACTCAAGGAGAGAAAACTTACAGGCATGTTCATCCAGATGGTTTGTTTGACCAGATGGTTGGTTTGACTTGAGTTGTCTGAGTTCTGGGATAATTTTTTGCAGAATATTGCATGGCCACAGAGGCCTGATGCAATGACCTTCGCAATCTTTCATTTCCCCACTCCTTGTTCTCTTGTTTTCCCAACCCACAGTCTGCACCATTGCCTGTGGTTTACTGGGAACTGTAAACAAAAACTGTAAACAAAAAAGACCTGGAGGACCAGCCTAATCGTTCACTTTTGACATCTGTAAAGTATGTCTTGTTCCCTGCCTTTGCAAGAAAGTAGACCTGAGTGGGCAAAATGGTGCCTTTGAATATTGCATTATCATGCATGTGAGAAAAAACATCAGTAATCATTGCAGAATAATTTTGGTCCATAGACTCACACAAAAACAGAAGTAGGAGCATTGGACTTTGAGACTGGAAGACTAGGGTTCATATTTCCACTTACCCATGGAAACCCACTGAGTGACCTTGGGCAAGTTACAGTCTCTCAACTTTAGAGGAAGGCAATTTCCTCTCTGAACAAATCTTGTATAGAAAACTCCATGATACAGTAGTCATGAATAAGAAACAACTTAAAGGCACATGTCAACAAAGAGTGTATGGGGATTGACATGTTAATGAGTCAAAATGGCCACTGGAAATGCACATGAGTGACATTAATTTTTTTCCTATTCCAATATGCCATGTGAGATCTGCAGCTATACATATGAGACATAAATATTTTAATAAATAAATAAAATACGTCAGGCGGCCCTTGATGGATATTTGGAAACTTCTAGTGGTGTAGGATGTTGTTCTGTAATGTAAGCAATTTATTTGTGACACATAACTGCATTGTTTCCTTTTGTCTTCTGAATTTCTAGACTACTTTGAATACTTAATAAACCAGCTTCTTGCACACAACCCAACTCTTTCTTGAAGATCAGCCAATGAGAAAACAAAAGTATTGACTCTCCTGTACTGACACTAAAAGAAAAAGATTGGGACTATATAGCATCTTATTTAGTTTTCTGTCAAAAGAAAAAGATTGGGACTGTATAGCATCTTATTCAGTTTTCTACCAAAATTGGAAATGGAGTCAGAGTGTACAGAATTCTTCTCATGCTACCTATTTTAAAAAGTACTGTTTACTAGAAGTACCCATATGTATCCATTATGTATTTCACACAGCTATTTTAAGAGAAGCATTCAGAAAAAAGGTCTAATAACAAATTCACAGATCATACACACACATACTCCTTTTTAAGCATGAACATATTCATGAGGTACTGTGTTTTGTTAGCTGTTCTTTCCTGTTCAGATCAGGCCTCATTACAAGAATGTAACACTTTGGGGTGAAGATGCAAATAAGCAACACAGCACTGGAAGCTAATATAGAGAAGATCTCTACAGCAACCATGTATTTCCCTTTGGTGCTCAGGTAGGCTGGAATGAAAATAACCAAACACTGCAAAACACCATCATGCTCAGAGTGATGAATTTAGCTTCTTTGAAACTGTCTGGCAGCTTTCTAGCAAAGAAAGCCACAATGAAACTGATAATTGCCAGGAAACCCATGTAGCTCAACACTGTGTAGGACATAGTCACTGAACCTTCATTGCATTCTAGAACAATTTCCCCTGCCATTGAGTACATGTCCATATCTGGGAACGGAGGAAATGTTGCCAGCCACACAATACAAAGGCTGCCTTGAATCAGAGAACAGGAAAGAACAATCCAATTGGCTAGATTTTTCCCCACCCACATCCTCATCCTGGATCCTGGTTGAATTGCCATGAAGGCCAAAATCACAGTGATGGTTTTGGCCAATACACAAGAAACAGCCACTGAGAATATGATGCCAAAAGCACTTTGCTGGAGGAGACATGTCGCTGTCCGAGGTTTCCCAATAAATAGTAATGTACAAAGGAAGCAAAGCAGGAGAGAGAAGAGTAAGGTATACGTAAGATTTCTTTTGTTGGCTTTGACAATAGGAGTATTGTGATGCTTCATAAAGATCCTTAATACCAGAGCCGTGATCATAGAAAAGAAAAGAGGAACACAAGCTAAGCTGATTCCCAAAGGTTCTTCATAAGATAAGAATGTCATATGCTTTGGAATACATGAATCTCTTTTTTTGTTTGGATATTTTTCATCTGGGCAATTAGAACAGACATTCATATCTGCAAAAGAGTGAAAGGATCATATAGTGGGATTCATGTCCTTGGTGTGAACAAATTGTCTTCTTGAAATTTCTTTTACACAGGAAAAAAACTGCTGTCCAGATAATGTACTTATGTAAAGACAAACTCATATTAATGATAAAATTGAAAAATAAATGATGTGTTGTCAAATGCATATGTACAAAGCTAAGTTATCAAAATTGTTCTAATGTGGATCCCTGAATATTATCCTGAAGAAATACCACAGTTTGAAGGTCCATACCCCTTGTGGAATTCTGTGCATCTAATGGGGTTCTGTTTGAAGGGTTAGCAGTGAAACCAAAGAGGAAAAGTGAGACAGAGGACATCCATTTCTTGACCAGTTTAGAACCCAAGCATAGTATGTATCAGTTTGCTGTTGAATGAAAACACTATCCATTTTCCCCTAGGTTGGATCAAAGTAATGGAACAGAATGTGTTCAATTAATGCTGCGAAGTATAGTTCTCCCTCCACATTTGTGGGTTTGACCTTCACGAATTTGATTACTTAAGAGGTGCCTCCTTGCCTCCCACCCACTGTCCCCCTTCCATTCCCTAGCCTTTTGCCCAGGCACGAAGGCAGGGTGCATGGGTGACAGGCAGCTGAATGGAGTGTGGGGAAAGTGTTTTCCCCTCCATTTGCCTGCCTGTTGCCTGCATGGGTGGCTGTCACTCCACACTGCTCTGGCGTCAAAAATGGTGGCTTCCGGTTGGTTGAGGGTCTCAACCAACCGCTGAAGCTCACTAGCCTAAAGGCCACCCCTGGCAGATCGCAGGCTCGCACCAATGCAAGCCTACGAATCTGCGTAAGGGAGCAGGCTCACAGTGGCGCGCTCCGTGTTTTTGAAAGACCTGTTTTTAGCAGTCTTTCAAAAGCACGCTGGGTGACCACTTGGAGTCATTCTGGAGCGGACTGGGGTGCGGATCTAAGTTAAGTAGGTCCAACCCAGTCTTCTCCCAGGTGCAGACGTCCTCTCTGGAGGACGCTCTGCCCTGTTTTAAAAACCTCATGTGGAAACGGCCTTACTTACTTATTTCATTTATATGCTGCCTTTCTCCCAGAATGGGTCCCATGGGTCTCTCAGAGAGAACAGATGAAAAACATAAAAATTAAAAACAATTAAAATCACCCCATTAAACAGTCTAAAATCATTTTAAAAACATACAAGAATATAAAAGACAATTAAAACTTCCTAATAAGAAGTTCACCTGGTTAAATATTAAAAGCCTGCTTAAGCCAAAAGGGTTTTACCTGCTAGTGAAAGGAAAGTTGGGAGAGAGGGCAGTCTAGCCTCCTGTGGAGGGGAGTTTAAGAAGCTGGAAGCAGCTATTGAAAAGGAGGTCTCTCATGTTCTCACTAGGTAAGCCTGTAATGTTGGTGGAATCAAGATGAAGCTTTCTCCTGTAGATCTTAGAACTCTGGCAGGTTTATATGGAGAGATACAGTTTTTCAGATAAGCTAGATCTAAGCCATATGGGGCTTTGAATGTCATTAGCAGAACTTTGAATTGTTCCATGAAACAAACTAGCAGCCTGTGAAGCTGCTTAAACAAGAGAGTTAGCTGGCCTTGATCAGCCTTTTGGCCACAGCATTTTGGACCTGCTGAAATTTCTGGACTGTTTCCAAAGGTAGCCCCACATAGAGTGTGTTACTGTCATCCAAACAGGACATAATCAGGACATGTATCACTGTACCCAGATCTGACATCTCAAAGAATGGGCACTACTGGCGTAATAGTTTCAGCTGTGCAAAAACACTCGTGGACCCCACTAAAACCTGGGCACCTAGGCTCAGAGTTGAGTGCAGGAGAATATCCAAGTTGTAAGCCTGAGATTTCAGGTGAGTGTAAACCCATCCAGCACAAGTGGAATCCAGATTCCCCAATTTGCCTTTCAACTGACCAGAAGCACCTGTGTCTATTCTGGATTAAGTTTCAATTTGTTAGTCCTCGTCCAGTCCATTACTGACAACAGACATTAGTTCAGCACTGAGAAAGCTTCCTTGGAATCTGATGAGAAGGAGAAGTATAGCTGGGTGTTATCACCATATTGTCACCACCAAGGTCCAGAACTCTGGATGAGCTCTCCTAGTGCTTTGATATAGATGTTAAACAGAATGGGAGGCAAAAGAGAACCCTGGCGGACCCTACAGGCCAATGGCCAGGGTACGAGACAGGAATCCCCCAGCACCATTTGAGTTTGCCCTTCCAAGAAATTCCAGAACCACTGAATAACTGTGCCCCAAATTCCCACCCACAGAATCTAGCCAGAAGGATGCCAAGGTCAATGGTATCAAAGCAGCTGAAAGTTTCAGCAGAACCAACAGATACACACTTCTTTTGTCCCAGTGAGTCCCAAACTTTAGTCTTCCAGATATTTTTTACTTCAGCTTCCAGAAATCCCAGCTGCCTTGGCCAATGATCAGTGATTCTGGGAACTGAAGTCTAAAACACCTGGAAGACCAGAGTTTGGGAAACACTGCTCTATCCAATTCCCTGTGCAGGTCATCCACCAAAGCCACCAAAGCAGTCTCCATCCCATAACCAGGCCTGAAGCCAGATTAAAATGGATCTAGATCAGTGGTTCTCAACCTGTGGGTCCCCAGATGTTTGTGGACTTCAGCTCCCAGAAGCCCCAGACACTATGGTCAATGCTCAGGGCTTCTGGGAGCTGAAGTCCATGAACATCTGGGGACCCACAGGTTGAGAACCACTGATCTAGATAATCAGCTCATCCAGAAAGCCCTGGAACTGGAAGGCTACCACATGCTTCAGAACCTTGCCCCCAGATGGAATGTTAGAGACTAGTCGACAAATATTCAGAATGGTGGGATCCAGGAAGACCTTTTTAAAGTAATGGCCTCACCGCAGCCTCTTTTAGGCAGGGTGGAAACTTCCCTTGCTGCAATGAGGCATTCACCACTACCCTTACCCATTCAGACAGTCCCCTTAAAGCTGCTTTCAGAAGCCAGGAAAGGCAAGCATCCAGTATACATGCAGTGGCTCCCATCCTGTCTACATCCATACCCCCCAAATTGTGATAGTACTTGGCTACAATCTGTGATTAATCAAAGCATCACGTAAAGTGAAATCTCAGAAAGTGAGTTTTGTAGAATGGAGGGAAGTAATCTGATTAGAAAGTAAACTGATTACTTGATAGGGTGGGATAGTTACAATAATTATGGAGATAGATGCTACACACAAGAGTTCCCAAAATGTTGCTGTGCAGGTTATGGGGCCCATGTTTGATTCAGGTACTCTGTAGAAAAGCTGTGAATAGCCATATCTGGGCACGCAGTTTGTTTGTTTGTTTTTTGAATGCAGGGAAAGGCTGTTTTAGCCAGAATATTGGAGAGAAAAAGAGGTATTAATCTGTAATAGAATTATCGTGCCTTTAACATTTAATGTACAGGCATGTGTTAGTTGCACTGTGATGCACAACCATTCATGTTTGAAACAAAATCAGTAAGCATAGCAGAATAATTATAATGACTAGAGGGAAAATTGGTTTATGGTATTGCCTAGACCTAGAGGGAGGTCAGAAGGAAAAGAATGGGTAGGTGCTGTATCTGATTTAATTTTCAAAGGAAGTGGAAAACTAGGCGTAGTGTGAGGAATTTTAGTGAAGTACCTATTCTAAAATAATATTTCACTGGATGATGGGATGGCACCATCATGCGATAAGGGCCAAACTTATAAAGTGTTGTTTGCTAGGGCACTTCTTTTTTTATATATTATTATTAAGCTAGTATACGCTAGGCCACTTCTTTTTAAGCTTTCTTTTTTTACATTAGTTTATAAGTTTAAAATAAAATAATGATGCTATCCTCATTAGACGGTATGGATGTAGACCAAATCCTAACATGAGATAAAATAAATATTATACATATTGACAATTATATTAAGAAATTAACAGATAAGCAATTATAATAATAAATTGTTATTATTATTATTATTAATAATAATAAGTAGCAGGAGAAGCAGCAGCTGTAATATTTGGAGATCTATACTTAATAACTTCAATTAGGATTTTCAGCTGGAAGAATCAAGGAGTGAGGCTGCAACATTGTTGCCAGTATGACCGGAAATGAAGGAATATTACTTCTGGTCTCAGTTGGTTGAAGAATGGCCATTTTTGCTTGGTTTGGAGGGAGGGTTCGGAGGGTGCTCAGTAGGAAACAAACTACACTTTTTAGGTATTTTAGGAAACAAACTACATTTTACCACCCTCCCTATGACTTAGAAGCAGCTTTGAAATTGCAGGGAGTGGTGTTCAGGGTATTATTTTGGTAGATGTAGAGGTCATAAAACAGGGTCCCAGAGTCTACAAGACACCTGCAAACCATACTTTCCTCTTCCTTGATTTAGAAGCTATGCTAAAGCAATCTAGCTCTGTGAGCTAAAAAATTTCTTTTCTCCTTGGCTTTGGACAAAGTTGTTTACTTCTCTAAAAACTTTCTGATGTGATCTGATTGAAAGAGAAAAATCATTTTCATAAGTCACAATTGTGTGTTTCCAGCACTTCCCCATAGAATTCTTAACTTTGAGTTGTAATTGAAAGGACTGTAACAGGATATCCAAATTAACTCTGTGACTTCTCTCTGCCACCTCATGCAATGGTCGTTATCATTAGGGAAACCAATAACAAAGTCTTTTTGCGATGTTATAACTACCCTGAATAGCACTGAGCCCTGGGATGATGATCTGAGCATAAGCAAGCACGTAGTTCAGTCTCCTGCCTTCTGAGATAGACAGAGATAGAAATGGGATAATCTATATCTACAGAAGAGACAAGGACTCAGGATGGGGTTACTATTCATCTTGCTTCTGGTCTCACTTCAACATGTTCTCAGGTCCTGCATCAGTCAATGTACATTTGATGAGCCACACCAACCGCTTCACAAGTACCATCAGTCAGGAGACTTCTTCATTGGAACCATT